>CM075688.1:44317798-44725298 GCA_037954015.1 Psophocarpus tetragonolobus | reverse complement strand
ATTAATAAAGGGAATACCCCATTTTGATGTTTACTTTTCAAAATATCTATTCTACCCCTACACCTATTTTAAAATTAAAAAAATAAACCAATTTATCATAAGAGAAACTTGAATCCATAACCTCTTATTTTCCAAAGATATACTTTACCACTAAACCAACATTATAACTTTAAGAAAAAATTTACTTTAAAATATTGATATCCAACATACATAATTGTCCAATTATATCTATAAATATAGGCTTACACATGTGCGACAATAAATATATAGCATATATTAATAAGGGCAATACCCCCTTTTTATGTCTACTTTTCATTATACTATTATATTATCACTACTAAAAAAAATACATTTAACATCGTTACATCTACATTAGCTCAAGCCAACGGTTGATGTAGACAAATACACAGTGGCAAATTTGTAAATAGATTGAAAGTGATTGACAACGGTTCGACTAAAACCAATGTAAAAATCAAGTGTTCCTCATTTCCTGCTACGGTTTTAGTCCTAACCAATGCAATCAAATAAATTAAAATAATGGTGCTACAGCAGGTTACGCGTGGACCGTTGTAGCTAATTTTAAAAAAAGCACAAAAAAAGAAAATACCTTCACTCTTTGCGCCCTTTTTTCTTCACAGACCTCCCTGGCTCGCTTCATCTTCACTTTCTCTTCTCAAAATCATCGTCTGTTGAAGCATCTCATTGTCATTATCACTTGTTACCGGGAGCTCTTGCAGTTCAAAGCTATTTAGAATGCCAAGTTTCTCGAAAACCCTCAAATTCTCACTTTCCCTCTTCCTCTCACAAAGTCATGGCTCTTTCTCTCTCCCCCACTCTCACTCTCTCTCACAATGTCAAAGCTCTTTCCATGGAATCATCTTCATGAACTTTCATCTTTACTAACCCTTTTTTTCGTGAACCCTCGTTGAAAACCCATGTCTTCACACAAACTCTACCGATTATATTGTTTTGATTTCTATTATTATTGAATGTATTGTTGCTAGGGTTATCATTGGTTCTACGTATTCTCTTCATTCAAGGGTTCCTCTTACTACTCATTATTGGTACAAATTAACCTAAACTTTGTTCAATACAATATTTCTTAGTTTTGTTTTTTCATCTTATTCACCTCTTAGTCAAACAAGAATGTTCCAATCTTGCTTCTTGGTCCATGTTCAACTTCTGTTAAGCCCCGTTGTTGGCTGGTTATCTATAAAGATAACCTCTCATTGAATGTTGATGCCTACGAAAGTCTCCTATGACCATAGATTTTTGTGGTTTTTTTTTTCGATGACTATCTCAATTCATGCTTGAACTTTTTAGTGAGTATGAGTTTGAAAGTGAATTAGCTTTTTCCCTCAATTTCATTTTACTCTGTAGTTAAAAAGCTTTTCTTTGAGCTGATGCTTGCTTTTTTGTATTTTATTCCCCTTACTCTTGGAGCAATTGAGGGCTACCAATAATATTACGTTCATAGGAATAATTAATTAATTTATCAAGAAGCATCTTTAAGAAATTCAATTGAATGGTGTTGGGTTAGTGGGATCTGGTACTCTTAAGTGCTACCTTTACCATTATTTTTCCTCCACTCATTTCCTAAATGTTATTTCTCTAAGAATTTTGTAGGTTCATAACTTCTTTTATGAATTTTGGAGGTTCAATGGATAAGCCATTATGACTTTACTAAATTTTAGGTTAAACTTAAAACTTATGTTTGTTTGCTTAATTGCTTACTAATATATTTTTTTATTTGTTGTAGTTAGAGCCTTTAGCACCATCCAAGAAAACGCACCAGGAAGTGGTAGGCTTGCTTCTTAATTTGTTTTCATCATCATGTCTTCTGTGTCATAATTTTCAATGAATGTTAACTCTGTTTTTGGTGCTAATCAAGGTGTTTATTTATTTTGAGAAGCTTAAAGCCTTTCTGGTTTAAGAAAAAAAAAAACTTTTCATTTGTTTCTCAAATAATCTCCAAATGCTACTTTTTTTTCACAGTTTTCTATATTATGAGACTTAAGCACCCTATAGATTTGCTTTTGTCGGGCTTAAGGAGCAAAAGATTCACATTTCATGTTTTGAGGCTTGTATATATACTTGTGTAAATGTGGTCTTATGATGTAAAGTTATGATGAATGTTGTGAAAATGGTGATTTTTAAAGCAATTCCTTTTAAATAGGTTGGTAATATTGAACATACTTTTTATTTAAAATCATGTCTTCCATTTCGTTGACTTGATACTTATCCATTTCAAAATCACCTACTTTTTGGTGTCTGAATAGCAGTATTGTCCATTGTAAATTTATTTCTTTTGCAATTTCATATTACTTGACTATTCCCTTGATTCTTTTGTAGTTCTGTTGGGATATGTAATTGGTGTTGCAACAAATTTTACCATTTTAAGTCAGATAATATTATACCAAAAACCTCTAGGCGAAAAGGAAAAGGAGAAGAAAACAAAGAAATGGAAGAATATTGAGTTGTGTATATCTCTTTATCTTGGTCAACTCTTAGCAGGTGCCACTGCATCCAATCCAACCCTAGAATTTTGTCTGTCTTCAATTGACATCGAACATTACCTTATTTCATGTTTCAACAGTTGATAGGTGGACTACCTTAAGGTAGCCAAGTGCAACAATAGCAGGTGATTATTACCATTCTATTTTGGATCGTGAGACATTTTGTGAGCTCTATGCCTGAATTTAAAGAATATTAGAAATCTGTTAGAATGTACAGGGTGTTTACAATTTGAACTAAAAAATTGAAAACAAACATTTAGAATATCGTACATAGAGCATGTACACACTAAATTGGATTTTAATTATGTCCTTGGGAGGCATAATATTTTTATATAATTTTTACATTTGATTACAACATTTTTCACCTTGGAGCTCATTGTCATTCACTATCTTTCCTTTATAATTGGTTTGCTTAGGATTTGGTTGCATGTGTAATCCTTATTTCAAAACTCTAATGATTTATGAATTATCCTATCCTATGTTAATCTATTATTTGTTATGTTAGTAGAATTAATGTGATAATGCTATTTTGTCTCTTATTCTATCTTTAGTCTTGTGTAATTCTTATATTGATGGAGTTTCTAAGATAAAAAACGTGTAACTAAATATGGCATTCGAAAAGATGGTAAAGCAAACAGTCGATAGCAATATCACTTATTGATGTTCACTGGTTGATTCTGTTCTAGTTTGTTTGTTGTTGACTCTATGTTGAACGTTGCTTACTTCATCTTCCAAATAGTAATATTATTTGGTTTCTATGGAAATGTCAAGTGGCTGGTGACTGAGAATTTGCACCCACCATGTCTACTGCCATGTAAGGCTGATCAGTGGGTACCCATACTTGAAACAATAAGCCAACAGAGTAAATTGTATTGTTCATTTATGTGACAAAAGAACTTGAACCTAGACACATCTGATTTTTCTCAAGAAACAGTATCATTTGATCTTCTGTTTAACGTAGTCACCATCCCACTTAATCTGATCTTGTTATTTTTTAATTTAAAATGCAGCGCTTTATAGCTCAAGTGATGAATTAAAAAACTCTAAATTCTCCAAAATATGCTGATAAATTTAATTTGATAATTTGACTGTTGGATTGAAAATGTTTTTATATAAATAATATTTGATTTCAAAACTTACATATTATGCACACATATAAAGTTATTTTTTAAAAATAAACATAATGAAAGTATATTTTTAAACATATAATTTGATGTGATAAGTATGATTAGATAATATAGGTACCATTAATACTAATTAATACATATTTAGTTTGATTAATTATATTTAAAAAGTTATGAAATAAAGCTTGCAATTATTTTAATTATAAAATAAAATAAATTAAAACTTAAACCTAGTTTAACATTTCCCCTTCCACAATTTTATATACTAAAATAATAAAATTTTGTTATCCTAAAAAGATTAAGGTGGGCAAACAAGTACACTGAGCATGTATTTGGTTTGTAATTGTTGTTGAGAAATAGTCGTTTACTTAAAATATACTAGTGGTTACAAATAATTTTAAATTAAAATAAATTAGTCTTCAAATTCCCTAATCTCACTTTCCTATTTTATTTTTTTTTTACATTCCGCAGTCTCACTTAAATATATAGCAAAATTAAAAATTAATTCACCAACCTTTGATATTGTTATTTCAACTTAATTAATGATTTTAAATTTAAGTTCTCAATATTAATATTCAATCACGTTAAATATTATTAGAAGAGTTTATTATAGAAAAATGGTATAAAATTGTGTTAATTGAAAGATATATGTTGTGCATATAAAATAAAAGTAATTGCATAATTTTCAACGGAAAGAGAAAGGGAGAGCTCCTCAATTTCGCAGGAGTTGCTAAAGTCTAAAAGATTTGAATATGAAAACATAGCCATGGTCCTTGGCGTGCTCTCCCAAAGCTTACAGGTACTTAATTATTTCTTATTACCATAAAATAAATAAATTATATTTTTCATTATTAATATATTTCATTTAGAGGAAGAATTGAGTTACTCAAAATTTATATTCACGGTATATTTTTCTAAAATTTAGTTTCCTGTTAGAGCTATCAGATGTTAAGAAAATAAATCATAAAGATAATAATTTCCTTTTCCTTCCATTCTGTATTGACAATTATAAATATACGTATATATTAGTTGTGTATCAAACAAAGAAAATGAGTTATAGATATAAAATTAAAGGTTGAGCATAATAAACCATAAAGAAAATAGGTTATAAATATAAAATTAAAGAAATGGGTTATATCATATGTTTTATCCACTACTTACATGTTAAAAATATTAAATATATCTAAATATAATAATTATCAACATAATAAGTTGTTGTGTAAAAGTAATAAAATGATTGGAATATAGCTTTAAGCCTAAAGAACATAATATTTAGATAATTAAAGGTCTAACCTTTTATTTAAAAAGAAAAAAAAATGTATTTTCATTTTAAATTCCAATATTAGTACAAAGTCTGTATTTGTTTTAGTTTAAATATATTGGATTTGTATATAATTAAATTGCAGGTTGGATTATTTAAAAAAAACAAAAAAAAACACAAAAACTAACATCGATTCTTAAAATAACCAATGTAGGTTTTTATTAACATTGCATCGGTCCAACCTTACAAACGATGTAGATTTATTATCATTTTCATATCAGTTATCAATATCGGTTCGTTAACAACCGATGTATGTAGCGTACTACCTCGATTCTAAGAAATCAATATAGAGATGTTTCAATTCTACATCTGTAGATACAACATTGGTTCGAAACTAATGTGGTTTTGGCCCTAGAACTGATGTTGAATCCTATTTTTGTAGTAGTGTATATATACTATATCTATACTATTAAATTATATAATAGTTATCCCTACCATATATTTATTATATTATATATTAATAATAGGTATTTTGAAAAGTGGATATCAAAAGGGGGTATTGCCTTTATTAATAGTATAGATATAGTATATAATATAATATAATATAATATAATATAATATAATATAATATAATATATTACACATTATAGATATAATTGGACAATTATATAGGTTGGATATCAATATTTTTAATGTAATTTTTTGCTTAAAGTTATAAGGTTGGTCTAGTGGTAAAGTATATGTTTCGGAAATAAGAGGTTATGGGTTCAAGTCCCTTTTATGATAGATTAATTTATTTTTTTAATTTTAAAATAGGTGTAGGGGTAGAATAGGTATATTAAAAAGTAGACATAAAAAGGATGTATTCTCTTTATTAATAGTATAGATATAGTATATAATATAATATCATATATTATATTTTAAAGTAATTTCTTACTTAAAGTTATAAGGTTTGTCTAGTGCTTAAGTATATCTTTGGAAATAAGAGGTTATGGGTTCAAGTTCCTATTAGGACAAATTAATTTATTGTTTTTAATTTTAAAATAGGTGTAGGGCTAGAATAGTTATTTTGAAAAGTATATATCAAAAGGGGTATCCTCTTTATTAATAGTATAGATATTAATATTAGATGATGATGATGATGATGATTATTATTATTATTATTATTATTATTAGTATTATATTATTCCTATTATTATTACTATTACTATTAGTATTATTATTCTTACTATTACTAGTATTACTATTCGCATTTCTATTTTAATATGATATAACAATTGTAGGGTTTAAATTTAATATTTTTTGTAAATTTTTATATTTTGAAATATAAATTGTTGTGTGACATGTTTTGAAATATATTTTGCTAATTTTATATTTTTTGTTTATGATAACATGATAAAAACATGTCATATCATCAATGGATATGTCAAATATGCAATGAATGTGAAAGAATGGAAAGAGGAGAATTTGAATAGAACTCAAATTATTGTCGCACTTGTGTATTTGCTTGTTTATTAAAAATATTTATCATGAAATGTATGTATATATTAATAGGAGAAGTTAATAATAGGTATTTTGAATAGTGGATATCAAAAAGAGATATTACCTTTATTAATAGTATAGATATAAAAGTATAGATATAGTGTATAATATAATATCATATATTATACATCATAAATATAATTGGATAATTACGTATGTTGGATATCAAAATTTTAAAGTAATTTTTTGGTTGGGACATCAGATACCTTTTCTTTTCGTAGACTCTTCAGCGACATTGGTAATTGGTGCTTTGGTTGGGACATCAGGAATGCCAACTTTTCTTCAACTTCTTCATCAGGAATGAAACTAAGAATACAGAGGACAAATAATTTATTTCATCCTTAATCCAACAAAAAAATAAATATTTTTTATTCCCAAAATTTGTTATATAATTTTTATTCCTAATTTTTTTAGTCTTAGAAAAAATTATTTTGTATTTTTTATTGTTATTATATTATTTTTATTATCTTGATGTATCATTGTCTTATGGTAAATAGAAAAGAAAAGAATTCAGGATCGAACATTAAGAAATATTTAGTAAAGATCTATAGAAAAATTGAAAAATATTTCGGGGACTACTTAAAAGAATCAATTGGATCGAACATTAAGAAATATTTAGTAAAGATCTATAGAAAAATTGAAAAATATTTCGGGGACTACTTAAAAGAATCAATTGCATAAAAAAACTTAACAGAATCCATAAAAAACTTGTAAAAACAAGGGAGAAATACAAAAAAAAAAGGACTAAAAGTGAAGAAAAAAATTATTTGAACCAAAATAAATATTTGAAAATATTTAAGAAACTAAAAATATATTTAAAAATAAATTATGAAATCATAAAAAGTAAAATAGGGGTGTTAAACCATTGGCTAAACCTAGTTTCCATGTATGCTGTTAACAACCAAGGATTGACCATGAGTAGTTAGTCAACAACTTAACCTAAATGTCATTTTTGTCAAAACAATTAGCCCAACCCACACAGGATATGTAACATCCCAAATTTCTTTATTATTATTTACACCATAAATTCTCTTAAAAATTATTTAAATTACTATTATTTATAATCTAAATACCAAGATATAAAATTTTCATTATATTATACTCAATATTTTTAAAGCCTACATTATAACACTTTCAAAGTTCAAATTAAAATATAACATAATACACACAATTTCTGCTCGCCAGCGAACCTCGTCGCCTGGCGAGACCCAGGGTAGCTCGCCCAGCGACAACTATCACCCAGCTAGACCCTGCAAATAGTAAAACCTGGACGATAGTAGAACCTCTACTGCCAAAACCAACCAACATGCTGACATATACTTCTACATTCTTATGCATGCATATCGTAATTCATCTATCCTTTTACACCATATTCACACAACTTCCATAATAATATAATAATCACATAACTTCACAACAATGCCTCTAAATTTAAATAACATTATTTCTACACAATTCTCTTATATACATATTGAACAATAGAATAACATCCTTTGAAACTTCCAGCCACAATCCAACATACTTCATTTCAAAGCATCCTGCCTTTCTGCATCATCACTATTATCTGCTCCTGTGCAAAGTACGATCATCACAATTAGACAAAAAAACACAAACACTGCAAGGGTAAGCTTACATAATACGCAACATACCATTACATCAATCGTAAAGCATGAAGGTTGCACAACGTTTATATTTAGTATCATCAATACACATTCACTAATAGTAAACAACCAAGCAATCATTCTTATATTCCACCTAAACATAAGCATTCACGATAATCAATAAAATATTAATTAAATATCATAATCAATCAAATCAAACACACTTATATTCTCCTGAATACAAGCTTTTCACACAACAGCATGTTCAGACGCGACATATTTCGGAATATCTACATTGAGTTCGGACACCGAGGCGGCTTAAGACCCCTTCCAATTGGTGACAAACGTCCAATTTGTCTGTGTTACCACCAATTTAAGTCTAAGAAATACTCATCTGACAACCACAAACTGATGTCTAGTGTCTACTTGACACCCTGCAACACACAGTTGTTGTCTAAGTTTGTCCTTTAGGCACCCCCTTGCATATCTGGTACCAAGACCACAATGTAAATCACAAAAATGTCCCCTTGCATATCTGATATTTTGGATTACATGACCCTAGCTGTATCCCTAACATCAATGTACCCCACCAAACATATCATCCAAGGCTAAGTTACCCAACTGTAACTGCCCATAACCAACAACATCAATAAATAAATTCTCATCATGCACTCCAATCATATGCATTACATCACAATTCCAAATAATACATTTTCATTCCAATAATTCAATTCCAGTAACAGAAAATCAATTCAACCAAAACTAAATTACTCTACCAGAATGGCAACATCCAAACTATCCAATTCAAGATAAAAACATCACTCCCATAATAATCATCCCATACGCAATACATCATACATCTCAACTATGAAATCCTCATATACGCTAATTCAATAAGTCCAAATAAAAATAAAATATGCACTATATTAAATAGCTCAAAACACAATTAAAATAAATATTATCTTAAATAGCTCAAAATATAGTCAAAATACTCGCTATTTCAAATAGGTCAAATCTCTCAACTACCAAATCACTTATCTATTAACAAAAATCAACAAAAGAGCTTCCCTTACCTATTTCTCCGTCCAAAAGTTGATTAAAACATAACGGGAAGAATCAACTGAAGAAATTACATAGGAACTTGACAAGAATCCCAAATTAAACAGGAACCTTAGAAATCAAGATTTTCAAAGAAATTTCATCTTGAACGAAAATGAAGGATCGAAAATGATCATAAAAAAGTTTAGAAAATTACGATCAGACATACCTATACTAATCACCTCTCAAAATCAGGAGCAATGGAAGAGAACGTGTCGAATTTCGTCAGCGTTTCGACCGCCATGCAAGAGACGAAAGATTACGTCGAGGGAGAGAAAACGGACAATCACATGAAAAGAGAAATAAGAAAATTAAAAGAAAAAGAATTTTATATAGTGTTGGATTGTATTTAGTAAATTTAGTTTGCTAAATGCAACCCTCCCTTTCGATAATAGAATCTCCGAGAACTTTCCAAAACTCAATTAAAACCCTCTGAAGAAAAAGAATAATAATTATTCTCTTTTCCCACATCTTTCTATCATCAACCTAGTACAACCATATGGTATTATCAAACTAATAAATTTATCACATCTCAAATCGATTAGTAATTTAAGTAAAAACTTAAATTTAATCATTTTCACTATTTATTCTCCGAATTTATAACCTATTAAATAAACAGGTCCTTACAGGATAGCCCTACACGGGTTTTAAAATAAATGGGTTGAGCCAACCCGACTTACTAGAATGAAGATAGCTGGAATCTTATTCTAACCCGGTCCACCACAAGTTGGTGAATTCGGTGGCTAGCCCACCAGACTTAAAATAAAACAATTAATTATTAAATTTAATTTTGTCATATTTTTAAGTAAGAATTTTTTATAAAAAAATGTCAATTATAAATAATATTAAAACAATATATTTACATAGTGTATCTATATCATTAACATGCAAATTATAAATAATATTAAATCTACAACAGTCATGAGATGAGAATAGAATACACGAGAACTTGCTTTTGCCTTTTGCTTGTTTGTTTCGTGTAAGTCAGTAAGTATAATTGCATTTGTGTGTGAACCAAAATGGAAACGTGCGAACGTGAATGTGAATGTGAATGTGAGGGCTTGATAGGGATTATTGGAGAATGAGATTTAATAGGGCAACAAGACACCTCGACCTGAACCCACCTAACTCGCAATTAGGTGGGTTGGGTTCCATTATCTATTCTATTTTGTGGAGCATCAATTTTTCTAGCTAGGCCCAATCTGAACTCATCGTAGATCAAGCTGGACCACCTAGCCAAGCCCATTATGACAATGCTAGCTGCAACTCATAAAATATTAAAAGGTCAAAAATCAATAGAATCGGCCTTTTGGAAGCTCTCATCATAATATTGGTTGTTTTCCTCTGTGCTTACGTCATGCTTCTTTAACAACTTTTTTTGCCATAAATAAAGAAGTATTGAAAAGTTTCTCATCGAAGAATAACTACTTAAGAAAAGTATATATATTAAAACTTGTGAGCTAGCTTTGTTATAGATATGGAAGTCTTGCACGAATGAGATTGAGCATCATAAAATGTAATCTAGAACATGCATTTATTATTGTGAGAGCAATCATAAAATATTTAGAAGGGTAAAACAGTCATAAAATGTGGACATGTTCTATTCCCATTATATATATATATATATATATATATATATATATATATTATAGATTATTAATAGTAAAACAATTATGGATGTTGGATATAAAAATTTTAAAGTAATTTTATTATTAAGCTTATAAGGTTGGTCTAGTGGCAAAATTAATGTTTAGGTTAGATATAAATGTTTTAAAGTAATTTTATTATTAAGGTTATAAGGTTGGTCTGATAGCAAAATTGATGTTTAGGGAGCCAAATGTTGTGGGTTCAAATCCCCTCTTAACAAAGTAGTTTATTTTTTAATTTTCAAATAGGTATAAGGGTAGAATATGCATTAATAAAATTGCAAATAAAGATGGAGTATTACCTTTATATATAGTATATAAGTATATATATATATATATATATATATATATATGAGTTTAATTGGTATACATTATCATTGTAGAGATTTTTAGACATTCAATCATAACTCATCAATGTAAACTTTATCACTAGATTTGAAAATGTGTATTTATTAATGTAAGAAAAATTATATTTTTGAGAGTGAGACAAGTTATAAAATATTTAAAAAGATAAAATAGTTATCAATTGTGAATACCAAAAAATTCTACTTCTTATATAATAATCATATAATTATGTAATATTATAAATTATATTTTTTAAGAGTATAAGGTTAATATAGTGATAAAGTTTACAAGAAGACATGAAAGTAGAAGTTATATTTTTAGAAAGACTTTTTTTTAGTACTTATTTATTTATTAATTAATTAAGTAAAATAACAAGAATATTAAGAGACAAATAAGAAAAAAAATAAGTGGACACCAAATTCAGAAAGTGTTATATTGTTTCCTCGCTTACAACCAAATCACAAGGCTGGACAGGAATCCATAACATGACTCAATCCAAAATAGCAAGAAACGGAAATTACAATTTGGTGAGCCATCTTGTCACTGAAGCAAATTCTTCAACAAGGGACGCAGAGCGGCAGAGAGAAACAAAACAAAGTGAATAGACAAAGCAACAAAGCCAGTACTAACTATTACCATTTACCAACAAGAAGCAGAAGAAAGAAAAAAAAAAATTAAAAAAAGAAAAGAAAAAAGAGGGTAAGAAAAAATTAAAGTGAAACACAAGTCCGATTGTACCATTCCTTGTATCTTCTAACGTTCTCCCTCACCGCACTCTCCCGCCGATCCACCGTACACGGGGGATACCGCCGCAGCAGTATATATCTCTCTCTAGCTTTTCCTCCTAGGCGCTTCTCGCGATGAACGATTTCGATGGTCTCTTAACCTCCGATTTCGGGTTCAAACCCCAAGGCAAATCGGCGCCAATGGCCGCATCCAAAGCTTCCTCCAACAACACTTCCTCTCTCAACTTCGATTTAGGTTCCCGATCCACTAGCGCTTCCAACTCCACCGCCTTCGACGACTCCGTCACCGCCACCGCCTTCGACGATCTCTTCGGCGGCCGCGCCAAACCGGACGCCGCCTTCAATTTGGACTCAGTGTTTCGCAGCTCCGCCGATTTCGGTTCCAAGTCCGTTAACTTGCCAGCGCATGACAAACCGGTGTACGACAAACCGGTCTATGACGACGACATTTTCGATGACGTTCCTGGTCTCAAGAGCTCCTCCAAGGTCTCCTACGGCGACGTTTTTGCTCCGGAAGGGAGCGCCGCCGCGTTCGACGATCTTCTCGGCGGGTTAGGAAAATCAGAGAAATCGGAAAA
Organism: Psophocarpus tetragonolobus; assembly: GCA_037954015.1. Taxonomy (NCBI): domain Eukaryota; kingdom Viridiplantae; phylum Streptophyta; class Magnoliopsida; order Fabales; family Fabaceae; genus Psophocarpus; species Psophocarpus tetragonolobus. The sequence continues at coordinate 44,712,841 of CM075688.1, read as the reverse complement.
GGTAGAGAAAGGTGGTGCGGATTTTGATGACTTGATCCCTGGATTCTGGAGTAGTAAGGCCTCCACTGATAGGTATGTTACTGAATTTTTATGTATGAGAACTGAGGTTTGTTGATTTGAGTGAGAAACCTATTTGTGTGAATTTCGACTATAAAATGAGTGAGGAATGCTAGAAGTTTGTTAATTATATAATTAATAGACCACTGAAATAAAATACCGGAAAACCAAATGGAGTTTCAAATTCTGCCGTATGACTTTGGATGTAACATGAACAAGGGTTTAAACTTGTGTGGTGAAAGCAAATCATTGGCAGTGATCTTTATGAAATTTCATTGGCAGTGATCTTAATGAAATTTTGAATAGTCTATGTATCTATGGAATGTCATCTACTGTGCCTTTTTGTAAATCATCCTCTAAATTCTTCTATAACTTATGGTTCATAACCTTGAATATAAAAGTTCACAGCCCACGATGTGCTGAATTCAATGATTGGAAAAAAATGTTTGCTTGCTGATTGTCATTTCACATAAACTAAGAATCATGATTCACAAGCCTAATATCATCATATGTTGCTGTCTGAATAACTTTTTTGACTGTCTAAATCTGATTCTATTTGTGGGAACTTGAGGTAGCTATTTTGTTGTATGCCTAGATTACAGGATTCATTTGGAGGGGAAGGGGATTTTTTGCTGATTATGTATTCTCTTCTAGGTTTGCACAAACCATCTATTTGGCAATGAAGATTCAGGTGTATTGTTTCTAGGAGCACACTTGTGTAGGTTGTGGCGTTGTGCATTAATTCTCTTTCAAGCACTTTGGATGTGTTGTGCATTTTGAAATAAGTCTGAGGTTATTGTTTGAAATATTAGCTTTTTGCGGTAGTCCATCTGGTTGATATTTAAGTGGGCACAACATCATTTGAAAGGTAAGGTGTAGTTATACTTGTTGATTTTATTCATTAAAGTAAGACACTTGAATCAAGCTGGATTAAGTAGAAGATTCTCCAATGAGGCTATTTTCTTCTGTGGTTTAATTTTTTGTATGACATTTTTTAAATTAGGTCATTATAGCATGAGTGGTTCTGATAAAATCTTGTACTTAAATTATGAAATAAGTTTAAGAATGCCTTACGTCGTTGCCTTGGGAAGATTAAGTTCTGTTAGGAACCCAGTGACTGAAAGAGGACTTCTCCTCCCCCAAGGGTTTCCCTTCCATAAAAGCTTTCTCCTTTCACAACAGAGCTAATGCTAGCCTGCTGAGTTCTCTCAATTATTGATGCAGATAGAATGAAGCCTCTTCCCCAATATCCCTCTATTTATCTCATTTACCCCTTTCCCTATCTCCTAACAATATGGAACCTTGTCCTTAAGGTAGACGTTATGAAAACTGGAACCTCTTGTGTCATTGACTTGAGCAAATCAAAATGTATTAGTTAGTCCAAACTACGGCAATCCAAAAATGAAGAAATAACCGGGGAATTTAAATTCCCACCTACCCCTTTTTCAAAAAACACCTACCCTTTTAAAAGAATTTTTATTAACCTCATTTTACCCCTAACCCTAATTGTCTCTCTCTTTCATTTGCTTCTTTCTCTTTCCTTAGCCGCTTGCTTCTTCTTTATTTCTCCTTCTTCCTCAACTAACTCCTCTCTCCCATCTTACTTTCACTCCCTAATTGTCGACAACGAATGCTGAAAGGTGGTGTATGTCCAACAAGGGTAGCCATAGATGAATAGTGCCATGTATGCTCATTAAGACTTCAATAAGCTAAAACTTGCATGGATGTGTCAAAAAGGGCATGGTAAGTTAGATTGGATCACAGTTGGCTGGACAAGATATTTCATGTGGCCGAAATAGTTGTGAAACATGAGTAATAACTAAAAACAAAGGAATGCCAAAAGAGGATATGACATGCTGGTAACTACTTAAAAAGAAAAGACATGGAGTAAGGTGGAGCTCCTGATTTTATGAAACTCAGCAATACAGTAGTGGTGGGACAAGAGACTGTTTCTACTTTGATACCATGTGGAAATTTTATGATTTTAGGCGAACAGGGATAAGAAAAAATATAACACTAAATGAAATTAATTGGGATTAGGATGTATTGCAATGTGTTTGTGTTGTGATTTTAAACTTAGAGCAACAACAAAACAACAAGAAAAGCACTCTCCCACTAGGTGAGGTTGACTACATTGATCACACAACGCTGTTGGGCTTAGTTAAAGACAAATACTTAGAGATATTATTTACCGTGAGTTTCCTCTTAACTTCTTTCAATGTCCTTTTTGGTCTCCCTTTCTCCTTTTTCTCTGTATTAAAAACTATGTAATCTACTCTCTTTGCTGGTGCTTCTAGTCAGTGTTGTTAAATAGTGGCCATGGTGGATTGTGGTGGTCAAAAACTGATAGGCTGTCACTTTATCACAATGGTGTAGCAGATTTCACATGTTGGGCCTTGGCAGCCACCTCATTGACAATTGTGGTGCTTGAGGCAGAAAAAGGCTGAGAAATAGAAAAAGAAGAATAAAAGAAAAAGGGTTGGATCAGGTTACCTGATCAGAACCTAGGCCAATAAAACCCTACAAACTAACTGTCATTCCACTTGTGCCACATTCTTATTTCATTATCTTCCCTATTTGTCTTTGTTAAATTAATGTTAAATGTTGGTTATTAGTTGTTAGTTGAGGTATATTATGTTTCATTTATTATTGTATGTCAAATGTTGGTGGTAGTTGTATTCACCACTCTGAGTTTTAGATTGGATTGTATCTCTATTTAATAAGAGATTCAAAGCTGAGAAGTACGACTCAAGCTTTTCTATATTCAAGTTGGTATCAGAGCAAGTTCGATTCTGCTCTTTATCGTCTAGAGTCACACAGTAGGCTGTCCACCACTGTCGCTGCCGTCCGCCGCCGTCTCCGGCGACTTTTTCTCCGGTGAGCACAGATCCAGGTGCGCCTCGACGTGCGTATTCTACCCCTGTAAATCGCTCCTCCATACGCCGCTCCACGCGCCTCCACGCGCCGCTTCGGTCTCGCCAAACAAAAAGCGCGTGAGCTCCACGCGCCGGCCAAACGATCTCCATTCACCGTCGTTTCGGTGCCGTTTGACTCGCCGGAGCCTCCTGAAGCCATTGGTGACCTACGTGGTTCACTTTGAGCAAGATTTAGTGGATTTAAATCAAAACTCTCTCTCGGTCTCTGTTTTTCCTCTTTTTCAGCTCTGAAAAAATATGTTTTCTTCTACCTCAGTCAACTCTGGTCCCATTCTTCCTTTTTCTGGATCTGCCGTCATCACAACAGAAAAGCTCAATGGTAAAAATTATTTAGCTTGGGCTGCTTCTGTGGAACTCTGGTTCCTTGGTCAAGGACACCATGAGCATCTAGAAAAGGTAGATATTGAGGGATCAGCTGAACAACAAGCCCAGTGGAAGAGACTTGACTTCCAGGTTTGTGCTCTTCTATGGCAGTGAGTGGAGCCTAAGATATTGAGTAACCTCAGAGCTTTCAAAGCCTGTTACTCGTTTTGGAAGAAAGCCCAAGATATCTACTCTAATGATATCCAACGATTGTTTGATTTTGTTCAAAAGCTAGCCTCCTTAAAACAAAATGACTCAGATATGGTATCATATGTTTCCGAAGCTTAAGTCGCTGTAGAAGAACTAAAGCTTTTCTTAGAAGCTGATTCTATAGAAGAAATAAGGAAACGACATGATAACCTCTATATGGTTATGATGCTCCGTGGTATGAACCCGACATTTAATCACATTCGTGATCAAGTTCTGACTGGTCAAGATATCCCTTCCATGGAGAGCTTAACTACTCATCTCCTCCGTGTTCCTACCTTGAGCAATGAGGGTATCTCCCTTGAAAATAATATGGAGTCCTCTGTTATGATATCCTCAAGAGGAAGAGGAGGACGTGGAAACAGAGGTCGTGGTGGAAGAGGTAATCGTCCACAATGTAAAAGGATGGGTCATACTCATGAGACATGCTACTCTCTGCATGGTTTTCCAGACAAGTCTGCTCATGTATCAAGGTCTGAGAAGCCGGAAGAGAGGAAACTGTCTGAAGAAGAATATCAAGGATACCAAGAGTATTTGAGGATAAAATCTAACAGCCTTGCTGGACCTTCTTCTGGACCTAATGTCTCAACGGCCTGCATTTCTCAATCTGTGGAAGGTCAAAACCCATGGATTGTTGACTCTGGTGCTTCAGACCATATCTCTGGTAATAACTCCTTGTTTTCATCTTTATTACCTCCCAAATTTCCACATCTTGTCACATTAGCCAATGGGTCAAAGGTTTCAGCTCAAGGAGTGGGGTCAATTTCTATTTCTCCCTCCTTAAATTTATCTTCTGTTTTGTACATTCCTTCTTGTCCCATTTTACTTTTCTTGAGTCAATTAACTAAGTCCTTAAATTGTTCAGTTACATTTAACTCTGACTTCTTTGTCATTCAGGACCGTGGTACGGGCAGGCAGATTGGCGCAGGACATGAATCACGAGGTCTCTATTACCTGGAATCTAGCTCTTCAGTGTCTTGTCTTGCATCTATCTCTCCTAAATTGTTGCATGATCGGTTTGGACATCCTAGTGTTGCCAAATTAAAGATAATGGCTCCTAGTACTCAGAAAATCCAAACTTTAGAATGTGAAGCTTGTCAATTAGGCAAACATGTTAGGTCTTCTTTTTCAAGTAAAGATAAATCAAGAAGTAATTCAGCCTTCTCCACTGTTCATTCAGATATTTGGGGTCCTAGTCGAATTACATCTTTTGGATTTAAATATTTTGTCACCTTTATTGATGAATATTCTCGGTGCACGTGGCTTTATTTAATGAAAGAAAGGTCTGAACTTCGGTCCATATTTGTGTCCTTCTTTCATGAAATAAAAAATCAGTTTGGAAAATCAATCAAATGTTTCAGAAGTGATAATGCAAAAGAATATTTTTCTTCTGAACTCTCGTCATTTTTATCCTCTCAAGGTATATTACATCAGTCCACGTGTCCCCACACTCCTTAACAGAATGGGATAGCCGAAAGAAAGAATCGTCACCTTGTTGAAACCGCTCGCTCTTTAATGATTAATGCAAAAGTTCCATTACATCATTGGGGAGATGCGATTCTTTCTGCCTGCTATCTTATCAATAGGATGCCTCTTCCTCTCTTGATAATCAAATTCCTCATTCCATCCTATTTCCAGATGAACCTCTATATCATGTTTCACCTCGTGTATTTGGTTGTACTTGTTTTGTTCATGATATGTCTCCAAGCCTTGATAAATTGTTAGCTAAGTCGATCAAGTGTGTTTTCCTGGGATACTCTCGTCTTCAAAAAGGATACAAATGTTATTCTCCTCATAATAAGAAGTATTACATGTCTGCAAATGTTACCTTCTTTGAAGATTCTCCCTTCTACTCATCCTCCACACCTGACTCCATTTCCATCCAAGAGATTTTGCCTTCTCCCTCCTCGAGTCCTGAGATTGTCATTTCTCCAGACATGTCTCATCAACCTGACCGCACCAATATTAGTCCAATGCCTATCTTATCTGAAATTGATCATTCTCCCTCAACTCCTCCTCATGGCATGACACCTGAAGCTAACCCCAGTATTCCTGATGACTCTCGTGGCTCATGTCCATCTCTGTCTGCTTCTTGTACAACGGCTCCTAATTCTCCTCTCATGGCCAATGACAACTCATGTTGGCCTGTTGCCCTTCGAAAAGGTATTCGCTCTTCTCGAAACCCTCATCCTATTTACAATTTTTTGAGTTATCATCGTCTGTCTCCATCTTATTGTTCCTTTATAAATTCCTTATCATCCATCACTATTCCCAAAAATATTTGTGAAGCACTTGATCACCCTGGATGGCGACAAGCCATGATTGATGAAATGCAGGCCCTTGATCACAATGAAACCTGGAAATTGGTTCATCTTCCTCCTGGGAAGAAAGCTGTTGGTTGTAGATGGATCTATGCTATTAAAGTTGGTGCAAATGGTGAAATTGAACGCCTTAAAGCTCATTTGGTAGCCAAAGGTTACACTCAGATATATGGACTTGATTATGGAGACACTTTCTCCCCGATGGCCAAGATCACTACTATTCGTCTTCTTCTTGCCATGGCAGCTATTCGCCATTGGCCCCTGTATCAGATGGACGTTAAAAATGCATTCCTGCATGGTGAGTTAGATGAAGAAATTTACATGGAGCAACCTCCGGGCTTTGTTGCTCAGGGGGAGTCTGGTCTAGTGTGTAAACTTAGGCGATCTCTCTATGGTCTTAAGCAGTCACCAAGGGCTTGGTTTGGAAAGTTCAGCAATGTTGTCCAAGGTTTCGGAATGAAAAGGAGTGAAGCAGATCACTCTGTCTTCTACTATCACAAATCTGTTGGCAAATGTCTTTATTTAGTTGTTTATGTCGATGACATTGTCATTACAGGAAATGATGAAGTCACAATATCTTAACTAAAGCAACACTTATGCAATCACTTTCAAACAAAAGATCTTGGTCATCTGAAATATTTTCTGGGAATAGAAGTAGCTCAATCCAAAGAAGGCATTGTAGTTTCCCAGAGGAAGTATGCCTTGGACCTTCTGAAGGAAACAAAAATGTCTGATTGTAAGCCAGTCAATAGTCCTATGGACCCATACAAGAAATTAGTAGCTGATATGGGAGACTTATACTCAGATCCAGAAAGGTATAGAAGGCTGGTTGAGAAGCTCATATATCTCACTATTACGAGGTCAGATATTTCCTTTGCAGTTGGAGTTGTAAGTCGATTCATGAATTCACCTTGTGTTGATCATTGGAATGGAGTAATGCGTATTCTCAGGTACATAAAAAAGGCTCCAGGCCAGGGTCTGTTGTTCGAAGATAAAGGAAATAGCCAAATTGTTGGATACTGTGATACTGATTGGGCTGAATCCGATACAGATAGACGCTCTACTACTAGGTATTGTGTGTACCTTGGTGGTAATCTTATCTCATGGAAGAGTAAGAAACAGAAGACTGTTGCTCGCTCTAGTGCAGAAGCTGAATATAGATCTATGGCTCTTGCAGCTTGTGAGTTGGTGTGGGTTAAATAACTCGTACAAAAATTGAAGTTCTGTGAAATTTCTCCAATGCAACTTTATTGTGATAATCAGGCAGCTATCCACATTGCTTCCAATCCGGTATTTCATGAAAGGACTAAACACATTGAAATTGATTGTCACTTTGTCAGGGAAAAAGTGTTGTCCAAGGAAATTAGGACCGAATTTGTTGGCACCAATGACCAGCTTGCAGACCTACTAACCAAACCCTTAAAAAGTCCTCGGATTGAATACTTGATTTCCAAGCTTGGAACATATGATTTATATGCTCCAGCTTGAGGGGGAGTGTTAAATTAATGTTAAATGTTGATTATTAGTTGTTAGTTGAGGTATATTATGTTTCATTTATTATTGTATGTCAAAGGTTGGTGGTAGTTGTATTCACCACTCTGAGTTTTAGATTGGATTGTATCTCTATTTAATAAGAGATTCAAAGCTGAGAAGTACGACTCAAGCTTTTCTATATTCAAGTGTCTTAAATGAGCTTTTCACCAACTTTCAACATGTTCCTCTTCACCCTCTCTAAAGTTTGAGTTTCAACTTCTCATCCTCACCTCTTTGTACATTTCTTTGTTCTTTTTTTTCTGCTATTCCCTTTTTTTCATAATTTTAGTGGGATAAGTCTTTCATTGTTGTAATCTATTTTTTTAACTGTTTTAAATTTGTTCTCTCTTTTTATTTATTCTATTATTCTTTTATTATGTTTCTTAATTTTTATTATTTACCTTTTATTTATTACAAACATTATTTTTTTATTTTATTATTCTTTATTATTTTTAAGAGTTTAATTGATATACACTGTCAGTGTAAAATATTTTTACACTGATATTCAATTATGACTTTTCATTTATGTGACTTTTAAAGTAGTAATGAGTAAATTTAACAAATTTACCATGAATGAAGGGTTGTGATTGGATAAAAATCTTTATACTAATAGTATATACCAATTAAACTCTATTTTTAATTCTGTTTTTAAGTTCTGTTGTCTTTTTAATTATTTTTTCTAATCCCATTTTTTATTTTCTTAATTATGTTTTTTAATTCATTTATTCTTTTAATTCTATTATCTTCAGTGTGCTGCTTTTTTCCAAATTATTTTATTTTTTAATATTATCTAATTCGTTTTTTTTTTAATTTTATTATATTTCTAATTCTGTTAATTAGGCAGTTTTTTTTTTGGGTGTGTGCATAACAGAATTAAAAAGCAATTTAAAAAATATTAATGCATGTATACTATATACATAATCTTTTTTCCTATTCAGCAACACCTGTTTTATTTATATTGTGGATTTGTGACTGACTGCTACAATATGTTATCTGCCATCAATAACACTGATTTTAGTGGCCTTCTTTGTATGTGTTTCAACCACCTCAAATGATTTCTTCATCTTTTCTTCAATCAGTGTCAGCAATACCTCCTCATTATTCATATAAAATCATTTTGTTTCCTATCCTTACTACCAATGTTATCAATGCTGGACCACAGCTGCTTGCCAAAAACATACCATATAAAAATGGCACATGGCGTTGTGGAAAATGACAGGAGCTATGATGGACCAAAAAATAATAATCTATGTATATAACCACCAACAAAACACTAAATATAGGGCTTGATTGATTTGATTTGATTTTTTAGTTTTTGAAAAGAGTTTTGAAAAATAGTTTTTAAGAATTGTTTTTTAGAAGAAGATAAAAAAAAACTTGTTTAGTAAAAGTTGTTTGAAAAATGAAAAAACTTGCTCATATTTACGGGAGTGTCATTAATGAAAAGCAAAAAACAACCTCTTCTCTGTGTGTTTTGGTCTCTTTTCCGTGTGTTTTGAATTTTCCAAACAAAAATACAAAACTGAAAAGTAAATTACTCATAGTTGTTCTGTTTTTAGTTTTTAAGAACTAAAAAAACAAAATTATTTTTGAATTAAGAAAACACTAATCTAATGAGTTTTTAGGTTTTTAAATACTAAAACTAGGTTTATAAAACTCCAGTCAAACAAGCACATAAATTAAAAAACTAAAGAAACAGTACATATAACATTAAATATAATTAAAAAACTATAAAAAAGCATACATAAATAACAAAACCATAGATATAAAACTTAAATAACAAAACCATAGATATAAAACTTAATGTTCTGCATCAATTTAACTAAGAGTAGATAAAACATGATCCAAGGACCAAGAGTTTAATTTAATTTCTGTTTCAGCCATTATAAAAAATGCAGAAAAGCTTATTTGGAATCAACAGAGCACACTACTATAATTAAAAAAATAAAAAATTTAACATACCAAAATAAATTATAAAAAAAGAGCAATGGAGTGGATACTGCTCTCTGTGAATTGTCACCAAAAATTAAAAAATGAAAGAACATTTATAGAAGCAATAAAAAAATTTACACAATGTGAAAAATAATTTTAGAAAAACAAAAGTAAAAAAAAAAAACCCAAAAAGAGGGGGAAATCGTCACATGAAGGAAGCCTGTCAGAAGGTACTGTTTATGTTGCCAATTCGTCAGAGATGGTTGCCAGTGGCAAGCGTCCAATCGCTGGAGTGGGTTGCAGTTTTAAGAGGTTGCAGGTTTCCAAAGGGGACAAGAGGAGAATTGTAGAGAAGAGGGGAGGAGGCTCATGAACTTTGCTTTAGGGTTAAAACCCTTAAAACATCAATTGGTCAAGGTCAGGTTGGAAGCCTAAACATGTTTTTTTATTTTTTTCACTCCCAATAATGCATCGTTTCTGTCATGAGCGATGTGACTGCCACGGGCCTCCATCATGAACCTGCAATGCCACCACCATTTCATGGTGATTTTTGAAAAACCGCAATGCCATTTCCACCATGGCGATGCCATTGCTGCAATTTGATAAAATTGATTACTACTCAAACATTGTCTTTTGTCCCTTTGAAGCCCAACATTCACTTTTATAGTGTAGCTAAACATTCACTTTTATAGTGTAGCTAAACATGTAATAATATGATAAGACTTCCCTTTGAGCTTGGTCAGTTCTTGGCAACCATAGAATGCTTAATGCCTTTATCCATTTCAACTATCTTGCTTTTATCTAGTGTGTGACATCATTAATTTCCTTGTCATTTTGTAATATTGATCCCAATTTTTACTTCAATTACACTTCCCCTGTGCCTTTTGCTAACATTGCAATGCATATACTCTATCATATTTCTACTTAACTGAAAATCCTTGTTTATCTAATTATAATATCATTCTAGCTAATTAGGGAACCAAACCTTGATAAGATAAAGACATGTGGTAACCAATTCTAGAATATGATCTAAGGATATCTTATGGTAAGATGATCTAAGGATATCATATGGTAAGATATTATAATATCCTTAGTACTCCTCCTCTTCTGTCCTAACTCCTAACAGGTTTGATGTTTTCTTTCTAGCTCAAGGATTTTCATTTCAATTGTAGTAAATTTGGGATGCCTAGTAATAACCTTCCTTCGCTGTTCATTTTTATCTTGGAAGTGAATCCATCATTTTATCTGGTTGATGATGGGACCAGGTCTAACGCAGGAATGTTGATAGGTCTATGTATTTGTTGATCCTTAGCATCTTATTTGGTGAAATGGAACTGTAGGGAATGAGAATAACAGAAGGGACAATCCAATCCCGTATTTTCATATATATTCTTGAATCTTGATGCATTCTAATCATATCTGCATGCTGTTTAATTCACAGGACAGTTCCTGATATTGATTTGTCATCAGAACCTACTATCAATGCTTCTAAAACATCCTCCATTGCTATGGATAACCCTTTCAAAGTGTTTGAATCAACTTCAGCCCCTATGGATTCATCCTCAGACTACTTTACAGACCCATTGGAAGAAATTAGTAAATTTACTAGTTCTAGAAGCACAAAAAATAATAGCTCTTCAAATTCTAATGATGAAGTATATGATGATATTGATCCCTTTGGTGGATTCGGAAATTCTGTACCTGCTTTCCAACCAGAGGAAAATAGCATGAGGGGAAGCAGCTCCCCAACGCCAAGGTCAAATACAAATTCAAGCTGGACCAGAGATAAAGAATCAAATGACGAATCATCTGTAAGAAGTCCCGAGAGACAGACACAAAGCAAGATCCCTGATGATCATGATCAGGAATTTCATCAGGCTGCATTTGACATGCCTACATATTCATCCGATTCTTACAAACCAGTTGGCCAAAGGTCTATTCCCCCTTCATATGATAACGATGGTTGTAAACAGGCTAATAGTCAGGCAGATATGTCTCCAAAATATGAAGAAAAGTTGGAATCAAATGATGATATATGGCTGACAGTATCAGAGATTCCTCTTTTCACTCAACCAACTGCTGCTCCACCACCTTCAAGACCACCTCCTCCTCGACCAGTACATATCCCAAAGTTGGGAGCAGGCTCATCAGCTTTTGCCAATGTCAGAAAGAAGGATAATGAATTTTCTTCTTTTCCTAGTTCCGCTCAGTTTTCTCAAGGTCCTAAATCTGCTCCTACTGCAGCTAAGTTATCTTCTGCATCTCAGTTTGATGAACTAGAAAATTTTGCCATGGGAAAGAGTCGTGGTAGTGATGATGAACATGGAAATGGTTTTGCCAATGAAGAATTAGAGATGAACTCAGCTGCTGCAGCTATGAAAGAGGCTATGGATAGAGCTGAAGCTAAATTTAAGCACGCAAAGGAATTTAGGGAGAGAGAGAATACAAAAACTGCTAAAAGCAAGGAACCTGTGCAATTGGAAAAAGATGGCAGATTAGCGTCAGAGGATAGAGGAAAACAGGAAAGATTAGACCATGAGCGGCAGCAAAAGGAGAGAGAGGAGAAGGAGCAAAGAAGACGTGAGAAGGAAAGGGAGGAGAAAGAAAGAGAGAAATTGAGACTTGAGAGAGAAAGAGAAAGGGAAAGACAGGCCGTAGAAAGAGCTACTAGAGAAGCACGTGAAAGAGCAGCTGCTGAAGCTCGGCAAAGAGCTGAGAGGGCTGCTGTTGAGAAAGCTAATGCAGAAGCCAGAAAGCGTGCTGAAAGGGTGGCAGTTCAGAGGGCACAAGCTGAAGCCCGTCAAAGGGCTGCCACTGAGGCAAAGGAGAGGGCCAAAAAGGCTGCTGCAGAGGCAAAGGAGAGGGAAGTGCAGGAAAGGGCTGCAGCTGCAAGAGCTGAACCTGAAGCTAGAGTTAAAGCAGAACGTGCTGCTGTAGAAAGAGCAGCTGCAGAGGCTCGAGAAAGAGCTGCAGCACAGGCCCGAGAAAGAGCAGCAGCTGCAGCAAGGATGAACCAACAACAGAATGACAATGATATTGAATCATTCTTCAGCACAGGTGCACGAGCTAACAGTGCTCCAAGGCCTCCTAGGTCCAGCTCTTCAGTGAGTACCTATTTGTGTTAATTTTTCATACTAATATGTATCGGCCTTCTCTTGGGAGGTATTCTGTCTTTTCTCATCATAGAAAATTTATCCTAAAAGTAGATGTCATATTTAGTGGGTTGTTATTTTTGTTTTTTTTCCTTTCTAATGCAAATAATAAAAAAAATATAAAAAATTGATTAGTTTTAAAATTAATTTATGTTGTAAATAAAAAAAAAAAAAGTGGACTGACATGCACTTTGATGCTAGAATAATTATTTTTTTTTAATTAATGTCCTGGACCTCTTTGCTTTCAGGACTCTGTTTTTGACGCCCAATTTCAGTCAGATGTAACCCGGAAATCTACAGGTGTGTCTTCAAGCATGAAGAAAGCATCATCATCCACTAATATTGTTGATGATCTTTCCTCAATTTTTGGAGGTAGGTTTATGTGTACAATATATTTTTTATTGATGCAATATTTGTTGGCATTTTTGGACTAACAACTCATGAAAGCTCTTTTTGTTCCTTTTCTTCTATGGTTTGAAGCTGCTCCATCATCATCTGGACAGTTTCAAGAAGTTGAAGGGGAAAGTGAAGAAAGACGAAGAGCAAGGTTAGAACGCCACCAGAGGGCTCAGGAACGTGCAGTATGTATTCCTCTATTTTACTCCTTGATTTGATTTCTTCATTTCCTGTTGAATAGGTGAACTATGTACACTTTAAAACCAATTTTAAATTTAATTTATGAAAAAGTATGTATTTTCTTAAGAATCTCTTTTAGTTATTGCTCTTTCTTACCAATGATCATTATAATTTACATCAGGCTAAAGCATTGGCTGAGAAAAACCAACGGGACCTACAAACTCAAAGAGATCAAGCTGAGAGAGATGTAAGTAGTTTCTTTAATTGTTTTCCTTTTTATTTATGACTGGGGCTTTTCCTGTCACACACTTGCATATGCACAATATCCTTTGATCCTTGTTGGCCTCTTTATCTCAGTGATGCACAAGATAAGGTCAATTGATTGTGCAACTTCTTTTTGTATTATTAAATTGTGTTGTCTTGATTTTTGTTTCTAATTTACATTGAAGCTAACAGCTTGTATGGCTTATTTTTCCTTAAAATTAAAAAAAATTACCATATACCTAAACCACTGTTATTTTCACTCCAAAAGCTGTTTTACCTATTTGGGGGATTGAGATGGGGTTAAATCATGGCCCTGTCTTCCCCTCTTTTTCTTACCTTTATATATTTAGAGAAAATTATACTGTCACCTCCTTCAGATTTGTCTAATTACATAAAATACCTCTGATATTTTTACCTCTACACCCCCTACTTTTTTTGAAAAACATTACATTAATACGCCATTTTATATTACAATGCATCTTTTAAAGTTTTAAAAATATTACACGGTGTGTCCTTGTAAGAAAGTTCAGACTTCAAAGTAACGGTAAAAGATAAGGGTATTATGTGTAATTTGATAAAATCTCAAGATGGTGATTAATTGGATTTTACTTCTCTGTTAATTGACATTTTTTTATCGTAACATATTTTATATTTATTATATAATCTTATAATCTCCACATTGATTTCAGAGGGTTGCTGAAACATTGGATTTTGAAATTAAGCGCTGGGCTGCAGGAAAAGAGGGGAACTTGCGAGCTTTGCTTTCCACCTTACAATATGTATATACTTTGTATATGCATTTCATATAATCTCTGAATTATCTTTATTCCAGATCTATATGAACGCCTAGAAATTTGTTTAGTTATGCTCTATCCCTTTACTTATTCTATTAATGCTTGAGCCCAATTTTAAGGTATGGCATGATGGGTCTCATCTGATCCAGTATACCTCCTAGGGTAAGAAGTTCATAGATGGGGATTTGGTAACACTGCAAGATATTATTTACAGAAAATATTTAAAAAACAAAAAAACTTAATCGAAAGTTAGCAATTATTTCTTAGAGAAACTTGCACTGCTCATTACATAATCACCCAGTATTTCAATTTCCTTGTTAAATATTATCAATATTAGCATTTTCCAATTAGATCTTTACTAATATTGGACACATCTTAGCAAAAGTGGTTGATCTTGCAGAACATTCTAATTATGTGCTTGTAATTAATCTCTAATACAGCAAAAACAACTTATTTTCAAAATTTAATACGCTCTGAAAAGTTCCTGCTTCTGAATTTTATACAGCCTGGTCCCTTGATTTGTATTTTTTTCAAGGTAGCGTTGTTTTTCTTCTATATTTGTGCTTGTTATGTTAACTTGTTCCTTCATGAACGATGATCAGGTTCTGTGGCCTGAATGTGGTTGGCAGCCAGTTTCTTTGACTGATTTGATTACAGGCGCTGCTGTTAGAAAGGTTTATAGGAAAGCTACATTGTGCATTCATCCTGATAAAGTACAACAGAAGGGTGCCACTATTCAACAGAAATATATTGCTGAGAAGATTTTCGATCTACTCAAGGTATTTCAGGCCTTTTTATATTATTCATACATACAGAAATGTCTATGCTTCGTAAAGAAAGAAGTGGTTGTTAGTGATAAATGATATGCATATAACGATTCGCATTGTGTCTTGTCATATATAATGGTGTGTGTATTCTGAAGCGCTGATTGAGTTAAATTTTATATCTTGGCCTCTTGTAGTATTTTCTGTCTTCACTAGTGAGAAACGCCAAAATCATAAAAAAATAGAAAGATTTGATATGATATAATTAATGTAAAGGGAGTTACCTCAGGGAGTGTTGTCCCTAGGGACTACTGCTTTCAATCTTTATTAGGGGTCATGCTCCTACACCACACTAAAGCTCTCTAGAGCCTCCACGAACGTGATGTCTTGCCAATGTTTTCTACAACCATTTACAATATGACAACTGAAGGTTTTATTTCATGGAACCACAGTTATATCTGAATTTTGTTTCAGTCATACTTGTTTATGACAACTCAAGTGGAATAAAGATTTTGGAAAGAAAAATGTTAGTTACACATTTTAAACATCTTCCAACACACCCTTTATTATTGAGTGAAATGGTGGATACTAATGAAATTCACCCAATAATAGAGTGTATGGAGAGGAATATTCACCCGCTAACAGAGGATTTGTTTGAAAAAGGCAATAAAAGCATTACTCTAGAAAAATGGGTATCATCTGCTCCATTCTATTTTTGCACTTTACCAACAGTTGTTTATTATCGATTTGCTGCTGTTCCGGTTAGGCCCGCCAATGGGTGGCATGTCATGTTGCACATTGTAGGGTTTTCTTCTACATGGATAACTTTGAACTAAGTATAACTGCCCATTAATTGTACTAACATATAAGGTGAAAAGTATGGTTTCTCATGATGTTTCTGATCTTTATATTAAAATTAGGACTCATGTGTGCTATGTTTCTTTCTCAGTTTCAACATCAACCCTTGTGTGTGTTCTAAATAAAAATAAATACTACTATGCCTTTATTTTCTGCTGAAAAGTTTTGACTATTTATTACAGGAAGCATGGAATAAGTTCAATTCAGAGGAGCTTTTCTAATCTCTGAGAACTTAACTACTTCAAGGTAGTTTTGCTCTGCCCATTCAGTTGAGATTGAACCACACCTCCATGTCAGCTACCTCCCCCACTGCATATTTGTTTCGATTAAAGCTCTGTGCATCGATGATAGAAAATCAATTTTGTGTGGCGTCAGGATGCTCAAAAGGTTACACTGGGGAGTAATATGTAATCGATGTTATCTTCGGGGGGCTGTCAGGTTTATATTGACGCTTAATGAATGGAATATGTTTTGTTGTAACATATCTTTTTGTTGAAATCTGCTAATTCAATTCATTATTTGTCGAGTGAGGGCTCATGAGCAGCCTGTTTTTTGTTGTTTTTTGTATTTTGTTACTTGTTATACAGTATATAGTCTCCTGAATATATGTTATTCTTGACATCAAAATGTGGGAACGTTCCATGGACCTCCTTCGCTCGAGCTTCTGTATTTTGTAGTAGCAGTTTTGATTTCAAACGCTAAACGTTTGCTTTTTCTGCCTTTCATTCGACCATCTTCTGCTGAGGTCTAAGCTTGAATTTTATGCTTATAAATTATTAGTTACCTATAGTGGAGGTTGTGGTGGTGGTGCTATCTGGTAAAAAAGAGAGTTATCGTTAAATGTAGCAATTACTTAAAAAAACAGGAAGGGAAGTTTCAAGGTTATGAGTGAAATTGTTTGCTAGAAATTTTTAACTAAAAAATACGAAATCTACTGAAGTTTATCATAAAAAATAATCAATCAAAATTTGTATATTATTTTATAAATTGAAAATCTTAAATTCTTAAGTGAAGACTATCAGATTTTGTAAAATTTTATTGAATACCACAAATCATATTTTGTAAAATTTTATTGAATACCACAAATCATATTTGTATATTTAAAAGTTATCACAAGATTTTTTTTATATAAACAAAAAACTCACAAAAATTTTTAAAATCTTAATCCTTATATTTTAATTGGTATATATTAGTTCCCACTGTTTGGATGAAGGGAAGGAGTACAGGATTTGATAATAACTCGTTCTTTTTTAATAACTTTAGAAATGAAAGAGGATGACAAGGGGAATGGGGATAAGTGAATATCAATTCAATGCTTAAAGATTGTAACAAGGAGTACATTGAAACAATCCATTAAGGTAGGATGAGAAATTTAAGTAATATAGTAAACTCTATGCTTAAAGTGTTTTATAATATTAAAATGTTTATAATATAATATAATTATCTAAATCTTTTTGCTTATATTTTTTATTAAATTTTTATTTTAACCATCCTCATACAATATTTTTAACTCCCCTTTTAAAAACATGAGTACATCTCTTAATGTTACACTGACACGTTCTTAATGTGCTGTAAGTAATATGTACAAGGATGTTGTTATCGTTGTACCCAAGAAAAAGGATAACGCTGAAATAGCATTATGAATAAGATAAAAGATATACAAACTATGAGCGACGACAACAGTTTGTAGCAATTGCTAGGAGGGCGTGGGAGGGCTTAATAGTCTACATGGAACGGTTGGTATTTCTGTAGGTCAAGCACGATACTGGCCACTGAGCCAACAGCAGCAGCAACTGATACTACAAGGCATACAACACTTAACAGTTGCATACCTATCCATCTCCCACTCCACCTTGGGATCCCCTTCTGTTTGATACTCATCTCCACCGGGAAAAAAACACTTAAAGGCCAAAATCCCAGTGCTCCAAGAAGTCCCAAAATGTCATTGAAGAATGGAATCAACATTGCTACAAGGGTGGTTAGTATAACGAACACTGTTCTCCAAACTAATCTAAATGGGCTTAGATTAAAAGGTGAAAAACCAGGAACAAGAATTTTGTATTCCTTGTCAACTTTGGGCCATCTTTTAGAAGCCCATTTCTCCACAAATGCAAAGAGGGGCTGGGCATAAACTTGGTATGCTCCCACAAGATGAATTACGACAGCAGCATTAGCAATATCAATAAGCCAATAAGGGTTGTAAAAACCAAAACCAGTGAGCAGATTCCCTGGTGCATTGTCACCAAAAGCAGCAAAGCCCATGAAGCCACAAAGCATATAAAATGTTGTGGTTACTCCAATACTTACCTTAGCAGCCTTCTTCATTGTCTTTGCTTCAGATGGTGGAGATTTTATGGTGTCCTATGTTGTCAGTGTGTATTACACATCAATCAGTTTCAGATTGAAATTCTTTGCCTTTTCTTACTGTTTAAACAGGGGAAAAAAGTTGAACCTGAATTTCAATGAGGATTTGAGAATATGAATAGGCAAAGGCTATGTCACCAAGACCTTGGAAAACCCCCCATACTTTTTGGGCCTCAGTCACAGCTCCAATCCTTATTCCTGTGAGACTACCCTTAAAAGTACCATTTTCTGTTCAAGAACCAATTAAAACAAAATCAGGCAAAGTGTTCTTTTTTTAATAGTACTTTTGTGAAATAAAAATAAAAGCAGGTACCTGCAACTTTGGCAATTCCAAGGGCGAGACCAATTGTGGAATAAACAAAAGACATGATCGCTGCAACTATGGAGAGCCACCATGTTTCATGAAAATCTGGAATTTGAGAAACTATAATTTGGATTATGCCAAAACTGATCATGAATGGGTTGCTTGAAATGTGACATGGGTTTTGTCCGCCTGAAGAATGGAAACAGTTGGACCTTTTTATCGCCCTGTCAATCGAAACCAGTTAAATTGAAACAAATCCATCATTAAACTATATAACTATATCAGTTAAAATAATCAAACAAACATAATTAAATGCTTAATATCATTCCCATGTAAAAAATACTTTATATCATAGAAGTTACTATAAGATAATAAAATGTGTGAGATCCGCGGGGGTACAATAATTGGCTCAAGGGAAAAAAAAATTTTTGTTTGGAACATGTGCTAGATAATCTATTATTCAGTCAAAAACTCAAGATAACAGATACGTACAAGATTTATGATAATAAATGTCTAAAAATAATCTAGTAAAGTTTGGAACACGTGCTGCATACTCTATCATTTAATAATAAAAAAAAAACTCGAGATGATCCACCCATGTATGATAATTAATAAATTGTAATCTTTTATGTATTACAATACATTGTAACTTTACCAGTGCTATAATTAATAAAAAAGAATTAATTCCAAATGATTAATTAAAATTTGTTGTAAGAATATTATGTAAAGTGATTTTCCTTAATCATTATTCATATTTGAAATACAACAATGATAACGTAAAAATCGTTTCATTGAAACATCTGGATAGGTTATGAAGAAAATAGGTAATTTATATTAAAAAAATTGGAAAAATTCTATTAAAAATTTAATTCTTATTTTGCTAAATCTATTAAAATAAAATGTGAAGGTGATCTGAAAATAAAATGAATTCTTATTTTGTTACTTTGAACTCACATCATGCTAATAGAAGCCGCAATTGTGTATCCTATGGCGGTTCCGTAAAGATTTGCGTATTGAACAAACCCACAAAACGTATCATAATGCTCTCCTGCAAATTCCATTACAAAAGGGAAATATTCTTTTCAACAATATATATTATAAAATAATAAAGAGATAAAGATAATCATATATAGTAAGAGAAACCAGTCATATATCGAATTTGATTTTAAAAAAGACCATGATTGTCCGTGTGTACACAAAAATCTTCCTTCAATCCAAAATATTTCAACAAGTCCAAACCACGACAGACGTGTGCCTTTGAAACTTTGAATCGACAGCGCAATCAAATGATGCTGATATAGTCAAAAAGCAGTGTTTGATGTGGATATCAATATACTTAACACAGAGAGGAGAAAAAATATAACTGATAAGTAAGAAAACATTATGTGTTTGACTATTGACTCAATATATGATATATGAAGGTGTCAAAATATCACTTATTAGTACTAAAGAATTATTGAAATGACGTGATCAGTGATATAAAGAAAAGGAAAAAGAAACGTGGTGCATGATAGTGATTAATAATTACCGAGAATGGTGTGAACTGCATCCATGAAAGTGTAGTTTCTCTTGCCAGAAACAGGATCACCAGAACGATAACAATCAGCTAGAAGCGCCGTGGTATAGAGGGTAACAACACTGAAGAATATCATAACAGCAGGCCCAGCAACCCAACCCATTTGAGCCATGGCCCATGCCAAAGACAGCACCCCAGAACCCACCACTGCTGTTATTATGTGCGAGCTTGTCGTCCAAAGTGTCCCTGCCTCATCATCATCATCATAATATTGTTAACCCATCAAATCAAATATCATGTACAAATATTATAATCTCAGGTGTTACGTACCTGTTCGTTTAACGCGTCCATCATCATCATACAATTTGGAATCAAATTGTAAAGAAACACCATCCATGGAGTTGTAGTTGGACTGAGCCTCCATGCCAAAACTTTTATGCTGGCTAAGACTGGTTCTGGAAGAGTTTTCAACCATCTGTTATGGACCCGACAGAGAGAGAGAACAAATATAATACAATGGTGAAACTATTGATGATATGATGATCTTGTTTTGTTCGTCCCAACAATCATGGAGTTGGTGTTACGAGTGAAAAACAAAAGACGTGTCCAAGGAAAAACTTTGGTACAATGAAGGTAAGCCATCTATATTGACACAAATCAAATCACTAGTACTTTCGCGGGTACAAAATGGACACTACTTATATTCAGTGGTAGTTCACTTTTTTAAAATTAATAAAAACCCCAAATTATTTATTTTTTCTTATTACAACGGGATTAAATCCCTTTTATTAGATTTATTTTCTGTAACAAATCAATCGTTTATTATTTCTTTAGAAATTCTATTTTATTAGATATAACATGCCTTTAAATTTGAAACTGTTTTGAAATAAATTTATATGCAAAGCCTGAAATTATTACCAAAATAGCTAAAGCCTCCATAAAAATCGAGCTCTAGTGTGTGTATATATGCTTGGGATTAACTATTAATTTATTCTGCAGAAACTCTGATTGGTGAAGTAAAATTTAGTGGCCTGACACAAGAAAGGAAGAGAAAAAATCTTCAAATTGCAAATAATTTTAGTCAATATGCGCAAAGCAAGTGGTGAATTGATTTTTCAAGTTGACCGGATAACCAACATATTCCTAAAACTTGGCGCAAACAAACCCCTTTCCCAGTGTGCGCAGTAAAAACATTAGAAGTATTTTATCTTTGTAAGATATTAAGAAGATAAGGGGAATATAACAGTGCCGGTCGTATTATTCTAATTTAAAGATAAAAATGAATCTTTGAATATTCTTGCATTGGATGGTTGTGGTTGTTGGTTTTATTCGCTCTGTTGATAGCAAGTTGCCCAATATTTCAATTTCTCTTCCATTGCAAATTAAATTTTCCCAACACAAGATAGATTGTGGAATATTGAAACCATGTACTTGTTATCAATTACATTACTGTCGAAAACAATAGCAAAAGCAACACTTTTTCCACCATTCAAAACACCCTCAAAAGTTCTTGTTTGGGAGCCAAAGAGACCCAATTCATAGTGCTTTATCCTTTTTCTTGGAGGGTATTACTATTCATCTTCTACAGTTTATGCATATTATGCGACCCTCTTTCCTTGCTTTGTTTATACTATTTATTATTATTATTATTATTATTATGTAAAATATTCAGATTCATCATAACCCAGTGAAAGTTAAACAGAAGTAGAAAACAAAAATATACTAACAAGACATTCATATGAGAGACAATAGAGAAGAAATGAGTGATGAAATTTGAATGTAAAGAATGGAAGCAAATAACATTACTTGGTTGGAAGCTTTCTTCTGGTGTTGGAGTTGTGAGGAGTGAGAGTGAATTTGGTCAAAACTTGAATACAGCTGCCAACCCGACTGAACAGACCATTACTCCTAACTTGCTTATAAGTTATATAGTTGGACTTAGGATTCGGTTCAATTTTGGCGTGTGGGACAATGAGCATTGTTTGTATCACAATTCACAACCGTTCACATTGTAAGATAAGAAACACCATTTTAATTAATTATTAATTAATTTCACATTAAATTATTAATTATTAATTAAAATAACTAATATTAATTATTAAATTTTCAGAAGAATCAAAAGTTTATCATAAAAATTAGTTAAGAAAAGATGATGTACTCTCAATCTAAAAAGTTTAAAATTTAATAATATTAACTTAATAATATTAATTATTAAGTTTTAGATTGATATTTAATTATAATCCTAAGTATTTATGGTAAATTAACTTTACCAATTCATATTTTTATTAATAATATTAACTTAATAATATTAATTATTAAGTTTTAGATTGATATTTAATTATAATCTTAAGTATTCATGGTAAATTAATTTTACCAATTAATATTTTTAAAATAATATAAATAAAAAAAGCTGTGATTAAAGATTTGTATAAATTTTTTACCATATAAATTAATCTCTTAATTCTTTTGTGCGTATAAATTAACCTCTTAATTTAATTCTTAGAATAAATAGATCTTCTGATAATTGATTCTACGTATTTTTTTATTAATTGAGGTACTAGACATTGTTTATCTGTGGTAGTTATTTCTACGTATTTTTTTATTAATTAAGGTACTAGACATTGTTTATCTGTGGTAGTTATTTGTTCATTCTTAGTTGTAAGTATTTTTGCATTACATACTTTTAAATTAAATAAAAATAAATTAAAGAAAATAGTAAATATTTTCATTATTAATATATACATTTTATAATTAAATGCAAATATATTGATGTGTGGAGCAATTGGGTATTAATGTAAGATTTACAAAATAATAGTAAATCTTATGTTTAGGAGTGGAAAAATAATGATTAATTACACTCGCTTAGGAATGCGATAATAATAATAATATTTAAATTAAATTTAATTACATTTAAAAATATATTTAATTTGAAAGGAAAAAATAAAAAATATATAATCCAAAAAATATAAATCTAACTTATGCAAATTAAGCACTACTTCAAATAATTTTTTTTCAAATTTTAATAAATTAATATTTGTTTGGGGGGGAAAATCAGATGTACATCAAAAGTTTATGGAAGTAATTTTGATTAATATAATATAACTATAATTTCAATGGAGTGAATTGTCTCTTATTTGACTGTTAGATGTGTTAGCATCATCAAAATTTTAATTAGGCACATTCTAGTGAAACACTACTGAAGGTCTTGGCATAAGATTCTGCATTTTACGCGTCTTCTGAATTTCTAATTATAATCCAAATTTTCAAGAGTGTAAAGGGGGGCCCATAAAGGGGTCTGCCACACTGTCTCTGTGCAGGAGTAAATTTGGTAAGTTGTGAGAGATGGATCACAATTGAAGGGATCTAAGTAGGCTAGGGAATTATAATACTCCATTTCTATATGTTCATTTAAAACTTTTCATTTATAAACATCTATTTGTATTTTCATATTTTGTGGGTAATAACTTTTTATCGTTATTTTCATTTTTGTTGGATACTTATGTGATCCCTGAATTACTTGTATATATATATATATATATATAGGGTAATGAATCAACACTGTTTACTTAAAAGTAAACGAAAAACAAATCAACATGATTAAACATAGAAAAAATCATAATTATATATGCATTACGTGTCCTTTTAATTATTATGTATTTTTGTATCCTAAACAGGGATCAGTGTAAAATTTGAGATAAATATTAGTCTATTTTAAATATATAAGAAAGTGTTGCATTTGAAACATATAAGACTAAACTATAGTCGGATGATAAATTATATATAGCTAGCTCTGCAAAATTGTTACTTGGTACTATTCGTGCATGATTTCCATTGTACTAAATAACATTGTTAATATATATAATATCAATTGTTTATTTATTTTGAGGTAGAACGAAAAGAATCAGAGAGTTACTATTACTACTGATTTATTTAAGTTTCACCACCATTTTTCAGCCTCACCTGCTGGAAGTTATTGTTTCAACTCCATCATAAAAATAAAAAAAGGAAATTATTTTTGCTCATCACTTTGTTTTTTTCCAACTACTGAACCAAGCATAGATGGTTTGTTAAAATTGATTTGTTCACAGTAAAGAAATGAAAAAGTAAAAGTAAATTTTGTGACATAAAGTTGATGGAATGACACATTAGACATTAGACATTAGACTCAAGGCTTTTAATTTGAATTGTCATAGGAACAAATGAACTAATTAAGGAGGTGCATAGATTGAATGCAATGCACTGTACGTATTCCATTCCTTCTTATCGCTTTCCCGTGTCATCTTCGTTACCTCTGACTGAGAGTTTTACAGTTTAAACGCGTAAATTGTTTGTCAGACGCGGCCTTCACTTGTCTGCATGTTTTGTTGCTTTGCTTGGGACCACATCTCAGGTCACTCTAAATGCTTTGCCAAATGTACAATTTTAAGCATTGAAATGGAAGCTTCCAATTATCTTTTAAACCAAAGTATCAGAAATCTGAGAGGTGAAAATAACTCATTATAATAATACATGCATACAACGTCCACAACGTGATATATATATATTGACCACTACAATACATGAAGCTACTGTTACAGATTACTGATTGGATCAATCAGCTGTGTCTTCAATTGCATCAACTAATAATATACATTAAATTTGTGCATTTTATATATGTATATTCCCTTTGGGCAAAAACCATTGATGTTTAATTGCCAACTACATATTTAATCTAAAATATATATATCTATCAAGGAAGTATTTGTGAAATAATAATTCATAATTATCTAAACAATGTTAAATAGGAATACATGTGAAACAAAATAATTAACAAGATTTCGAATTCGTAAAACATCAATTATTTTAAAACAAATAAATAAGTTAAAATATCAATAGCTTTAGTCCAAAAAGGAGTAATTCTTAAAAAATATAAGTTAAAGTTCAATTATGGTTATGTTTAATTTTTTATTCAATATTTTCTTCTCTTTTTTTCTGTGATTTAGTCCTCACATAAGATAAAAATGTATCATTTTTATTCAATTCTTAATTTTGTATATTTTTCTACACTTTAATTAAATTACTTTTTAACGATGATTTAAATTAATACACTCTAAAATAAAATTGAAGATTAAACTAAAATGATATTTTATAAGAATTTAGGGACAAAAAATAAAAAAAAAATTGTTAGATCAATCATTAAAGGATCAAAATTTTAATTTAGCAAAAAATGTACTTATATAATATAGGGTTAAATATATTTTTTAATTTAATAATATATTACTTTTTTCCTTTATAAAATTACATTTTTCAAAATGGACCCTATAAAACGTTTTTTTTATTTAATTCTTGTTATTTTTTTTTCCCCTTCTAATATGTTTTTTTAGTGTTTATATTTAACATTTTTTTAAATATTTGAAGGGAACTGAAAATAATGATCTATGTATATTATAAGAACAAAATATTACAATGAATAACAAGGAAAAAATTAAAGGAATTTTTTAAAGTATATGAAAGAAAATAAATTAGTTTTAGATTAAATAATATTTTTTCAGTCTGAAAATTGATACAAACTAAGAAAAAATAAATATAGTGATTTAACAAAACTAATTTTAATATTAATATTACATTAAAAATTATTTTAGAACAGATGTAATATATATATATATATATATATGAAGCAAAAACGTATTTAAAGTTACAATAAATTATTTACAAATATTTTATCTCTTTTTTTAGTTAACATATATTTTATCGATGTACTTCATCTTAATGACAAAACTTCTTTAAAATCCCCAAAAGCCTGAATTCAATTCCTTGTGTTGGATAGTTGGACTGACCGTTGCCTGGGTTCCAATGTGATCCTGTTCAATGCATTAATGTGCCATAAAAATGAATTTAAAACAATTAGGTGCCAACAAGATTATTCCCGTTGAACGATGAATTGCAATCTAAATGTTGCTTGAAAGTTGACACTATGCTCCCAAACGATAAAAAAATAAAACAAATAAACCTTATCTAGCAAACTAAATTCACCCCCCAAAGCATCCACAATATACGTGTGAATTTAACTTATGTGTGGCACAAGCTAACTCTCCTCTTTTCTGTTATTCTATTTTCTGTTATGATAGTTAAGTTAGTTTAGTTAGTTTTACAAGTTTATTTAGTTAATTTGAATATAATTTATGTTATAAAATTGATTTTAATTAAAATTAATTTTGAGATTATGCGATTTATCTATGTGGTTTTATTGTAAATTTAACTTAAGAGTTACTTCAATGTAAAATCAATTTTAAATCTAAAATCAATTCTGATTTATTTTAAAATCTAATAAAACATATAAAAATTTATCTAAAATCAATTTTATTCATGATAAATTCTAAACGAAACATACACGTAAAAAATGAATTAAATTTAAACATTTTAATCAATTAATTACCAAGTTGGATTAATAAAAAATCGAAGTATTCGAACTATTTTAAATAATTAATATATAAAATTGATAATTAAGTCTATTCATAACTTAACTCCTTTCTTTCCCTTTCAATCAAAATTCATAGTCTCCTATAGGAATACTAGTCGAGTACGGATTTCTTTTGCAATAAACAATACAGATTGATTCTAGTGTGATTATTTATTTTTTATAAACAACACAAGATTGAAAGTTAAAAAAAGATATAAGGTTACATAAGAGTTGTTTTTTCACAAAAATTATTTTTAGTTTTTAAAATTCAAAAATATTTTTTTAATTCTATAATTTACTTTTAATATTTTTCTTTCGTTAATGTCATTATAATGTTGATACAAAAAATAAATTAATTTTAAAAACTACAAATATTTTTTAATTTTAAAAATTAAAAATATTTTTTAATAAAATTTTAGGAATAAAAAACTTGAGTGGGAATCTCTTTTACACAAAACATGAATTGATACATGGACGGTTATGCATTTTTTTTTATAAAAAATACAACAATAAAATTAAAATTTGTTCCTCCCCAATTTGGATAATCGAATTTAATAAAATTACATTAAAGAGAGAAGGTTGCAACATTTGAAGCAGGGATACGAACAAAACAGAAACCCATAAGTAATATAGAAAAAAATAATATTTACAATAAATTACAAATCTCAAATCAAAATAAAACAACGTAATTCATAAGCAATATAACACAATAAATTACTATAATTTATTTAATCATTATAACGTACCACATATATTGGTACAAAATAATGAAAAAATACAGACTAAGAGTATCTAAAAGATATTGGACAGCAATTATCTGAAGTGCCGATTCTTCTTAAATTATCAACGGGATAATTTTGATTTAGCAGCACTTACAAGATATTGATACAATACAGAGATCCCAACCATCACCACAATTTCTTACACCCTGAGGAGGCAATAGATGTTATGTGAAGTTTAATAATCTGAACTGAATGGTTTGTATTTCTGGAGATCAATCAAGACACCGACAACTGAGCCAAGACCAGCCACAATTGATACTATGAGGCAGACCACACTCATTAGTTCCAGACAAATCCATCTCATACTCCATTTTGGGATCCTCTTCTGCAAGATATACATCTCCACAGGAAAGTAGACAGTTAAAGGCCAAAACCCCAATGCTCCAATTACTCCCAAAACATCGTTGAAGAATGGAAGCATCATTGATATAACAGTGGTTATGATCACAAACACTGTCCTCCAAACTAGGTTAAATATGTTCTGATTGTAGGGTTGCAAACCAGGAATAGAAATTTTGAACTCCTTGTCAATTTTTGGCCATCTTTTTGCTGCCTCCTTCTCGACAAAGGCAAAGACGGGTTGAGCATACACTTGGTATGCCCCCACAAGGTGAATTACGATAGCAGCATTAGCAATATCTATGAGCCAATATAGTTGATGGAAACCAAATCCAGCAAGCAGGTTCCCAGGTGCAGAATCTCCAAAAGCAGCATATCCTATGCAGCCACAAAGCATATAAAATGTTGTTGTCACTGCAATACTCATCTTTGCAGCCTTCTTCATTGTTTTTACTTCAGATGGTGGAGATTTGATGGTATCCTATACATTAAGTAGTAAAACAGGTGCATAAAAACGAAGTGGGATAAGCTATAAGAATGAAAATCCTTTGTCCTAAATTGGTGTCTCAATTCTTGTCCTAACCAATTAATAATCGCAACGTCATTTAATGAGTTATATAAAATATTAAAAAATATTATGAAAAGAAATTCATTAAATGACATGAAAGCTATTGATTGGTTAAGACAGGAATTGAGACACCCATTTAGAAAAGAAGATTTTAATCTCAACTATAAGATGGTAAAAATTGCATAAATGCAATGTTAGCTCGGCGTATAATTTAATGAATCATTTACATGATAAAATTCTATTTTGTTTTTGCTTTAGAGGCAGAGAAAAAAGGTGTACCTGAATTTCAAGGAGAACGAATGAATATGAATACGCGAAGGCTATGTTACCAAGAGCCTGGAAAACACCCCATACTTTTTGGGCCTCTGTCACAGTTCCAATGCTTATTCCAGTGAGGCTACCCTTGATAGTTCCCGTTTCTATTAAAAAACCAATTAAATAAAACAGGCTAAACGTAAGAACCCAATTTATTTATAGGACAATTATACAAAATGCATCATGATTTTAAGTAATAGGTCAACTATAGCTTCTTGAATTAATAAACTGTCCATATTGGCTCCCCAAATAGGCTCTTCGACATTTCTAGAAGAGCTTAAATTTCAGTACTATACACTTTAAGTTCAGTCACGTCTACAATTTTTGAACCATAAGAGGTTTTCTACAATAAACCTATAATTGGAAGTGTTATGTGCCAATAAAATGTCATCTAAGAAATAAAAGAAAACTTGCACCAAGTGAAGTAGGAATAACCTGCAATCTTAACAGTTCCAAGAACTAGACCAATTATGGAATAGGTGAAAGACATGACTGCAGCAACTATTGAGAGCCACCACATGTTATGAAAATCAGGAATTTGCGAAAAGAAAATTTGCATTGCGCCAAAGCCAATCATGTACCGGTTACTAGAAATATGGCATGCCTTTTCTCCTTCAGAAGAAGAAAGGATACAATGAGACCTTGCGATTGCCCTGTCAATCAAAACCAGTAAAATCGAAATAAATCAATCAATCAATCAGTTGTCTGATACATTTTAATACAAGAAGTGTTAATTAAATTTATTTCTAGATGGATGTCCATATTTGAAACCCATAAAAGATAAATTAAACTTAATTTTAATAATTAAAGTTAATCTGAACAAGATTGTCTATTTAAATAATTACAATTAAGTTAACTAAAATTCATACAAATCCAATACACATAATTAAATCAAAGATTATTTGAAAATTATTTTTATTTTATGATTTCCTACGTTATTTAATAAGCTCAAATTCTAAATTTTATGATTTCAAAGACACAAGGATGAACTCACATCATGCTAAGGGAAGCCGCAATTTAATAAGCTCAAATTCTAAGTTTTATGATTTCAAAGACACAAGGATGAACTCACATCATGCTAAGGGAAGCCGCAATAGTGTATCCTATTGCACTTCCGAAAAGATTCAAGTACTGAACTACCCCACAAAACGTAACACTGTACCCGCCTGCAAAATCAATTATAATGCATGTTATGGTACATCATACAAGCATTCCATTTTAAAAGGATTATGATTGTCGATATATATATATATATATAGAAAAGTTAATTCACATGAAAGTTATTTAGTAATTTCAAGACAGTGGGGTGCTATTACTGTCAAAAGGAAGTACTTTTGTTAGTAAAGTAGAAGATCACATCATTTATGCTTGAATTCCAAATAAAAGAAAAAAGTCTTATGGTGCTCTACTCATCATTGTGTGTATATATATCATACCAAGAATGGAACTAACAGCGTCCATGAAAGTATAATTTCTCGTTCCGAATGTGGGGTCACCAGTACGATAACAATCAGCAAGAAAGGATGAAGTATACAAAGTGACTATGCTGAATAAGATCATAACTGCAGGACCAGCAATCCAACCCATCTGAGCTATTGCCCAGGCTAAAGACAGCACCCCAGATCCTACCACAGCTGTTATTATGTGGGAGCTTGTAGTCCAAACGGTTCCTGCCACATAGAAAGGCATCAAATATCATCATTCCATACTATCAAAGAAACTAAGATAGTGTAAAAATAAAGATGTAATTAACATGAGTACCTGTTCGTTTAATACGCCCATCATCGTCGTAGCATTCAGGGTCGCTTTTTAATGGCACCCCATCCATGGAGTCTTCCTCAATGTCATAATCTCTACGGCAGCTAAGGTTTGCTCTCGAAGCAATGGCATTTTCTACCATCTTTTGATGGACAAGAGATCTAAAGCAGAGCAAATAAACTAGTTGATAAATCTTATTTTGTTCGTCCAACTACTTGAGTTGTATTCACTAATCGCAGACAAGTGACAAACTATAAAACCAAGCACGAACAAGAGTGGCAGCTACAACTATATGCATCAAGTAAGTTGAGCCATAAAAACATAGAGCGGTTATGGGGAGAAAAAGAAGAAAATTTAATACATGGTCAACCACACTTCACTTTGATCCAGATCTATAATCATCCAACACATAATTTATTAATCAATTTATCTTGAAAATTATGCAAATTACATTTAATGACCTATTATTCGTTTGTGGGAAATTACATTTAATGAACTATTATTCGTTTGTGACCACAGGTGATAATATAGTAGTCCGAAATCATATAATAATTTTTAAAAAAGAAAGAGAATTATTGTGGGAAAATTTAAAAGGAAAATACAAAGCAGCCATAATCTCAGTCAAACTATTACTATTACAAAGGATTAGAAGTTCTTATTACTTTATAGTATACAAAAACTATAGTATCAGTCAAACTTTACTCTCAAAAGACAAATGTTGAGCCTTAGAGACATTAATTATTTGTAGAAAATATCACTACATGTATGTATGAAGGCAATCCCCAAACAAGTCGTAAAGCTAAAATATTCATTCAATAATATGAACCACAAAATAAAATCTATAGGCAGGATTTGCCAATTTATGAATACAAGTCCTACACCTTAAAACATCTAGGTTATAGAGTTGCTTACACTAAATATGCATCACTCAAGTAACAGTGTTGCGAGTGACACCCATACACTCAAGTTGCAAAACTACCAAGGTATTTAACTCAGTGTTGCAAAACTTGTTATTTATTCTATTTAACTGTTACATTTTCTATTGGGCATGTTACATGCTGTCATTCTGTTAGGAACTGAGTTGTCAGTTATCCTCTCTCAAAGCAGCCACATCAATACTTTAGATCCTCTCTAATATGATGTGGTTATGTTAGACAAAGAACGACACAATTATACTCTTGAAAAGAATTACGTATTTTTCTCTCTAGTATGACCATATCATATTATTACGGAATAACAAGAGAAGATCCAATAATCTGAGTTTCTCTTCTCATCTACAGTTTTCTTCATTTCTCTTGTTTTACATAGCTTTTCCGTTCATAAAAAAAAAAAATAATAATAATAATAGATTTCAATACAATTACAACAATTTGAAATAATTCCAACATGATTGGAAGTTAATAAATTTTTATCGCTCTTCATAAAAATAAAAGAATAAAGATTTATTATCGGAGCACTACTAAACAGCTTCCTTAAACTATAAATGATTTTCTTAGCATGTAAGGATTAAAAATTAAAGATACTAAAATATTAACTAATACTTAGTAATTATTTATAATTGAAATATTGAATGTCAAATTTTTCTATCCTCTTCCTCAAAGTACTACATGTATGAATTGAAAAAGAATGGCAAATTCTATTAGGATTTTAATAATTCTAAAAAATTATTTTTGTTGTTTCAGTTACTTTTAATGAGTCGCCGTACTTATTTCTGAAATTAATGCATATATCAAAAAAAATTATTTACTCTATTTGTAAATAGATATTATTGATAATAATTAAGCAAATTTAGCTGCATTAATTTAAAATTTCAGAATTGATTCAATGTACATTTACAAAAAACATTTAATAAAATTATTCACTTCAAAAACATATTATCATGCAGTATAAATAGAAAAAAAAAATTGAAAGAGATTAAAATGCCAAATCTAAAATTAAAAAAAAAAAAAAAAAGAATCATAGCCAAAACAATATATATTATCTTTTACTGGAAGCTTAAGATTAGAAGATAGAACAAATTTTGAAACAGAAACTAATGAAATGGTAAATGATATTTCAGAAGTA
The DNA here is from genome assembly GCA_037954015.1 of Psophocarpus tetragonolobus. Taxonomy (NCBI): domain Eukaryota; kingdom Viridiplantae; phylum Streptophyta; class Magnoliopsida; order Fabales; family Fabaceae; genus Psophocarpus; species Psophocarpus tetragonolobus. The sequence goes on along the minus strand of CM075688.1, from coordinate 44,680,635 downwards.
GTTAGAGTTTAGGGTTGTCATGTATAGTAGAAGAAAAAGATAAAAATAAAAACAGTTTTTTGATAAATTAAATTTAGCTTACACATAAATCTAAAATCCACTTTAAAAAAAATCCATAAATTAAAATTAGTTTTTTTATGCATAAATTAATTTTTAAAAAAAATTCATATTTTCTTTTATAAGTGTTTATGTAAAATTATTCAAACAAATCTATTATTTATAATATACAATCGTCACAACCACGATCATACCAGAATAACAATTTTTTAAAAAAATTTACTTAAATTTTAAAAAAAAAAAAGAAAAAAGATGTATTAGGTAATCAACTCTATTGTGTCAATTTTTTTTTTTTTGGTAACAAAGGAAAAAGGAAAAAACAAGAAAGAAGCATAGGACAATCCGAAAAGTATCAGTTAACAGAGAGCATTGCTAGTAAAGGCTGGTGGCACTTGTCACACCTTGAATTCCTCAGTTTGGTTTATGCGGACTTGGCCAATAGATCAGCACAAACGTTTCCTTCCTGAAAAACATGAGGCGGCAATTCCAGTAATATCTAATTATAAATTTAATCTCTAATAATAAGTCATTAATTTAATATCAAAGTCAAAACAGGTTAACTATTTACCAAAAGGTAATTAATTAACTCGATTGTGTCAATTTAGTAACAATAAATATCTATTTTAATTCATTTAAATAAAAAATTATAAAATTTTGATTTGACTTAATGAAACAACTAGTACTTCACAAACTACCACAAGCACCAACCCAACAAATGGCAAAGAAATGATCAAATAATTGATCTCCATCTAAAAGAATCCTCCGCGCATGTCGTAAGAAAAAGATAAAACATCACTTCTAAAACGTTTTCCTTTCTTTTTTAATAAACAAAACTATGCACAAAAAAGCTTTACACAGTTAACAAAAAAAAAACAAAAAACTATTGATATCCAAAATTCCAAATGCAAAATCTATAACTATTTTAATATTCTTAGTGAAACAGCATTCTTTTCCTTAATCCTTCTAATCATTATTGGCCAACCCACTTGCCGACATCCCTTGTTAAAAATTAAAAATCCAACTCGGTAATTGAAGATACTATCTTTATAGGAAGAAAACAAAGATCCTTGTTAATCTAAAATTTCCGAGTAAAAAAATCCTTCATAACTTCAGCCTCTACAGATGGAAAAAGCTAGCTCTTAAAATCCTAAGCTAAACCTAATTAGTATTTCTACTATTTCCAAGATTAAGACTTCATTTTGATAGCAGCAATAACAGAAAGGAAAAAGAAATAAAATCTCGTATAAACTAATTTTAAGTTGTTGGAAAACTTATTGTATTAATGAAAAATAAAAAAACAAACCCACTGTGATTTACTATCCTTTACTTCAACCCACTATACTTTTCCAATAACTTTCACTGGGACAGTGAGTTTATTAGCTTATATTATAGGAGATTTTATTTATTTTTCTTTTTTTTTAAGTTTCCACCCTACCCATATGCTTTTCAATATCCCTACGCATATGGGCAGGGTTGAGAAGCACGTGATTCTAACAGGCTGAAAGGCAGAGAAACCCAGAATGCCCGAAACAATTGAACGAAAAAGAACCTAAGTAAAGTGCTAACAAAGGAAGCAGAAAAAGGAAAACAAGAAAGAGGGTCGTACATAGGATGTTGGGTCGAGAAATTTGGGGCGAAATTGTGAAATTGTTTGCGATATTATTATGATTAAGCAAGAAGTTGGATGAAAGAAAATAAAGCATTGATATATACACAGCGCAGCGAGCAGTAAAAATCAGTAACACACAAAACAAGACATGAAGTTAAGGATAGATGAAAAGCATGAATATAAAACCTAAAAAGGAAGAGAAGAAGAAGAAGTTTACTTGAATTGGAAATGATGAGGTTGGTCTGCTCTGGCGGGGAGAGAGAATTGCAGTTCCCTCTCCTCCCTCTTCTTATTCTTTACAGTGAATCTGTCCCTTTTCAATTTCCACAGCCTCTTCCCTTTCCCTATCGCTATTACTTATTCAAATTAAATCAGTTATTATTAAATTATTTTCCATTTTTTTAATGTCAAGATTGATTATCATTGGCTAGAATTATTCTAAGAATACTAAAATGCATTTTTTTTTCAAATTAAATTATTCTTAATTGTTGTTATGCCGCACATGACATGGGTAACAGCTAACAGCTTAATAGAATAACCAAAACAAATGAATTTGATCGCCCTTGCCGTGCCAAATTAGTTCTCATTTTATTCTAATATAAAATATTTTTAACCGAATTACACATATCCATGATAATAAATCAATTAACATAAGAGTGTCAAATAGTATCTACCAACAATATATGCAAGTATTTAATTATAAATTATTGCTTTTATGATTTTAAAATAAGTATTGCAAAAAATAATAATTTTTTCATGAATAATAAATTATGATAAATAATAATATAAAATTAATTTATAATGTTAATGCATCACTACTAAATTTTTATTAATATAGTTTATAAATAAATAAATGTCTTCTAAAATAATACTGAAACAATATATTTTATTAATGAATAAATAAAAAAGTATAAATATTTAAATTATTTAATAAAGATAAATAAAAAATATTTATAAGTGAAACCACCAGCCATGTATTTTATAGTTAAATAAAAAATATTTTATAAATCAAACAACCAGCAATATATCTTAACAAAATAAAATATTTCATAAATTTATTTAACAAGGTTGAATTACATATATAAATAATTTCAAAATACAAATAAGTAATTGTAGATTGTTTTTTTACGTGGAAAACAGTTACATTAGATTATTTCTTTAGTAAGATAAACAAAATTATATCATATTATCTCTTTATTATTGCAAACAATAAAAATATACTTCATTATTTTTTCATTGACTATATTATCTTTTTTGTTGTGGTGAAAAAAAACATTAATTTATCATCAAAGTTGCTAAAATATTCATCTAATCAAGAATAAAAAATAATCTAGTAAAATTGAGTGAATTTAATTATTATTTTCATCATTAGTTAGTAGTAAAAACTAACTTTGTCAAAATAGCTTATTTAGGCTTCTTTGGGTGGTTTTTAGTTTATAATTTTAAAATTTATAAAAAAAATTAATTTTGGTTTTAAGTTTTCAAATATTAAAAAACAAAACTGTTTTGGTTTCTAATTAAAAAAATATTATCAAATTTTAATTCCACTAAAACATTTTTCTTCTTAACAATTGAAGATAACGTGTGAGGTGGGTGATCGAGAGTTGAATGTCACAACTAATGACCGAAGGTTAGAGGTCACAACCAATAACTAGAGGTTAGAAGTGACAATTGATGACCAAATATTAAAAGTGGCAGTCAATCACTAATGATCAAAAGTAACATTCAGTTACTGCTAGCAACTAGAGGCAGAGAGGTGACAACTGATGAATGACAAATCAAAGGTGGTGACTAGCAACTAATGGTCGAAGGTGACACAACGACTTGAGGTTTTATGGTAATCAGTGATCGATGAACAAATGTGGTGACCAGTTATTAGTTGAAAGTGACAATCGATGACTGTTAGGAAGAGGTAGGGGTTGATGATCGTTAGTCAAAGATGGTAGTCGATGATCGTCAATCGAAGAAGTGACAATCGGTGACCCTTGGTTTGAGATCGAGACAAATGACATTAAGAAATGAACTTGAAAAAAACATAGAAACAAATTGAATTTTATTATTTTTAAAATTTGGTGAAATATATTTTAAAAATAACTAAAAAAACTGAATAAAAATTATTTTCGCAAAATAGTTTTTGTTTCCAAAATACAATTCTAAACCAAAAATTAGAAATTCAATCACTCAAACTTAATAATGATATGTTTTCTTTCTAAAAACAATTAAAACAAGCTACTGGGTAAAGTAGCTATTCACAAAAATTAACCTTAATCAAAACATTTTAAAGTAGGTATGAACAACTATACTATTTATTTTTTCCAATGAATTTAAACATCATAAGCAAGATATTAACAAGTTAGATAAAAACTCTAAATTTAAAATGTTGAAAGTTTTTTAAAAAAAATTATAATTTTAATAATTAAATATTTATTTACACCTAACATATTTCGTAATTTATTATTAGTTTATGGTGTAAAACTACTTTATTTATCTTAAAAAATTAAATATTTAACTCGAAAGATCAAACAAAAAACACCAAAGAGATAAAAAAAAAATTCCCAACCTTAAAATCAACTTCCCTACTATTGTAGAATCACCAATATTTAAATATTTCATGGGTTTTGATTAATACGGGAGAGATTGAAACAGTGTATTTGATTATTTTCATACTAAACTAATGTAAAAAATGTCACACTTTGTTTTTAATAAACAATGGTTGTTGTTATCGTAACTTCTAACGTTATTATTAAAAAGCTAAAATATATTTTTGAAATATTAGCCGTTTTGTAGGACACATTAAACCTTTTCATAATATTCACGATGTAAAACTTTTTTTTATTAAAAGGATATCTGTCTTACGAGATATATGAAAGCAGCCAAGTCATGTGCAAAACATATTAAATTTACTAAATCATAGTAATTTGAAAAAAAGGACAAAATTTAAAGTAAAAATCAATGAGAAAGTGAGTTTCACGAACAACCAAAATACTAAATCCTTTTTAACTTGCTTTTAAAATCCATTTTCCATGTTTAGTCATATTATAAAAATTAACAAATTAATTATATACAATGATTTTTAATTAAAAAAGTAATATAAACAATTTTAAAATATAAACAAATTAATTATTTAGTCCTAAAATTTTATCAAACGCATAAACAACAGAGATATCATAGAAAATCTTTTAATATTTAATCAAAATATGATACAAGATTTTTTTTAAAAAAAAATCCCTTACTTTTGGAGTTCTGTTGCAGGCTTGCACCCGAATCTGAATTTGCATTTCAAACAATACACCTATTTGTTTTCTCACATCTCAATTATCTATGCCATCACCTTTGTCGCTCTTCACGATGTGCAGACTTTTTTTAAAAATAAATAAACACTATATTTCACAAACGAATTATAATGAGAAAAAATAAATATGTCTCTTAGAATTTTTAATATAATTGAAAAAATCATTAACATAGTCGAAACTCTTAAAATGGTTAAATTAGTTTAAAACTTATTCATCCTAGGATTGATTAAATAGTTTTGTTGCGCAACACCGATTCTGCGAATTGCATACGATGAATAATTTCAAAAGTATTAACATGAGAAATATTAAACACAATATTGTTTTTTACTATGATATTGTTTCTCGTTTTCCAAATATATCACAGGATTGTGAATCATACAGATGATAAAAAATAATAATATTAACCTCATCAAATTTAAGTTCTAAGTATTTGAAGAACTATTAATTAATTGTAAAATAATAATTAATAAATTAGAAAGATTTTATAATTTAGTAAATATAAATTCAAAGTTGAATGGTAATTCATTGACAATGGGAAAATAATTCCTCACTTTTATCCATATTTATAATTAATGTAAAAGCAATAAGTATATTATAATTTATTGGAATATTGGATGACGTAATTTACCGTGTCGTTATGATTTTTTCATAAATTTATCATAAGGCATTAAAAAATTATAAATTGAAACTATTTAATTAACAATAATGATATTTTAGATATTATCGATACCGTAAATTGTAATCTTAGATTGGATGATAAATATTTTTTGCAATAACAATCTAATGAATTTATTTCCAACAAAGTAAAATTGATTGGGTTTTTTTTTGTCCGGAGTCAACAGAAATAAGAGAGCACTTGTTTGTGTACATAAGGTATGAGTTAAATTATATGTTTGACAGGAAATTTTGACTTTCCTTCAAATAAAGTGTGAGTAGATGTTATCATTTTGTTCCTGCACTTTCATAATTTCTCCGGATTTATAAAAAAATATTTGTAAATTTTTTTTAGTGTTATAATAAGAAAAGTAGGTTAATATATAATCATATAAAACTTTTTAGAGAATTTTATAATTTATTCTATGTTTAATATTATATTAACTTTTTTTCATATATGTTATATTCACGTGAAAAATATATTTATTTATTAATTTTAAACATAAATACGAGTTACAAGTGTGTATATATATAGAGGTACCTAACATGTATAAAATGAAAATTAAAAAATTTCTACAAGTATGAAATCAAATATAAATATATTTTTTAAATACAGATAAAAAACAAGTACAATAATACTCTATTTAAACTCTAAACCTTGTCATTTGCCTAGAAGTGTTATGTGACAATTGGTCCTCGAGGTCAAAAGAAACTTATAATTAGATGAAAAAACCGTTACACTCATTACATGTAAACCCCCCATAAATAACTTATGGAAGGACAAGTGATATACAGGGTTCCATATGCCTCAGGTTTCAAGTTGGCAAGGACTATATTCAACAAATTAACTTTTGTCCCCCCAATTTATTTTTGTATGATTTCATCCTCTCAAATTTAAACCTATTTAGATATCACCATACACTACTTCAATAATTAATATGAGACTCTTGATTTTATTAAAGTTAAACACTAAACTTACCTTTTCATGTGAACCTCAACAAATCAAACTGTAATAACCATAAATACTAATGAATCTTACTACTCCAGATCAAAGAATAGGTTTTACTGTCTTAAATAAATTACCTCATGCTATCATAATTATATTTACATTGATCAATAAAATCAGATTATTATTTAAAAAGTTACAAATAAAAATTAGAATAATAGATTTAAATTTTATAAAATCAAATTTAAAAATTAAGATTTCTCATATTTATGAGAATCCCAAACATATCTCAAAAGAATTAATATAAGTCGAAAACTTGGATAATTTCAATAAAACACGGAATGAAGTGAATTAATATCTTAAAAGAATTCAGAAAAAGATAGAATGAAAGAAACGTTTACCTAAAACAAGTTTTATATTATACAGATAGGTTCCCGTGTCAATATTGAGTCGAATATTTCACAGTCTCCCCACAAAATACAGGCATCTTACACAACAACTTTTTCCGCTATGTGCGATTTTCAAAACATACCGTTCAGGTATTTAATTACAATGAACAGATAAAAACGCAGCATCATAATTCAGCTTCAAATAATCAATTTAAAATAGGATATGATAAATGTATCCTTGTTGACTGATAAATATAATTGGGAGATCATATTTTTATGTTTCTCATAATATAATATCTCTTTCGCTGTCAGAAATGTCAGCAACACGTTTTTAATACACTTTTTATAACATACTTTATTATCAACTGAAATTTGTTAGGACTCGCAAAACAACACGAGTCTCAATTTCTTTCAACAAGTGTCTCTCGTAGTTTCCCGAGTCTCAACAAATTTTAGCCAAGAGTGAAAAGTATGCTAAAAAAGTGAAATAAAGAATATGTCGCTATTATTTCTCATATGAATGACTACAAATCTACAATTTACAATTACTATGTTGAAAGCCAAATTGCATCTGAGTGGCTCCCATGAACTTTTTTGAGGACTTGAGGCAGAGACATTATGGTATGCATGATTCTCGTCTAAGGGAAATTTGGCACATCAAACTCGGATCCGTTTGACATCACTTTCTGGGACACTAATATCAAGCCTATCTACACTGCTTGAACTAGCAGTTTGTCCCGAAACCTGCCAAATCATACATGTTGGTCATAATAAGCTTTACTAATGCATAGCGCTCTCAATAGAAAGCAATTCCTACACCAAGATAATGCTTGTCGACACTTACAGCTTCATCTGGAACAACTGCATATCTCTCAGATAAGGAGGCACCACTTTTCCCTGTTTAAGGGGAAAATAAAAGTGCAAGGATAATGCCAAATTGTATTATAAAATAATTAAAAATAAAGTATGTTATTCTAAATTACACTAGTAAATGGTATCATCAGAAATGGCTGAAAAACAAAGGAAAAATATCCCTTATAAGTGATGAGCTGAACAAAGCACCTGACAATAGTTCAGTGTTTGAGGTTTCTATGTGCTGCCCTGAAGATCCATCCACACTCAATGCCTCAATAATCTTTGGAGAATTCCTACAAATCCCAGATTATGAACTAAAGGGATGTAATGAAATAAATATAAATGCCCAAAACTATGTTTCCATTTAATAACAGCCACAAAACTTAGTTTCTCTTTCTTAGGTGAATAAAAGACACACAAGGCTATATTTCAAACTAATATAATTGAAAATAAATTATGGTATAGGGCGCCAAGATGGTGCAGCTTCTATTCTAATAGTTAACAACGACACCTTGTACAGCTACATTACAAGCTAGATTTGGCTTTCTGAACCTCAGTCAGAATTGAACCATCCCCTTCACGGGTGTCGATACACATCCAATACATCAATCATAATAATTCCAATACCAAGATCATTGATCCAAACTCTAAGTTTCTAACAGATTAACAACAGCAGCCATTACCAGCAAGATGATATCACATTCTACTCTGATTTATAGAGTAACTTAAAAATTTCAATAAAATAGAAGTTTCAAAAGGTTTGGTTTGAAGCAATTAGTCAAGGCTATTAACAAGCCAGTAGGAGTCAGCCGGTAAAAAGATTTGGTGGTTCGCATGCCAAAGATTCAAACCTGTATCATAGCCCCAAAATAAGTTAAAACTACCAACAGAAATTTTTTCTCGTTTTAAACATACTTTTATGATCAAAGTAAGAATATTTCCTATGCGCCTTCAGCAAACATATGGAAGAGAAAGCATGCCCATCCCCAAGGCCCAAGCTTCTATTTGTGCCTCTTCCCCAAGATGATGCATGCCTAAAAGTCCAAACAAATTTATTCAGGTTTTATATGCAATTACCGGTCAATGGTATCCCCATGCCCAAGTTGCCCATTTGTGCCTCTTCCCCAAGAATATACATTGTCTTTTTCAGTTACAGCAATTGTGTGTCTCCAACCACATGAAATCTGAACTACTTTCTGCCATACAAAAAGTGTGCAGAAATTAAAATTACAATAGTTAGTGGATTGCTCAAAGATAGACATTGGCAATAAGATGCAAAGTTGCAACATTCCAAATGAAAGAAAGGGAAGAAGAGTATTACAGTTTCAACTTTCAAGTACCTGATCTTGGGGGAACTTCACTTGTACAGGAGAGCAGAGATCAACATTGTCACCAACTCCAACCTGTCCAAACTACAATTGGAGGAAAAAATAGGTAACAATTTCCCAAACACGTCAATAATAAAAGACTTGTTTGTCAGAAAGAGAATAAAGTCCTATATCATTTTTCTTTTTATATAAAATAGAATATATTTAGTTCCCCACAGACATGACTGTGCATTCTTTTACAAGTCACCTAATGTTATCCTCCGCTGTGTTCATAAATCAGCAAGTACTTCTTGTTATAATTCAAAAATGTCTCATGGAAACTACTGCTAACCTTATTCCAGCCCCATCCATATAGTAGTCCAGTAGACGTGAGTGCCATACTATGCCTCCAACCACCTGATACCTGAAGGAAGTCCAAGCCATGTTACAATCAAAACAACTATATATCTAACACCAAATATATTATTGGACCAACTTTTGTGTCTATGACAACACATATGGTGGAACCCTAACATGAGAAGTATTTCTAATCCTTCCCCTGCCAGAAAAATGTCCGAACATTCAAAAAATGGGACAGGAGGAAGACACAATCTACTGAACAAGCAGAACAAATCTGAATGCCTATGAATCCAAATAATATAAAAAATTGCTACCCAGACACCAACTCAGCATAAAATTAAAGGACAACCTGACAGATTAGTTTATCACTCAAGGCTTGAAGCTTGTGAGGCACAAGAGAATCCTCAAAATCTCCATGTCCTAGCTGGCCATATTTGCTCCACCCATATGTGTATAAGCCACCAGAAGATGAAACAGAAATGGTATGCCGCCAACCACAAGCAACCATGACCATCTTGTCACACTGCTACATTAAAAAAGCAAGAATTAGGCAAGGGAGGAGGGGAAGTAACGAATAAAAGTACTCCATCCATGGAGATGCATGTACACCAATCAGACATGGATTTTAACAATATTTTCTTGACAAATTGATAGTCATCACAAAAGTTAACACTTAACACCAGGAAATGCTGCTTCTTCTATTAAACAGCAAGATTTTTTTTTTTGCCAGGAATCAAACAATATCAAATCACATATGTTCCGTACATCATTACAGTCTGATTAGGAAAAGCAATATAATACCAGTTTGAGAACATACATCAACAGAAGAAACTTTCTCAGGAATCCAGCGATCATTTCTATCTCCCAACCCCAAATTTCCGTATCTGCCCCAACCCCATCCATACAGTTCTCCATTTTCAGTAATAGCTACACTGTGTTCTGCACCTGCAGCAACCATTTTGATAGGAACTCCCTACAATATAAAAAATTACATGTACTAATAGTTAATTGACAAATTCTAGGATGCATTATATTTATCAATGTTTTAGTAAATAAATATTATGATGTTAATATTAATTTCATAGCAAGAGTACTTTTATTTGTCATTAGCCCACCTATTGAAGAAAACTACAGAATCCATCATATGTTAATGTTAATAATAAACATGACAAGAACCAGTATTCTCCAATTAAGTTTTTAAAAGGGGGGCATGATGAAAAAGAGAACTGAGATAGAGAGATGAAGAAATAAGAGTGTAGGAAACATAGTTGAATCATAAACAGAAAAAGGAGAGAATTTTCGTTCCAAGTGTTCCCCCCCTCAATCCCGTTTCTTCTTCCCTTTCCCCTAATTTAAGCTATATCCCTGCCACTATTACTCTCAAGTCTCAACCATTTGGCTCCAAAACAGTTTTAGTTGTCTTAATCCATCTAGCTAATCTAACTGCTTTCAGTCTTGCTTCTGTTGGCTTTCTTTATTCTACTGTCCTGAGTCCCATCATATGAAGAGAGACTATGCATCCCACACTCTAAATTGATTTACTAAAGAGGGTAGATGAGTAGCAAACTAGCAATTAACCATGAGTTTGGAAACTAGCAAACTAGCAATTACCCAAAAAACACAGAAGCTATACTTATTAGCTTCAAAGGTAGCATTAAGTATTGATTCTTGATATGGTAAAAGTAACTTATAATTGTGTATTGATTCTTGATAACAGGTTTAGAGTTTTATTTATCACAGATAACCTTGATGAATGTCTTTGAAAAGGGTACCTGAAATGTTTGAATCTTTTGTGGCACAAGAGAATCCTCTGTGGTGTCAAGTCCAAGTTGACCATTTTGATTCCTCCCCCAACTTCAATAAGATAGAAAAGAAAACCCACAAAGATCAGAGTAAGTGGGAATAAAAAAACCAATTTTATGATGAACCATATGACTAGTGATTAGCACCTCCATGACGGGTTTGCAAACAATAAGCAAAAAACTGCTCTTCAGCCTCACAGAATAAAACAAGGATTCCGATATGTATTTATACCTTTTAAAACGGAATGTCAATTAAACAGTGAATGTAGCAGGTAGTAAAAAGTGAGAATTCAAGCTAAAGTACTTGAACCAGATGCATATGCCACGTTCAAGGTGGCAGATCTAAGATGTCTTTGGAAGGATTTATTTACAATTTATTTGAACTCATCTAATGACATAAATACTCATGTAAGTATTTGGAAGAATTTATGATATGTCCAAAAGTTGTTTTTAGCTTATTTAAATATGCTCTCTAAGATAACTTGTGCAAACATTTTAACCCTATTATCTACTATAATAAGGGTTTGTTTTGGTGAACTTCTATAGAAACACTTATAGAAAAAGAAAATACAAAGAAAAGAGTAAAATAAAATCTCCATAGCTAAAATTAACTCATCATAAGCTAATATGTAAAGTTCTCTCATATAGCTTTCTTTAAAATTGTGAGACTTTACAAATTAGCTTGTGAAAAGTCTCACTTCTTTTAGAAAAGTTTACAGAGATCTTTTACCTTTTTTCTTTCTATTTTCTTCTCCTATAAATGCTTCTGGAAAAGCTCATGCAAACAAACCCAGAATCCTTAATTATGTTATTTAGTCAAACAAGTGCCTAATCCATAGAGGGAGTGCTTGCATAGGAAGTGTGTTTTTAACAGTTACTCGAATAACAAGAATGTAATAAGAGACTGTTCCCAAAATCAAATGGGTTATTTGAAAGCAACTTCTTTCTGTTCCAGTGCCAAATATTCTATTAAACTCTTCCTTCAGTAAAACGAGAAGACAAAGGAATGAAAATTAAAAATATCAGGCCTAAGAATCAGCATGCATTACAAACCTGCACTATATATACACAACCTTCATCGATGCAGGAAAATTCATATAAGGATAAAAAACGTGAGAACAAAGAATGATTAAAAGTTTGGTGGAGAAATACAAACCTCTGAACCTCGCCTTCGATGGTAACTGCCAAACAGTGGCTATCCCCACAGGCAATTTGCTTTATCTTTAGACCTTGTAAGGCTATAATAGGCTGAGGAATGAGCAGATCACTAGAATTACCATGACCCAACCTTCCAAAATCACCCCTGGAAAAATCAAAATGTGATCTGCCTGAGAAATTTAAGAATACCACAGGTAAACCACATACCCAGACACTGTTATTTACGAGAACATTAATTTTCCAAAAATAGAAGGGGGACCAACAACTCAATATCATGTGTTCAGAGTAGATAAACCATTCAGCTTGATCAATGTAAATACAACATCCAGTCTCTTGCTGTCACCCAAACCGAACTAGAATTCACCTCTCATGGAAAACTAGAAAGTATAAATAGACGGCTTAAAATAGCAAAAATGTACTTTCAACAACCAGCTTACCAAAAAAAAAAAAAAAAAAGAGGTGTCAGCACAGAGATATAATAAAGAAAAAGAATGAATATTTAATTTAATTTAAAACTAAATTAAAACAAAGTCCATATCTTTCAATAGATTAACTTTATGACAGACAATTACAACTCAGAACAGGGTGTAATATAAAAGTCTTCATAGAATGAAGTAAGTGAACCTACATTGTTGTTCTTATAATTATGAAAGATAAAGGCACGAGTATGAGAAAAAGTAGTACTTTTTGAAGCAGAAAGAAATAGTGCAGCAAAGGGTACATAAACTTGGTCGATCAGATATAAGATAAAGACAGGACACAGAGGTAACAAAAAGTGAGTTTACTTTAGAGCAAAGTGATGAAAGAAAAGAAGAGAAAAGGATGAATTGCAGACCATCCCCAACTATAGAGTTCATTGCGAGAGTGGGAGTATGCAAGGGTATGATCAGCTCCACAGGCAATAGAATGTATCTGTTGGGCATCCAATGCACTGAGCTTTGTTGGCAAAAGCTTATCATCGGTGTCACCGTGGCCCAACTGTCCATCCTCACCGCGACCCCACGAGCAGACAACATTCCCAGCTGCAGAGGATCAAAAGCAATCGACAGTCAGAAAAAGGTTTCCTTGAATTTTGGTATCCAATCGTAGGTTGCAAGTGTATAAAAAAGAGGGAAGTTTGGATAAGGGAGAAGAAGAGGTTACAGAGAAGGGCAACGGTGTGGCTGGCACCGGCGGAGATGAGAAGAACACGAGAAGGAGGAGAAGTAGCGGCGGTGGGTTCCAATTCCATGGTTAGGGTGACGGGTGTTGCTTGCGTTGTCGAATGGGAAGAGGGTTACAGCATTGGGTTTTGAAGGATGATGACGTGTCAGTGTGTGTGTGTGTGTGTGAGAGAGAGAGAGAGAGAGAGAGAGAGGGAGAGGGTAGTACAAGGACAATAATACTTGACTTGAGCAGGAGATCCAAGAGGAAATGAAATGACTAAGGAAGAAGGAAGAAACAATGGCAATGAATGAGAGGTGGGACCCACGTGGCAGTGCGCGCCAACCATGTCTTTTCTAGCCTCCTTCCATCTTCTTCGCTAAACAGTAACACTAATGTCAATTGTCTCTGTGCGGTCACCACGCCTACTCTACTCTCCTATCCCATTCGTTTTTCTCATCACTATTATGCTCACCAATTTACACTCATCTCCTTCATTTACTACTCTAGCATTACTTGTCATCCTATTCATAAGAATTAAAATTCAGAGCCACATGTTTACATAAACTAAAAATAAAAAGTCATTTATTTGCGAAGGCTAAACAAAGAATTAAAGGGTTAAAAGAAAAAATCACATATATGTAATGATTAAAAATAAAAAAATATAATAATCTTAAAGTAAGAAATGACATACTTGTAAAAATATATTTAAATATTAAACTATTTTTTATTAATACTACGGCAATTTAAGTAAATTATACGGATATTTCTAAAATTTTCTCAAACTGTACTTGCACCCCATTTTTTCAACACGATGTCCTCTCTTTTCAATTTTTTAGATTTAAGAGATGCATGTGCAATATAAAAATAGTTGTTACTGTTTAAAAGCAAATTAGAGATATGTACAAGATAGTAAGGTATATGTGTAATTTGGGAAAATTCAAGAGTTTTGATGTGTTTGGATGGAGAATTTTAAGAGGATAATTCATTTTATTTTAAAATTTTAACTGATTTGTGATGATATAAATTGTTTGAATGAAAATTTTTAAAAGAATTTGAAATTCTAGACATTTTAGAAAGCATTTTGGTTAATTAAAATTGTAGAATTTTAAATTTTTCAAACCTAGTTTTCTTTTACTAAAATCAATTGAGATTGTTTTTTACTTGATATTGGTGAGGGGTGGCAAAACAGGGTGGGCCAAGCGGGCTGACCCACCAACTAACTTTCATTCTTATGGGTCAAACTAGTGTATTCAGCCGCTTGCCCGTTTTGGTCTATCTTACCTAACTTGCCAATTTAGTCCGTCAAAGGCAGGGTGGGCCAAGTAGACTGACCCACCAACTAACCTTGGGTCAAACTAGTGTATTCAGTTGCTTACCTGTTTTGGTCTAACTCGCTAATTTAGCGAGCCAAATGTGGGGTGGGTTAACCTACCAACCTACCAATATTATATTTTATATTTAAAAATTATAATATTTATATAAATTAATAAAATAATTATAATAATTAACATATAAAATAAATTATTAAGTATAATTTATTAAATAGATTTGCTAAAAAAATAAAATAAATTTTGTCATAAATTTATTTGTCATTTATTTATGTAAAATCATAATATTGTCAATAAAATAAAATCAATCATGCAAGGTTTACTTTTGTGATTTTTCTATTTATTTATTGTAAAAGCATTACTTTTTTAGAAACTAACTTTTTTTAAATAAAATTTTATATTATTTTTTAAAAAGAACAACTTTTTTTTCAAAATGTTGTTTAGTATACTCTATCCAAACAAGAAAATTAAAATTCAATAATTTAAACTATGTTGTCCAAACAAAACATTGCAAAAATGAAGTAATTTGAATTGAAAAAATTTCAAATTTAATGTATTTTAAATTCCTTAAATCTGTAAAATTCTCTATCTAGTTACAATGATTTGAAACTACTTTAAACTAAAATTCCTATTCAAAATTTACTCCTTGCTTAAACTTGAGTTTTTTATTTAACACCTACTCATTTTTCATTTCCCACCTACCGGTAAGAAAAATACCATTATGTCTTTTATTTTTTACTCTCAGACGATGCACTGCGAGAGAGTAAAAAAATTATAAATTTTACTTCTCCGACGCCGAAAAAGCATTGGGATATATATATATATATATATATATATATATATATATATATATATATATAATACATGCAGCATATATATTACAATACATGTGCTGCTTCATAATATTATAATAATAATAATAATAATAATAATAATAATAATAATAATAATAATAATAATAATAATAATAATAATAATAATAGTAATTTCTTAAACTTTTACTAGATTGATCCTAGTTGTTACTTAGGCCCGCTTAATGACATGACGATAAAATGATTATGCCAATAATTGAAGTACATAGTACCACATTCTACATTAGTCTTGCCTATAGAAACTAATGTAGAAATTGACTTTGTAAGTATAGAACGACATTTTCTACATCAAATGTAGAAGCATTCAGTATTGTCTTGTTTGATATCGACTTTGAAACTGGTGTAGCATTTTAGGTATAATTTATGTTAAATGTGTTATTTAAAAGAGTAACAAATATAAATTTGAATATTTATGTATTTTTGTAATGTGTATATTATACATTTATTGATGTATAAAAATAACAATCTCTTTACTTAAATTGAATTTTTTACATCTTAGAATGATTATAAGTGTTGTAAGGTCGTGTTTTGATTAATACTTTATAAGTGTATGATAAATAATTAAAATAGAAACTAAATTTAATTTAAGTATAATTAGTAATTTATCATGGAGTATTTCATGATAGTGTTTATAATTATGTTTTACTTTGTTTAAAACGTGAAAATTTATCTATAGATATATTTGGATTTAAATGAGTTACAAGATGGAATATGGGTGGTGAATTTAGTAAGGTAGAAGGTGAGTGATGTAGACATTCCTCTAAACTAAGGTTATTGGATTGACTTTGCAAAATACTAGTTTGAAGGGGGTGTAGCTAGCAAAACCTAGAAAGTACATCCCACCGACCCCTTCTTAACAGTTGGGCATGGTATTCTTTCTCATTCTCTCCTTTATTCTTAGTCTTCATTCTCTTCTTCTCTTCCCCTAATTTCCTTTTGCTTTGCGTGCCGAAGAAGAGCCCATGGAAACCTGGAGATTTCTTTCATTCTTCTCACCTTGACTTTGGATTCTAATAGGTAAGTATTTGTTCTACTTTCCTGGATCATTTTTCTTCTCTTTTGGGTGCGCGCATCTCCATTTAGGAGAATCAACCTTAAAATCCTAATTTCTTAAATCCTATTCGATTTTAAGGTTTTTGTTAGGTTTTGATTTAACTCTTCAATTGAGAAATTGTGTGATCTATAGGTTCGTCCTTCTTCCCAGATTCGACTTAAAGGAGAAATAGGTAAGGGAAGATCAATCTTTTGTTTTAATTTAGGAAACTTTGATTCAAATAGATTGTTTGTTCTTTGTGAATATATTGGGAAATTGGAAATGATCTATTATATGAATTGAAATGTGTTAATAATATGTGATATATTGATTTGCTGATTATAATGGAATATTGATGTGAGTTGTTATGAAGAGGCAACTTAGCCTTGTATGTGGTGCATTGAGTTACGAATATAGTTAAGGTCATTGGTACAAGGTCGAGGATGTACTTGAGGGATACTCACATAACAGCTGAGTGTTTCAAATGGGTTAGGTAGATGTCAAACACCAGTTAAAGGTATCATATGAGTATATATAGACTTTAGTTGGTTGTTAGAAATGGATCAGATAGACGTCAAACACCAGTTGAGAAAAGTCAGATACTAAAATGGGTTTTTCAAAAAGCATCATGTCATTTTAAATGTTGAAGGTTGCTCTTTCTAACCAAAAGTTGTAAAGGAAGTTTCTATTGGGTGGTAATGAGGATATTAAAAGTTGGCCTGGGTCAAATGTAACTCAATATGTCATACTAAGGAGAAGGTAGGTTAGGCATTAAAAATTTGGTAGAATTTAACTAAGTTATGCATGGTAAATAAAGATAGAGAATCTTAAATAGGGAGAATGCAGATTTTGGATAATATTAGAAGCTAAGTATAGGGACGTAAGCAAACACATGTTGAGTGACCAATGTAGGAAGGACTCCTAATTGAAAAGATATAGTAAATATGATTAGAGGTGAATAAGATTGTTTTTGGTTAATGAACAATTTAACTGCATCGATGAGTGGTAGGTCAAAACTCATTCTAGGAGGATAAATGATGGGGGAATGTATTTCTTAAAGATCTTTTTACAAGATCATATGTTTTTTCCTTTCAAAAGGGAATCACAATTTCATAAGTTGGAATGTGAACTCACGATAGTTGGGAGTGGGACTTGAAGTAGCAGAGCCCTTTGTTAGGCTAGGAAGGTTGAATGGTTGGAAGACCTTCAAAAATACACTACAAAGGGTGGTGCTAGAAAGGGGAGAGAAATATGGTTGGAAGTGAATTGTAGCTAGTAACAATGAGTACATAATGAAAGATGCTTATAATTTAAGACACAACAATGTTCTATCTCCAAAATCCAAGTTATTTAAGACAATTTGGAAAGCTAATTTGGAATCTAAAGTTTTAGAGTTTGCTAGAAAAGTTGTTCAAATTGAATTCCAACAAGGACGAAACTTGTTTAAAATAGTATCTTTTTGTTGGAGGGGGTCTCTATCATTATGTAGGGCATCTAAAGTTTGTAACTCACTTGTAATTTACTCGTAATCATGTGTATCAAGTATAACAAAAATGTTATAGGTGGCTTGCAAAATCTATGATACTATCTACTAATAGTATTTTCCATTTCTTGTAATACATTCAGGAAGTAGATGAGAAAGTGGGAAAAAAGATTTAGATTATAGTATGACTAGTTATTTTGTGGTCCATTTGGTTCGTTAGAAATGATTCCGTCTTTAAAAGAATCTATTTTTGTACTTCAAAAGTCTGAACAAACATTTAGTGTTGGGTTAAAGCCTACTGTAAAAAAGCTTTATTTTCATTTTATGAGTGACAAATGCAACTGGGGAATTGTATTAAGAATTTAGAATAAGGCTAAGATGAGTGAGGTTGCAGTTATTTTGTGGCCCATTTGGTTCGTTAGAAATTATTTAGTCTTTAAAAGAATCTATTCTTGTACTTCAAAAGTTTGATACGAAACTTTACAAATATTTAGTGTTGGATCAAAGCATACTGTAAGAAAACTTTATTTTCATTTTATGAGTGACAAATGTAACTGAAGAATTTTATTAAGAATTTAGAATAAGGCTAAGGTGAGTGCTCCTGTTGAGTTTCATTTTTCTCTTTTGTAAAGGAGAATAATTTGATCATTTGTACCTCATATTCTTATATTTCAGAACTTGTTGATTGTTTTTTAAAGGAGAATAATTTCTAATTAAAATAATTATATGTATATATAATATATATTTATATCCTCTCACATCCAATAATTCAACTAAACTTCCACAATACAGTTTATTTTCCAAAACAATATTAATATAAATAATAGCACAATTCATTCTTTAATTAATTTATTAATCATAGTAAAAAATTAAATTAAATTTCTCTTTTTATTTTAATTCACACATTTTTAACATATTATTGAAACAAAACTTACAACTGAAATTGTAAAAAAGTTTTACACTGCGTTCAATCACAACTCTTTATAAAGTATTAATAGATAAAGTTAATAAACTTACCATACATAAAGGGTTGTAATTAAATGTTAGTGTAAAACTCTTTACTTTGAAAATATGTAATTCATTTTCTCTAAAGTTTAAGATCTAAATTTTGTTTAATTATATACCTTAAAATATACTCTATAAGTTATAATTATATACCTTAATTATAAATTATATGTTTTATGCATTATAAAAATTTTTAGTCCCTTAATTATAAATTACATCAATTTAGACTTTTCCTTTGATTTGCAAAAGGACAAGTTGATCAAGTGATGATGGTTTCACTATTTGGACAAAATATTTTTTTCAATCCTATTTACTCATTTTCTTTTTTCTTTGTTTTTTTTTTTTTGCATGTATTTATTAAGAGTGATAATTCTGTCCAATTATGAATTTAATGACTTATTATATCGTTAGTACATAATTCTTTTTCTTTATAGCCATAAAACCTTTTTCTTCTTATCAAATGATAGTTTTTTTCGTTATTATTTATGTAATGGTTAGAATAATTAGCTTAATATAAATATATAAAAAATAGAAATAATAAATCTTATTTTTATTTAAAAAGAGTAATAAAAAATTTTAACAAATATTTTAAGAATAAGAAGAAAAATATTAAAAAATTTAATCTAAAAATTAACCATCTAAAACATGTTATTTAAAATAATGTATAAAAATTAACAACTACTAAAAATATTTATTTACCAGACAAACAAACTTTTTAACTAATAAAAAATTAAAAAATAACTAAAATGATCTGCGAAAGATAATCTTAAGCAACTATTACATAATTGATCGAATTAAAAATAAATTACAGCAATTCGACTCTTTTTTTTTTATATATATACTTACTCTCCTCTAACTTTAAAAATATTATATTAATGATTTTTATATATTTAAATAATACATTAACATTTGTTAGGAGTGAAAAAATAATATTTAAAAAGAAAAGTAGAAGATAACTGTGTTATAATACTAAATGTTACATAAAAGAAACGAAAGATAGTACATAGTATTAGTCTTCGTCTTCATTATTTATTTATTGTATATGTAAAGATGAACACTATCTTTTGTTTTTAAGTTTAATTATTATATATGATTGATGTAAAGAATTTTATATTAATATTTAATTATAACTGTTTATTTATGATAAATTTATTAATTTTATTAATTAATATTTAAAAATTATATAAATAAAAAATTAGAATTGAATGTCAGTATAAAATATTTTTATATTATAATTAAATATCAATTAAACTTTTTTTTTATTCACTTTTATTTTTTATGCCGAGAAAAAGAAAAACCAATAAAAAAAGTAACAAACTACTGTTTAATGTACAGTTCCCATATCCCATCATGTGTTTGCCTCTAATTCGTAGGCCATTTCCTAAAGACAATTTTATTATGTTCCTCACGTTCTTGTGGGACTAACTAAAATTATGATATTATCCACACTCCTTTAATATGAATTTCGGACACATAAAAATGATAAGATTTACTCATCAATCAAAGAATCAATAAATATATACCAAATCAATTTAGTACAGGCTAAATTTATTTTTATTCTTTCTGTTTGTTTTCACTTTAGTATTTTTTAAAAAGTTCATATAAATCCTTTATTTTCTAAAACGAATCAGTGGGTCCTCCTTACCATCAATTTATTGTGGCATCCATTAGTATAAAGAAAAAAATTATTAGTTAACCAGAGGCGTGTATTATGATATTTTGAAAACATAAGGATCAAATTTTTCCTATTTAAAAAAAATAAATTCAAATTAAACCTATGTAAAAACATAAAAATCCAATCTAAATTTAATTAAGTGTGATGACTAAGTTACGTACAAAAAAATAGATAGAATTAATTTTAAAATTTAAAGAACCAACACGAATTTATTTAAGAAATATAAAGACAAAAATTAATAATATTGAAAGCATAAGAGCATATCCAATAAGAACAATAAGTTGTTCGTACATAAATAATTATGTGTGGTGGTCTCTATGGTGTAACATTAGCTTAAACAATTTTACTTTATTTTCACCCCAATGAAAAAATTTTCAAGCAACTTCAAGTAACTTACAATTTCATAGTTTTTTAATTTTGTACTTCATTAAAATTATGATACCTTAAAATTATAAATTTATTTTTTAATTTTATTACTTATTAAAATATAAATTATTATCAATTAACTAAAATTATTTTTGTTAATTTTGCAAAAAAATTAATATTCATAATAATTAATAATATTTTAATTTAAAAACAATGACAATTACATAACATATTTGATGATAATTTAATAATATTTAATGTATTTATTCAAGCAACAGATTCTTGAACAATCAATTCAAATCTATTTTAAGAAACTTTTAATGTCACATACAATTCCTCCAAATATAAGTTCCTTGAATTAAGTGTTTGAACAAAACAACTTTGCTCACAATTATGGTTGGAAATACTCTAAACGACATCTAAATAATGTTTCATGCCAACTTGGCATATTTTTCATGTAGGGTCCATTTGGCTAAACTTAAGTAGAATAACATAAAATAAATGATCTAAAAGTTATAATATGAAAATCTGATTTTAGATAAATTAATGTAGTGTTTTGATTATATATATAATAATTTTAATTTAAAAAATCTTATAAAAAGTGGTATTTGAACAAAATTAGACAAGTACTTTTATCTTATTAAAATTTACATTTAATTAAGATTGAATTTTATCCAGAATTATTATATTTTTCAAAATTTGATATTATTTTAGGATTTTGTTTGGGATATAATCTCTATTTAGTTTCTATTACAAATTAATAACATTTTGTTTTGAATAAAATTTCAAATATGTAATTTTAGTTGTTGAATCATGAGGATATTAATGAATATGTTCATTTAGTTAATGAAATTATGTAAAACAATTGTCACATAAAATTATTTAATATTACATATTAAGATTGTTCAATATCATAAATTTTAAAACATATATATGTTTGGTAATTGTTTAGTTTTCCTCATTATGTAAAGTGGACAATAATTTAGGACTCTCCGTGTATATAAATTTTTTATCCTACAAAAAGTAATAAATTCTATTGGAATGTTAAAGTTCTCTCACCTCTTATCTTAGAAATGATTTAGAAAAGAATAATGTAAAAATTTGTTTATTTAATATATCATAAATTTGTAAAATAAATAATAAAAGAAATTAAGTTTAAGTTTTTATTTTTTATTTTTACACACAAAGACAAATTCTATTCATTGAGTGGAACAAAACAAACTATCAAGATATATATATATATATATATATATATATATATATATATATATATATATATAATTTAATTCTACTAGTTTTATAAAAGACAACACTCATCAAATATCACTTATGTGCCTAATTTAATCACTCCCATAATTCCTCTGACAGTTACAGTAAAATTATCCCCTATAGGAAATTAAGAAATCATACGATCACTAATCTCCCTTCTTTACATATCCTTTAAACATTAGAGGTTGCAACACCAATTAGAAAACAATCAACCCCTATTTAAACCCAGACAATACAATATCCATTTTTATAAAATTTTCACTTAAATTATTAATTTATTTGAGATGTGATGAATTTATTAGTTGTGTTGATATTACATGGTTATATTTGGTTGAGCATAGAAGGATACAAGCTGAGAATAATTATTATTTTTTTGTTTTGGGAAGCTTTAGTTAAATTTTGGGAAGTTTTTGAAAAAATTTATTATCGGGGGGTTGTCTTTAGCAAACTAAATTTACTAAATACACCCTTAATGCTACATAAATCTCTTTTTCTTTTTTTTCTTCTTTATTCTTCTATGGGTGTTCTCTTTCTCTTTGTGTGCCTCCATCATTCTCTTGCTTACATGGTAGCTTGCAAGCAAACAAAATCCAACACAATCTCTTTTATTGCTCTTGATTCTTAGAGGTGATAAATATAGGTATGTCATTGTAGTTCTGTGAACCTTTTTCCATTTGTTTTCAATCATGTTGTTCCCATTGAAAAGAGATTTCATTTGAAAAATTATAATTTCGTAGTTTCTTATTGAAATTGAGATTTTTGTTATCATCTAAGAAATTTCTTCAGGTTAACCCTTCCATTTTCTATATGAGTTGACTTTTAAAGGGAGAAACAGGTAAGGGAAGTTAAAACCTTAATTTTTATTTGAAAATTTGGAATTTTGTGAATATGAAATCAATAAGATGTAATTGATTGATGTTTTGAATTGAGATTGATTTTTATGTAAAGTTCTTATGTGGTGAAATTGATGATTTTGGTGATATTTGATATTTGTTGATGATTTAGGTAATGATGAAGGTTTTTCGATGATTTTAGTGATAAATTGATGTTTGACAATGATCTGGCGATTGAAATTGTGATGAAATGTATGTTGGTATTGTGAGAGACGATGAAGTATTGTATATAGGGATGACAACTGGGCGGGACAAGAGTGAGTTTTATAATTTATATTTAAAAAAATTAATTCTCAATTTATTTTAATAAACACAAATAATAAATTAATTTAAGCCTACTAATATAAACTACATATTTTTATTAATATATTATTTTTCTAAAAAGATAGAATGTTAAAAAAATAGTATAAAAAAACAACTATTGAAATAAAATCATAAACTACATATATTCATATTAGAAAAAGTATTTTTTTTTAAAATTTAAACTATGTTGTCAAACATACGAATTATTTTGTAAAACATTATTCTCTACCTACGCACCTGTGTCGGTTTCAGGTACAAGTACCCATTTGTTGAAGGTCGTTCGAGCTTTTCCTGGGAGTATGGCATGGATTACTTTAGCGTTGTAGCGCCTGGTACTCGAACTTTGGCTCGAGGTATTTTCTCTACCCCTTATTACACTAAAAAAGCAGGGGCACCTTGCGTCCTTGAACCGGTAACCATCTTTCTCTACCCCTTATTTTCTCTATCCCTCGGGACCAACAAAGGGTAGTACAGGAATATTCACCTATTGTCCATTGACTACGCCTTTCGGCCTGATCTTAGGCCCTGACTCACCCTCCGTGGACGAACCTTGCAGAGGAACCCTTGGGTTTTCGAGAGGTTCAAGTACAAGATACTATCATTACCGCCTGGACAATTAGACATCCAACCCGTAATCGCAACAACCCAATTGCAAGAGTGGAGCTCTACCAACTAAGCTATATCCCCTAACCGAGTGAAGCATGCATGAAGGAGTTAAATCAGTTTTCTATTCTTTTCCTTGGCACAGTTGGGCCATCCTGGACTTGAACCAGAGACTTCGCCGTGAAGTAAATCATCGCACCTATAGTCCAACCAATTGGGAGAGAATCAATAGATTCCTTTTCTGGAGCGATTCATCCTTCCCGAAAGCAGCATACAACTATTCGTTGTATTGCGCTCTCAAAGTGTGCTTGTTCCCCCTTCTTCTTTACCATAGTAAGTCTTTGTGAAATAACTCTGATGAGAAGAAAAAGGAAGGCGTTAAGAAAAAAAGATATGTGAAATTGGAAGTTTTAATTGTTCACGAACATACACTTGGATAATAAAAAAAAATCTCCTATAGAATGTTTTTTTTTATTCTTCAACATTTCTCTGTCACTGAGTACTTAGAAAAATATATGTTACCCTCCATTACCCTCCATTATTATTAACGTTGATGGTAAATTTTTCACTAAATCGATGTATGACTTGATTATAAGTGTTTAAATACACAACTGAGAGAAAATGTTGTTGTGGAAGTGTCTACATGGTGACCTAGTAACAAATGAATTCAAATATGTTATAGGTATGTTTGCTCTACCTTTGTGTCCTTTATGCTCTAAACAAGTGGGAATTGTATTACATATCTTGAGAGATTGAGTATTTCTCAAGACTGTTAGGATGAGTGTCAATAAGACCTTGTCCTATGCTTTTTCTCTTCTGACATTGTTGACTAGATAACTGCTAATATTCAGAACTTAACCTCTTTGCATAGATTTCCATTGAATGTGTTGTTCTCAATCACTTTGAATATGGTATGGAAGACTCAAAATAATTATGTGTTCCAAGCAGTTAGTTTGATTTCAATAATTGCTACCTCAGTGATACAAAGAGATAAACATATTTCCTATGCTTGTAACTCCTTTTGGCTCTTAATTCAATCACTTATGAGCTTCAACATGTGAGGTGGACATTCCAAACTGTTGGGTGGACTACAACAAATACAGATGAGTCAATCAAACAAAATAGCCAGTCAAAGTACGTGGGTCTGTTGCGTGATGATGAACGTCACTAGTTTGGGGGTTTGTCCGTAATTTGGGCTCGACAAACGTAACCATGACTGAATTATGAATGCTTGCCTCTACCATGCATTTTGTTTGGAATAAGGCATGAGAAAACTGTAGATGGAATGTGACTCTATAATGGTGATTGATTTTGTCGACAAATGGGTAGTGGGCTCACACCCATATTAACCTATAGTTTAATTTATTAGAGTTTAGGCGAGTAAAGATTGAGAAGTTGTTTTTTACATATCTTTGGAGAGACAAATATGATCGCAAACCATTTGGCTGACATTGGTCACTTGTATGTGTTAGGGACACATGTTTTTTATTACCTGCATCTTGCTCATTGCTTTTTGTGTAAAGATGTTATAGGAGTATCTATAAACTGCTTGGTCCATTTGTAGGAACTTGTTTGTTGGGTTTTTAGTAGGAACATTAAAACAGGTTCGACCCACCGACCCACCAAAAAATACGCGGGGTAGGGTAGATATTTTGGTCTATTGGCCCATTTAGGCCCTTTAGTCCGCCAAAAAAGTTAAATAATTTAAATTTAATCATTATTCATAATTATTATATTAATTATATTATAAATATAAAATATAATTAATCAAATAAAAATAAAAATATGATAATTTAAGATTTTATAATTATAAATTTGTCAAATTATTTAAAATTTAATTTAAATTAAAAATAAAAATTTATATAAGTATATTAATAATAATATTGAGTTATTTAATTAACAATGAGACACCAAACATATAATTTGTTTATATTTTTTAATAAATACAATACAATAACACCTCAAAAATTATAAATACAATAATAGTGCTAACATTTTAAATTTTTAAATAGAAGTTCACTCTATTCTCTATCCTTCAGTGTTTGTCAATTTCAATTTTTCTTCCCTAAGTAATTATGGGTGTGACTTTGGATAAGGGAACCCATAAAACATTTGAATAAATAATTGTGTGAGTCAAATAAGTTATTGAATCAGAAAATATAGTCACAAAAAAATGTCAACAAGATTTGCAAAAGATATGTTCTAATGTCTACGAACAATTTTGATTCGAGTGAAAGAAGTTTATACATAAAGTTACTAAATTTTATATATTCAATATCTCTTTGTTTTCCTTTTTCATAGATTGTCAATTGTAGTATTATACTCCATTAAAAAAATAAAAAATAAAAGACATTAGATAAATTTGTATATACTTTTACTAAAAATTTTCACTTTTTATACTTTTTGAGTTTTTTTTTAAGAAAAAGTAAAAAAAAAAAGTGGAAAAAGCTAGCGAGCTAGGTGCTTGGTCCGTCCTTTGTATAGTGGGCCAACGTGTCCTAACCCGTTTTCAACAAAGCACAGGCAGATCAGATCTAAACGGGTTGGACTGACTATTTTGCCACCCCTAATTTTTAGCCCTCTATAATTTAAAAAAACAAAAAAAAGAACATTGAAAGTGATGGAAGAAACAGAAATGATTTTGATATTTAAAGCATGCCAACAACCCTGAGTATTTATTATTAGCCTCCATTAACTTCACCAAACTCTGATAACACCTTCATCAAACGTCCTTCAGAGGTTGAGAGACAAAACACATTGCATTATTGGACCGGCACGAAGACTTCAGTACAATGATTTGTCACTCTCACTGCAAATGAAAATTGAGAACTCATTAAGACTAACATTGAAGGTTGTGGCTCAATCAATATCAGCACAACACATTACCATATTCCAGCCTTAAGTTACATAAGAAAAAGGTGTTCTAGTAATTTTTTAAATGTGTTAAAACTTTTGTTTTTATAAGCAAATTTGCTAAAACTTTAATACTTTCAGCATTTAGTTTTTGTGATGCGTTAAAATTTAAACACTTCGTTTTTAAAAAATGTATTTAATATATTTTAAAAATTATTTTCTAGAACATCTACTAGTTTCCAGAATATCTATTTATGAGAAAATACATTCTGTAAATTAATTTCTAAAAGATGATATTTAAAAAATACAAAAGCACATAAAACTTTGCAAAGGAAAAAAAAATGCAAATAGAATCGGCCATTTTGTTTGGTTTTACAATTTCCACTCCCCTTTTACTAGTATAATTCCGTTTTGGTTTTTTTCCAAATGTATAGAAAATACACTCTCATTTGCACACACTTACAAAGTCTTGCATTTCATAAATAACTCTCAGTCCGTATCTCAGAGATGCATCCCAGAAATTGCTTTAGATATTAAACTGAAATCCTTATTTCTCAAATCAAGTAACTAGTTTAGCTTGTCCCAAATCAAGAAAATCCTTTAAACTACACCATCACCTTAGTTTGCTTCTGAAAAATTTACAGAAATAGTGAAAAATCTAATAATTTTTCATGCACTCAAGCTTAAACAGCTGCACTAGCAACTTAATTTGCTTTTCATGGCCACAATGCAGTGACAAAAGAAGAAAACGAATAGTAAGCTATGAAGGGAATAACTCTAATACCATGTCTGTTGAGTGAAAAGTTATAGTTTTCTTAATGTGGTTGTTTTGTGTTTTATTTATTAACTCTCAATTAAACATAATGTGTGACCCTTTAGGTGTCAAATTAAGGACTATTAAATTTTAGTTAGTCTTGAGATATCGAGTGGTAGAACAAAAGAACAAGGAGATTGAAATTTTAGCGAGAGAGGGAGGATGCATGGTTTCACAATTTGAAAGAAGAAAATTTAATTATTTAACCTAAAAGGATAGTGTAGTAAGCTATATTTGGAAATAATTAAAATAAGATTATATTAGTAGAAAAGGAGAGTGGGAACATCAATAGCCTTTCATTACTGTAAATGTTTGATAAATATGGGCCAAAAAGCCACAAACACTTGTTTTTATTTAACAAAAACAAAAAAGATAAAGATGGGCCGCCATACCTATCACAGGATGTTGTTAATTGAAAAAAATAACCTTAAAATATCTAAATTACTTCTAACCTTTCTTATCTAATTCTATTCTCTCCTCTTTCAATTTAGATATTATATTATTTTTAAAATTTTGTTAAAATTTTTATTTAAAAATTTTATAATTTTTATATATAATATTTACTCAACCACTTGGTCCGCAAGAAAAAAATTATGTATTTCATAATTTTAAATTTAAAATTTTTATTATGAATATTAAAATCTGCATTAGTATTTTAAAATTTATATTTTAATAATATAATTTATTCATAATATAATATTTTAAAATTTTATATTTTTATTGAGTTTAATTGGTATATATTGTTAGCATAAAAGATTTTTACACTAACATTCAAATATAACTTTTTATTTATGTGACTTTTAAAGTAGTAATAAGCAAAATCAACAAATTTACCATGAAGGGGTTGTGATTGAATGTTATATAAAAATCTTTACACTAAAAGTGTATACTAATTAAACTCTTTTTTATTACCTTGAACAATTGGTCCGTAAGGAAAAAAATTTGTATTCTGTAATTATTTATTTTAAAATTTTTACTCTAAATATTTAAACTTATTTATAATATTTATATTTTATATTTTTTAATATATAATTTTTTTATAATATAATATTTTTAAAATTTTATAAATTTTAAATTTTATAATATTTATAATTTATATTTTAAAATTTTTATTGTAATATTTTCTATTTTAAAATTTTATATTTTAATAATATAATTTTTTTATAATATAATATTTTAAAATTTTATATTTTTAAAACTTTTTATTACTATGGACCACTTGGTCCATAAGAAAAACTTTTTCATTTTCTAATTTCACAAAATATAAATTTTTATTGTAAATATTAATTTTTTATAATATTTTATATTTTTAAAATATAAAATTTTAATAATATAATTTTTATTAGTATAATATTTAAAATTATTTAAATTTTATATTTTTAAAATTTTTTACTATAGACAACTTGGTAAGTAAGGATTTTTTTTTATTTTATGATTTTTATATATAAAATTTTATTTTAAATATGTGAAATTTTTTATAATATTTATATTTATATTTTTAAACTTTATATTTTAATAAAATAGTTTGCTTATTGTATAATATTTTAAACTTTTATTAAAATTTATATTTTAAAAGTTTTTATTACTATGGACCTCTTGATCGGTAAGGAAATTTTTTTATCTTATAATGTTATATTTTATATCTTTAAATTTCTGTATAATATTTTAAATTTAATATTTTAATAATATAATTTTTTATAATATAATATTATAAAATTTATATTTTAAATTTTTTATTATTACGGGTCAAGCGGTCCGTAAGAAAGAGGTTTTTTATTTTAATTTTATATTTTAAATTTTTTATTGTAAATATTTAAATTTTTATATTTACTATTTTAAAATTTTAGATTTTAATAATATAATTGTTTTAAAATATAATATTTTAAAATTTTATTAAAATTGTATGTTTTAAAATTTTTTATTGCTACAGGCCACTTTTAAAAAAAATTTTATTTCTAATTTTGAATTTTACATTTTTATTGTAAATATAAAAATTTAGTTGTAATATTTTATATTTTAATAATATATTTTTTATTAAAATAATACTTTAGAACTTTATTAAAATTTTATATTTTAAAATTTTTTTATTACTATGGACCACTTGATATGTAAGATAGTCGGTAGGTGCACAAATTTTTTATACCTACGAACTGGCTGGTTTGTAAGTGTGTAATTTTTTTCAAACCTACAAATAAACTGATTTGTAGGTTGTATTTTTTTGTAATACAAACATGTTAATCTATAAAGTTATAAAATTAAAGACATTTTAGAAGTTTCAATATCATGATAAAAGAAATATGGTAGGTCTGAAAAGAATTTATCTATGAATTTGTTATTCATAGCTTCCCTTAGTTGGTTAGTGTAGAAATTTTTACACTGACATTTAATTATGACTTTTCATTTTATGTGATTTTTAAAGGATTTTATATTTATGTGATTTTTAAAGTAGTAATGAGTAACTCAACAAATTTACCATAAATAAAGGGTTGCAATTGAATGTCAGTGTAAAAATTATTACTTCACAGTTAACCTCTTTCAATATTGTAGCTCTTTTAATTGATTTGTTTTCAAATACCTCACCCGTTACTACAGTATACACTTACTAATGCCTCTATGCCACAATATACATAGCTGAGCAGTATTCAATTATAAGTACAAGGGTTATACCAAACTATAATGTTTTGGGGAATTGACATGTTCATTCTGTTGACTCCAATTCATGCTGCAAACTTAAAATAATTCTACGTGACATCCATACACAATTCATGCTTCCACAATGCACAGTTTATTATTGCTCTTTGTCCAGAATGTCAATCATAGGAACTTTGTGCCACAAATATAAGATGTAGTACTAACATTACATTACATAAAACGCTTTTCATAGGCTATATATAACAGAAGGTGATTGAGGACATCTTAATTCTAGATGTTATAG
This sequence comes from Psophocarpus tetragonolobus, assembly GCA_037954015.1. Lineage (NCBI taxonomy): Eukaryota > Viridiplantae > Streptophyta > Magnoliopsida > Fabales > Fabaceae > Psophocarpus > Psophocarpus tetragonolobus. The sequence goes on along the minus strand of CM075688.1, from coordinate 44,649,627 downwards.
ACGTTCCTATGCTTCTTTCCCGAGTTCTGACACTCGCAATTCCTTCCAAGATTTGTTTTTCCTTTTAATATATCTATCTAAGGGAGGTATAAATTATAAAAGGGGTTTTTATCAATAGACACATAAAAGGAGGTATATTATTAAAAGGAGAGGTATAAATAACAAAAATCCGAATTATATCTCTCTGCTAGAAAGAAAAAGAAGAATTGGGCTTTTAAGGAAACACAATTCAACTTTAGATTTGTTTTGACTAAGACATTTTCTTTTAACATCTCCCATTTGTTATTTTGATCCCCCAAAATTTATATTTTTTTGCAAATTCCTAATATAATCTTATTATTTGATTTTAAATTTTTGAATTTTTTTTTATTTGTTGTATTTTATCTTGTTACTCTTGTGTGTCAAACACTAATTGTCACATTCTACCCTATTATAAATTCCTAAAGTATTTAGGGTATTATTCGTTGATTTAAGTGCTATTTAAAAAGGAAAACACACTTTTATTCAGGTTTGATTTTCTTGATTTAAAGTTTACGCTTTAGGATTTATTATTTAGGGTTTGTTTGTGTTTTTTATTCATACTAACGTCGATTCACGAGTCTTATAGTGTTTCAGATCAGTTGATCCGGAACTTACAATAATAATACACATTTGATTTACTTCTAAATTAGTTGATCCAGAATGTACATAATGCATTCTAGATCAACTGGTCTGAAATGTATTATATACATTCTAGATCATGTTGTTTGAAACATACTAGCTGAATTCCATTTACCTTCCGGATCATGTTGTACGGAACATACTTGTTGAGAGATGCTCGAAGAGGTGATTGGAAAGGTGCTCGAAGTGGTGATCGGAGAGGTGTTTGAAGCAGTGACTGAAAAGATGTTCAAAGCGGTGACCAGAGAGGTGGTCGAAGCTGCGATTGGAGAGGTGCGATGGTGGTGAACAAACTACTGTGATGTGCTTCATAAGCTAAGTAAGGTAAGAAAAAGGGAGGGTATTTTTGGGTTTTGAAAAAAATTGTAAAGCTTAGGGATTGCGAATAAAAGGTAGAGGGTATTAAAAACAATTGCCTTCGACTAATTATTCCAATCACTATTTTATCTGACTAAACCCACAATCTTAAAAGAGTAAACCATTTGAAAGTATAGTTATCCATCATTTTAGTCTTTAAATTGAATAAATTGTCAAATAAGTTTTTGGAACTATTCAAATGTGGGTCAGTTAAGTTTTTTTGTTATTATATGTTTGTTGTTGATGTGTACACTTAAGTATTAGGATGACTTGTTGACATAGATACTTTCATAGGCGAAAATAAAATAATTTTGCCCTGCATATTGTCTTCTTCCTCAAAATTTGTGGTTTACAATTTTGGAGAAATAATAGAATCTTAATTATTGTAAGGCAAAAATTGTGGGTAATGGTTCATCAAATCCTCAATTTCTTCATAAAAGAAGATCCATAACTCTTAATTGGAGTTCTTTTGCATCATTAATCACAAATTCTATGAATATCAACGAATTGGAGGCGCTCCATTAAGAGATTAAGGGATTCTAAATTTTAAAACAAAGATAAAAATCAAAGATAAACTTATGTTAGTTTTTTAGAGGAACTAAAATTAAAAAGAATCAATGACTAAACACATAACTTATTGAATCTATTGGTTGGACTCATCATAAATTAAAAGTTGCTCCTGTTACTCAGCCTAGAACCTTGAGCATTGTAGAGGGACGTGTTGTAGGAGAAACATATTACTTTCTAGGTGGAATTGCTACAACATGAATTTTCTTTATTTTATTACACTTTTAGTATTTAGAAAATAGCAAAGTCATCAACGAAAAAAAAAAAGATAAAATATCCTTATAATTATAAATCATAATATATTAAATTACAACACACTATTTATTTTGAATAGTTATGATAAAACCTTATTATAAATTATAACACACAGATTATGATAAAATCTTATTATAAATTACAACACAATTTATTTTATGTATTTACTTCGTTTCTCACTTTTTTTGAATAGTTAATGTCCATTTATTTTGATTCACAAAACACTATTAAAATAAAAATTCATGTAAACTAAAGTGTATTATAAATAAATTCTGAATTATAATTTTAAATATTTTTATGTGTGAAATTAATTCTTAATATTATTAAATTACATTTTAGAGTTAACATTTAAAACATATAAACATTTAAAATTTATATCCATAATTTAGTTTCTAATAAAAAACAGCCTAGTTTAAAAATATTACAAATTCTAAATGGTCTTCAATTAACAAAAAAAATGTATTTGGGTCTTGAAATTTCTTAAATTGCATTAATGACACAAATTTTGCAAGTGAAACTCTTACTGAATAGATGTGGTAGTTTCTATACCATAGAGGTGTGATTTCTAGAATTGAGTTTAAATTTGGATAAAAAATATAAGTAAAACCAAAGGCACAGGTGCAAGAATCTAAAAATATATGTGAAAAAAAAAACTTTGATAAAGAATACAAAATTTTAATCGAACAACATAACAAGTCATGTTTTACACGTGCTTTGTCTAGGCACTCATAAAGAACATGAATTTAAAATATAGTGTCAAATGTTTCAACAGGTATTAAACATAATTAAAGCAAACAAATCTTGATTAAAAAGTCACACCTAAATCAAATTTAAAGCCAAAACTTTTAGTACATGTTTTATATGATGAAACAAACAAAAAAAATTAACTCAAGTGTGTCTCCTTTAAAATTTTGTGCAAATTTGTAAGGAAAGTTTTAATTGAAAGTTTGGAGCCAAAAAGCTTACACAAAGTTTGATCTGCACATATTTTTTATTTTTTTAAATTTTTAAATAAAAATAAACTAAACAAGACAAAATAACTAGACATATATAGACATGTAATCAACAACACAAATTTAAACTATAAAAGGCAAGATCAACAAGATGAAAGTAAGACAAAAATCAAAACAACATTAACAATAAACAAGGTGAGTCATGATATCACTTGATACAAACGGAAGTTGTTTCCAAAGATCTTCCAAAAAGAGGTTAAGTTTATCATGAACATACAATCAAAGTGAAGAAAAGTAGAAAATGGAGGAGAATGGAAGATGAATAGTGTCATTCCTTGAAGATATAAGCCTCAAGTCGAAAACTTGCAGAAGAATCCTTAATAAAAGTAAACTTTTGGAGAGTCTCACCCTTGTGAGATAGCTTGTCACCTTTAGGAGACACTAAGTGAGAAACTCTCAAATTCATATATTTTCAAAATATCCTTACAAGAGGTGAGAGATACAATATTAAAGAGTAAATTGCATGAGTTAACCATGATTGAGTGCACTCTCTTTCGTCCACAAAGTAATCTAGATACATTTAGACATATTTAAAGTGTAACTAAGGGTGTGGTAAAAATAGAGAGTAAGAATATCAATCTCCCCTTTTCCTCAATTATGTTTTCCTAATATCCTTATGCTCAATTACATAATTTTCTTGACCAAAGATATTAAAATAATTTTTTAAAAGGACCAAATTAAAAATTTAAAGGACTAAAATCACTGATTCAAGTCTTTAAGGACCAAATTCTTATTTTAGTCGATCTCTTAAATTAAAAGATGTTATTTTTTCAATTGAAAAAATAAATGATGTTATTTATATAATAATTTTTTATTTATCTCTTCGGTGCATATTATTTATTAAATTTTATAATGATGGAGACAAATATAAAAATAATGTTATATAAAGAAAGTATCCAAAAATATTTAAAATTACAAATAAAAAAGACAAAAGTTATATATATATATTAATTCGAATTTAAAAAAATGTGATTTAAGCGATAATATTAATATATGTTTAAAGAGTAAAATAATATTAAATAATTAAATTTAAGAATTTATTTGACATTTATAATTTTAAAAAATTAATATGAGCGTGTCTTGTGATTTTAGAAACTAATTATTTCAATCTATAAAGAGAATCACTCCATTCAACATCTTATCACTAAGAAGTCTCTGTTCATTCAAACCTTATTCTCCCCACAAAAGACTTGAACCGAAGAAAAAAAAAGAAGGAAGAATACATCACTCTTCCATGGTTACCGACGAAGCTTCACCGTAAGTTCTCACTCCTCTTCACCACTCACCAACACTTCCACTAGTAATTTCCCATCACTAACTCAAATAATAAAAAAAAGTAAACTCTAAACATCAAAACTGATCAACAATAACTTACAACTTTCCAACAAAGACCAAAGGTACGCTAATTAATCACGCTTATGTCGTTAACGATTCCGAATCATATATATCAGATTCGAGACGAGCGAGATGCTGGCAACGTTCCTGGAGTCAACGCCGCTGTTGTCGGAGTCGTGGAGGCTGTGCACCACCGTGGCCGCCACCGCGCCACGGAGTTTCCTGACGGAGCAGCGTGGCGGCGGCGTGGTGTACGTTGCCTTCTCCGGCGTCGAAATGACGGCGGCGTCGGACTCTAGCTGGAGAAACTTGGTGGCGCTGAATAGCATCGGCGACGTGCCACTGTTCTCTGCGCGTCGCAACAAAGAAGGGGATGAACCCGTGATGGTGCACGCTGGGATGCTCAATCTCTTTTCCACCATTTTTGAGCCTTTTCAAAACCAGGTTCGTTAATTTCTAACTCATCCTTATCATGTTTAGGTATATACACAACACTTTCTTTCTCTTCAATTTTTCGACAAACCAAAAATTGTATGTTTTATTAATTTCTCTATTTCAAGGCCCTAAAGTTTTAAAGCGTGTTAAGACTAAGGATGGCAACCAATTCAGTACAAGTCCTACGGGTGGAACAAATCCATGCCCACATACCCATATCATATTCAAGCGTGTATTTCTCAACATAGATAAACTTATTTCGTGTATAAGTTTAGATAGTTATTTTTCATCTATTCATCCATTTTTTTAAATTTATATATTTTGAGAAAATCAATGGTTATAATTATTTTTTTTTAAAAATTTATTGCTGTAGAAAGCGAATCCTTTCTTGCATGTATATGTTTTATATATGTGTATATTAGTGAGTATGTATGAATTTTTTAATAAAAAATACAAAAAACATCAATCTTTACATAAAACATCTATTTCAAAGTCTTTGAACTTAAAAGCGTGTAGAGATCATTAGCATATTATATTTTCGTTTGTTGTGTTTGCCATCCTCTTGTCTCTGTTATATTTGTGCTAAGCTTGTTCTAGAGTGTATGTTTTATGTTTTCATAAACTAGTAACAGACTCAACTGAATAATATAGTAAAATATAGAATATAGCATGATTTTATTCGTACAACAAACTCAACTGCAGTGAATAATGTACAGGCTCACGTAATGTTTGAATTAATTGAAATTTTTAGCTGACAAAATTAATTTAAATGTTTATCGGTAAGATTTACTGAAAAGTTAAACTGATAAATATAAAATAACAAAAAATTTAAATAAGATATAATTGACTACTGATTAAAAATATTTTAAAAATTAATGAGGTTAAAAAAATGAAAAAAAAGAACTTATTTTCATAAATTAGTTGAAATAATTTATAAAAATAAACTAAAAGATGTTAAAATAAACTCGGAAGAACAAAATATTTGATGAAATGAATTTATAACCTTCTCAAGAAACACACTCATAACTGAAAGGTAAATATTCCAAATTTCTATCCATACTTTTGGTGTTGATGGTATTTTTTGGAAATATATTTTTTGTATTTTATTTTAAACATTTAAATGGTGATCTAATTGTATTAAGTTATTCACGTCATCCATCCCTATAATCATGTTAATTTTAAAGGTTTTTATACACACGGAAAAGAGTTAAGCTTTAACTTCTAAATCTTTGGCGTTAACACAGAGAAATTTTTCTGATGATATAAGTTTATAATAAACTAGTTTAGTGTTTTGTACTATGTATACACAAATGAGAAAGAGAGAATAAAAAAATTAAGGAAAAAGAAAATTAACATATCCATAACATACAGAAATGATGTCCGGATTAATTAGTGTAAAAAATTGCACAGTTACAAAATAGGAAGGTCAAAATCATGTAATTCTTTCATCTAAAATATTTAATTAATTTCACAATTAAAATTTGAGTTAATTTTTTTTATAAACTGAATATTAGTTGTTAATATATCAATTTTTGTCGATACATAAATTTAAACCTACAATCCCTTCTTTTTCACCTTTTAACTTTATCACCCGACCAACCTTACAATTATTTTAAAATTAAAATTATATATATATATATATATATATATATATATAAAGAGGAGGGATCTACTTATTAAAAGAGTAAGTTTAAAATCTTACTCTTCATATATATATATATAACTATTTATTTTATTAAAATTTAATGATTATAATGAATAACTAATTTTAATTCTATGAAAATGAAAAGTAAATTTTTTAAACATATTAAGGAACAAAACTCCAAAAGTTGAATTAAACCTTTTTATTTAAACCAAAACTTAAAATAAAATCACTATATGAACAAATAATAGTTAAACCTAATTAAACTCTTGAAATATTAATTGAATAACATTAGCATTGCATCATTAATTTTTCCTGCATGCATTTTATTTTCTCGATCGAGACTTTTTATCCTTGTATTTATTAGTAGACTCCTCCGTAGTAGTTAACAGAAGTTCTTAGAATAATATTCATGTGCTCAATATCTTTTTATATCCTTTTTTTTTTATGACTTTTTATTTTTTTTCTTGGTATGTGTTACATCACGACAGTTATCACACTCTTTTCTCCCTTGTACACTCTTTTATCTTTCATCCTTCCTCTTTGATCTATGCTAGAAAATGTAGTTATTCATGGGTCTTTTTCTTTCTATAAACTTTTTTTTTCATCATATCATTTTATTTCTCATTCTTTCTCACCCTTACAATCATAGATGGGGCGTATACCAATAGTTTCCTCTTTTTCTGGAAGAGGGTTGGGTGCCTCATGCGTTGTTGTTTCACAGAAGAAAAAAAATGGCCTTCTATATTGATGGCTTACGAGACGACATTGGTGGGTCGTGCTATATACTTTTTTTCTGAACTATATGCCTTATACAGCGCTTTTAATAGAACAAGAAGTCAATCATAGAGAAAACAATAAAACTGAAGTTTAAATTTAATATTGAAGTTGAAAAGACAACTAAACATAAAGCGCAAGATTATTTCAAATCTCTTGGCTTAATCATGTATCTTGAATTCAGTCTTGTATCTTTAAATATTTGGAGAGATAATAGTGATCCTACTATTAACTCAGATAGTTGTCTCCTAAAAATATATTTGTGATTCATGTCCAATTTTTTTTTTTAAAAAAAAGATTTTTTTTTATATTTTTATTAATAAATATTAATTATTAGTAAGATAGATTTAAACTTAAGACTCCTTTTTCTCACCAAATTAATATTATATTTTAATTTTTCTGCGTGCGTATGTATATATATATATATATATATATATATATATATATATATATATATATATATATATATATATATATATATATATATATATATATATATATATATATATGTCAAAATTGAGAAGAGATGAAAAAAAAATATTAAAAGAGAAAATAAAGTATGCAATCAACATTTTTAAAAGAAAAGTCTAAAGTCTAAGAGTGACATTAGTATTGTTTAACATTCGACCCTTCTCGCATTCACACCAATTTTTCTAGTACATTTTCTTCCTTTTTTTGTTTGTGTGGGGTAGTTAAGCTGTGAAAGAGAGAGTGACTTAGAAAGAATAAAGAAAAGAAGAATATATGGAATATTCATAATACAAAAAAATCAACGAAATATCCGCTACCCATCGTTGATTCAATTTATTTTAATCAAGCGTAATAATTTTTTACCTTTTATTATTAATCACAATTAACAAGAAATAAAATAAAAAAGACATTAGTTTTTACGAAGCATATGGGCTGCTCGACACCAATTAATCATTCTACTTTTTGGCAGCTGCATATCACTTATCATTGCCATAAGGTTTTAGATGCTAGACCCTCATACACTAACACTAGCTACTTTCGTGAAGCTACTTTAGAAAATATGTCAACATTCGTCAAAGTAACTTATTAAACTACCAAAAGAAAAAAAAAAAAAACATTCATTCTACACTTGTTATTAGTTATTAGTTACGCTAGTTATTAGTTTTACACTTGTTTGCTATTTTGCAACATTCATTCTACAATAATTTATATTTTCGCAAGAGCCGTGGACGATCCGCAACTCGAATCCATCTAATTATTAATTGTCCTTTTGTTATGATTTAAAATAAAGTTTGTAAAGACCAGTCTTTTTGTTGTGTCTCTGGAACACATTTTATGCTTTCTACTGTTTTAATAATATTTTGTTAGCTTAAAAAAATAGAATTTGTGAAGAAGGACTTTAAATTGGACTTGAGTCTAGCATCTGAAAATATTCGTCTTTGTTATCATGGCTGCGACACTGGGTGTTTTTATTGGAGAAATTCTTGGCGATATTTTTAACTGTATATGAAAGTAGGACACAAAAAGCAAAGAAGAGTTTTGCCAGTGTCCTTTTCTGAAATATACATCTACTACCAACCAATAATATGATATTGTCAAGCATTCCAATTTGAAATAGGAGTCTGACACTTTTATGGACAATTATTTGCCTCCTCCATCAAGAGATAATGCTATTCACCACACAAGACTCTAGTGGGATCCATTTTTTCAGAGTCAATGAAACCAATTATATGCCCTCCATTATATTCTTATTTCATATCTCTATCATCATTATATATCATGTGTGTATGTTATAGCAGCAGATCACCACCATTGACTAGGGATATCACTCATATTAATTTATTATCTGGTTGCTATCTTTTCTATTTTTAATTTTGAATAAATATTTTTGGAGAGTTTATTTTTACATAAAGTGACAAAATAAACAACCCGACCTAATAACAAATCAATTGGGTTGTTAGGTTGATTCAACTTATTTTATCATTAGGTTGGAAATCCCAACTCAACCCAATCCTGTAAATTATGAGTTGGTCAATTAAAATTTCTAAAAGGAAAAAATAAGTTAAAAAAATTATATTTTATGTGTTAACCCATCAAATAAATAGAAGTATAAAAATAAAATTATAAACTCAAGATATATTAATGAATTTTAGCTTTAAAAAAAATTAACACAAATAAATCAAACTAGTAGTACAGTAAATGAGATATTTTCTTATGGTTAAAATGAGAATTACAAATATAAGTCACTAAATCATATTTAAATAGTCAAAATTAAAAGTACACATAATTTTATTAATTGACATGTCATCTAAGCTCTAATTAAATTTTATTTTTTATAATTATAGCCCTTAGTTCTCAAAATAAGAATTCTTATTCGATTATGCTTATAAATAGATAAAGAAAGAGTGTCAAGTGAGAATATAGTTTTACTACAAGAATGTGAGAATTTTAAATATATAACATACAACCATATTTTATTAAAAAAAATACAAGAATAGTTTAAAAATTATATAATGATATAACAACCATACACACATAAATATAAATATAAATATAAATATAAATATAAATATAAATATAAATATAAATATAAATATAAATATAAATATAAATATAAATATAAATATAAATATAAATATAAATATAAATATAAATATAAATATAAATATAAATATAAATATAAATATAAATATAAATATAAATATAAATATAAATATAAATAACCAACAGAAAAATGAGAATAATAACTATAAGGTCTCGTCTCGTTTGTTTTGTCTATTTTTTTTTTTACAAAAAAAGTAATACATATATGTTGTATTATAGTTTAGAAAATATTTTCTTTGAAAACATTTTTAAAAATAAACTAAAACAGAAAATGAAAAATATTTTTAGTATTGTAAAAAATTAAAATTATGTAAAAATTTAATAGTGATGTTGTAATTATAACAAAAATATATAAATGATTTTTTTACTAAAATTTATTAAATTAAAAAAATTATTTTAATATTAATTCAAAATATATTTTTTTTAATTTTGAAAACTTGAAAATAAAACTATGTTTAGAAAATAAAAATTAAAAACATTTTTTCAAATCAAATCACTTCTAAATTTTTTATCATAATTAAAGATCAATATTTAAAGGTAATGTTTGACAAAAATAAATGAAAAACTAGTTGAAAATTGAAAAAGTTGTTACTAGTTGATAGCAGAAAATTGTTAAACTAACTTATTGAATTATAAATATTCAGTAAAATTATTGGTTAAAGTAGCTGAAAATGTAAAATGATATAATCATATAAATAAAAATATAATAAATTTTTATTTTATATAGAAAATATTAAAAAAATAATAAATATTAAAAACAAAAAAAGCAGAAGTTAAAAACTAATATTTTAAATAAACGTCACTTTAAATAGTGTTTAAAAAAAAATTAAAAGCTACTAAAAAAGTTTGTTTACTAAAAATAAAACAATTTTTTCTACTAATAAAAAAATCATGCCAAATCTATTTGTTTACTTAAAGTCAACATATATTATGCACACAATTTGTTTTAGGATTTCTCACTGGACATACATATGCTAAGTCTATCCTGTCATCACGTTCTGACAAAAACCATATAAAGTGTGTTTATTTGGAAACATTATTGTCCAAAATTACTAATGTATATTGATTTTTTCAATACTACCTAAAACTCTATTTAAGTAATATGGAAAAAGTTGCAAAAATTAACTTTACTAATAAAACTAAACCTATGATTTTCAATAAATTCTAACAAGTTATTAAACTTAAAAAATATAGTAATAATGTAATATGATAAATGGTGTAATTGAGCTTGCCTTACTTAATTTTTTTTTAAAAATAAGATTTAAATTCTAATTCAAATTAAATAAAAATTACTATGATTTAATCAGATATTGTGATGTATATAATAAAAGTTATATAAAAGAAAAGAGTTTAATATCTATACACCGTTAATGTAAAGAAGTTTTACACTCACAGTTAATTATAATTTTTTGTTTATATGATTTTAAAAATATTAATTTATAAAATCAATATACTTACCATTTACAAAGGATGGTGATGAACTCTCATTGTAACATAAGTGTTTTTCTTACATGAAAATATGTAACTAAATGTCAATGTAATATTTCTTTTACACTGTCAGTGCATACTAATTAAATTTATTTACTTTTATAATAATTATTTTAAAATTTATATTGAGAATTATTTATGAGTTTAATTGGTATACATTGTTAGTGTAAAGATTTTTACATTGATATTCAATCACAATCCTTCATTCATGGTAGATTTGTTGATTTTACTCATTACTATTTTAAAAGTCACATAAATAAAAAGGCATGATTGAATGTCAGTGTAAAAATCCTTTACATTGACAATGTATACAGATTAAATTTATTATTTATAATTAGATTATAGTGTGCAAAAGTATGAGTTTAATTGGTATGTACTAACAATATAAATAATTTTTCACTAGTATTTAATCACAATTTTTAATTTATGTTAAGTTTGTTGATTTTACTAATTAATACTTTAAAAGTCATATAAATCAAGGGATATGATTAAATATGAGTGTAAAAGTATTTTACCTTCTTAGTCAATAAATTTAAGTATCTAAATCCTTTCACATGAAGAAGCATGTTTCATGCATATATTCTCCCACAAGACAATATATCTCTTTATTTATATGACTTTTAAAATATTAACTAGTAAAATTAATAAAATAATATAAATAAAAGATTGTAATTAAATAATAATGTAAATCTTTATATACTAATTTATTTATCATTAAAGTTATGTTTGGGTGACCGTACGTCAGAATGTTATAATCTTAAAACTCCGGTACATTTGTTTACGTAGAATGTTATTCCTAACTAGTTGCAGTGTTACGATTCAGATGCTGGCAATCATGGGAAACACCAACACCAAATCAATTGTTATAACTGGCCACTCCATTGGAGGAGCCACAGCCTCTCTATGTGCTCTTTGGTTACTGTCTTACCTCCATCACGTATCTTCCAATGTTTCTCTCTCAGTCTTATGCATCACTTTCGGTTCACCAATGCTAGGGAATGGCTCTTTCTCACGTGCCATTCTCAGAGAAAGATGGGGTGGTAACTTCTGTCACGTGGTCTCAAAGCATGACATAATGCCAAGGCTGCTCTTTGCTCCTATAACCCCTTACACTGCTCAGCTAAATTTCCTGCTTCAGTTTTGGCAACTGTCTATGACTGCTCCAGGCTTTGGGAAGCTTGCAGTTCCAATTTCTGACCAACAGAAAGAGTTGTTCAAACTTGTGATGACTTACTTGGATGCAGCCACACAAGTTGGAGAAGGGTCTGAACCTATTTTATTTCACCCATTTGGGAGCTACCTTTTTGTTTCATCAGAAGGAGCGGTGTGTCTGGATAGTTCAATTGCTGTTATAAAGATGATGCATTTGATGTTTGCATCAAGTTCTCCATCTTGCAGTATTGAGGACCATCTCAAGTATGGAGACTACGTCAAGAATTTGTGTTTGCAATTCTTGAACCAGAAGAATGCCATGCAGGGAAGTATTCCTGATTCAAGCTACGAAGCAGGACTTGACTTGGCGGTTCGGTTTACAGGTTTAGTAAACCAGGTAAATAAACTAACTTGTCCCACCACTACGGAGAAACTATTGCATAATTTCAGACCACCTTTATCTTCGCTAATCTCTACATGATAGATAATATAATCTAGTTTTATCCATTGTTTCCGGTAATTTGCAAAAACTCGAATATATGTCATGTGAAAATTAGCTGAGATCTTGGACATGTGGTGGTGATATGGGACCATGCTATACTCTTTGCCACCACTATGTGACTTTTCTCCCTCTATCTTTTTTCATGTAAACACCTAAATGCCAATTGATTGAACATATATTGAGAGTGCAGCATGAATAACTTTGTTGTCTCACTAATAGCTACACATGATTCATAGTTTCCATTGGAAGGAGACTTCACTAAACAGATTACTTTCATTCTACTATATATAGGAATCGGCCATCGAACCTACCAAGGAGTGCCTTAAGATGACAAGGAGGAGGGGTCCTTCACCAACCACGAATGCTGCTAACTTAGCCATTATATTATCAAAGGTTAATCCTTATAAGGCCGAAATAGAATGGTACAAAGCTTGGTGTGACCAGCAAATTGATCAAATGGGATACTATGACTTGTTCAAGAGGAGAAGGAGCACTACAAAAATGGCCATGAAAGTCAACATGAATCGTCACAAACTTGCTAGATTTTGGAACAATGTGATTGAAATGGTTGAGAGAAATGAGCTGCCCCATGATGTGGCAGTGCGGGACAAATGGGTCAATGGTTCACATTCCTACAAACTACTGGTTGAGCCATTAGATATTGCAGAATATTATGGGAAGGGGACGCACACAACCAAGGGGCATTACATACAGCATGGCAGAGAGAGAAGGTATGAGATTTTTGATAGGTGGTGGAAGGAAAGAATGACCAACGCTGAAGAAAGCAATGGGAGGAGCAAGTTTGCAAGTTTCACCCAGGATTCATGCTTTTGGGCAAGGGTGGAGGAAGCAAGGGACTGGTTGAACAGTGTTAGAAGTGAAAGTGACACAAGCAAGCTGGCTGTTCTGTGGGATAACATTGAGAAATTTGAGAAATATGCTATGGAACTTATTGATAACAAGGAGGTGTCTGAAGATGTTCTTGCTAAGAACTCAAGTTACAGTATATGGGTAGAAGATTTAAGAGGACTGAGGGAACTCAGAGCAAAGGTGAAGATGTTCCCACACCACTTTAACCCATTTCTGGATGGGGAAGTAATTCCTTAGTAATACTAAATGAAATCAATAAATAAGCTTAACTCTGTGATATGCTATAAACTGCTTGTTTGCAAAATAACTTGTGTAATTGTATGCTTATGGCTTGGTCGAATCAGTATTTCACTTAAGTGCTTATCGCTCTGACCTTTTTGAACCGAATAATGAACATTTTTCCCACTGACATGGAAATTCCAACAACGATGTTGAGCATAGAATTTACAAGTCAAATAGCCACAGGAGAATGAGATAAAGGATATTCCAACAATTATTCTTTAAATTATTAAAAGTTACACCTTGCTATTTTGAACATCAATATTCCTAACTGGCCCTTTGAACCATTTTCTAGCATCTAACAGCCACCAAAGCATTATTAGACCCAAACCCACTCCCAAAGCAACTGGTGCATAATTGAAAGTATCCCAAGTAATTGGGTACAGAGTTGGCAAAAGGAATACAGAACAGGTGTAACAAATCCATAGAAACGCCACCAGACAGACTGGTCTTCTTGCTTTGCCTAAATAAAACGGTCCAGGCTTGAAGTTCTCCTCAGACATTACAAGCCTTGCAAAGATAGGAACTGCATAGCCACCAACCCATCCGATTGTACATATTGAAGTTATTGCAGTAAAGACAACATTGACCTTCAAAATTGGAAGGCCAAGAAGAATGCAGATTGCTGCACAGAGCCACACTGCATTTGAGGGAACCTTGTACTTTGGGTGCAGTTGTCGCCATAAATATGAAAAAGGAACTCCCTTGTCTCTTGACAAAGCATAAACCTGAAACTTGTTTGAGATACATCATTAAGTAAGGAGTCAATATTCTCCTAATATCTTTTTGTTTCAGACACAAGCATAAAGAACCCCATTGCTTGTCAAAGCTCTAGTAATACTAATATGTAAATCAAAGCTAAAATTGGATAATCTGCTACTTCCTTTTCATAATAGATATACACAACTTTGCTGAACCTAATGACCAAAAAGATAACAAATAAAAAAAGATTTTGAGCTTACCACTCTGGCAGCACTTGTAGTAATTGAAAGCCCACCAAAAAAGAACGAGCCCCAAATGACAAATAGTAGAATGATTGCTCCAACAGAATTGTGATATCTTCCATGGAAAGCGTCATAGAGTATTTGTGCAGGCACAAATGCTCCAGCAGTTTCATTGTTTGGATCATAAAGGTAAGCAAAATCCTGCATGAGAGTAGAGAAGTGGCGTTACTAACTTACTGTCATCCTTTGGATGATAAAATCATTTTCCTTTGGAACAAAAACCAAAAAGGGTTCTTATTTCTTGGCTATATCTTCAAGATTTTTATTACTTAGAGTTAGATATGTTTACCTGAATGCTGAATGTAAGTGCTAAGATGTAAGCCCATCCAAATACTGAAATGATCCCAATACTACCTAGTATTGCAATAGGCCCATTCTTATCTGCACCTTTGGTTTCTTCAGTTAAATGTGCTGCTGCATCATAGCCATAGAGGGAATACTGGCTGACAAGAAATGATAGAATGACTGCATATGGTTTGCTAGATACTCCTGTTGATTCAGGAGCTAATTCTAAGTGTGTGAATACGAATGAAGCAGATTTTGTAGTTAGTGCAACCAGAGGTAACATTATGACTATCACCAATCCACCGATAACCTGGCACAGAATAAAATGAATGTGTTACCTCCTAATACACCCAAAAGATTTAAAATTGTTAAGCATATCGTGAGCACATTTCGGAATATTATTTACAGAAATGAGCAATTATTAGTTATAACATATGCACATCCATAAGTATTTTTGTTTTGCTTTTGCAGTTTCTATTTTTTTGGGTTACCAAATCTAGCCCAAATCAACCCTATCAAGAACATATTGGTTTGGTTCAATTCATTGGGTAAATTTTTTTCAATTTTAAAAATTAGAAAGGTATTTTAGTTAATTCTTTCAGATCCTCATAAAAAAAAAAGTTAATTCTTTCTAATGACTTTTCTCTTGTTTAAAATGTCATGTTAAGCATATAAATCTTATGCTAACAGTGCCGTAGAAGTAATTAAGAAATCAAAGTATTGAATTTTTATTAAAAAAAAAGTGCAACAATAAACCACAATTTTAATCCTGAAAGTTATAGGCTAGTACTTAGATTCCTTTAAGAAATTTTCAGTGCAAGTTAGCCCCAAAATACTTTAGATTATCTTGCAGAAAGATTGAATCATTAGGATTAATTTGCATAAAATTGTCTTTAAGAAATTTAAGTATTAGAGCCAATAGCTTTAAGAGACAGAAGTGGTGGTTCAATCAAAATGTAACATTTAGTGTTATGAATGCACATCCACCATGATTTCCAATAAAAGCACTGTAGTGTTGTGCTTATAACCAGACAGAGGTTCAGGTTAATTGATTCACATAACAGGTCATTGGGCTCCAAATCATAGAACCAATACCCAAACCATAGATGATTGAAGTTACTTTGATTTGGCTCGGTTTTGGACCCCAAACATATAAACTCTTAAAGCAAACCAACTTAAGTGATATGGTTTGGTTTGGTTTCTTGGTGAATCCAAACCAATTGGTTTCCTACTCACTTCTTTTAACAAAAGCTCTTAAAGCAAACCAACTTAAGTGATATGGTTTGGTTTGGTTTCTTGGTGAGTCCAAACCAATTGGTTTCCTACTCACTTCTTTTAATAAAAGAATAAGAAAGCATAGGCCATCCTATGGGATATGGCAGTTATAAGTGTATACAAGGAAGTAATAGTACCTGCCACCATATTGAAACTATATCGATCAAGGCAATCACTTCCAATGCAAAAGTATTTAGCGCTGCCCATATAACAGTGAGGCCAATGTACATACATAGGAATAGCCATTTTGGGGCAAAGTATCCTCCATCTTTGTTTGTGCCTGTAGAGAGTAGGATTATACTCTGCAACGTTTGTGATCCTGCATATGCCTTTTCCAACCATGAAAAGCATGAGTTACCATATAAATATTATCTTAAAATATTTAGTAGAAATTTCAACAAAGTACCTGAGTCCCTATCCCCGCTACAAGCCCTATGGTCTCAAGCCAAGCACAGCACCACGAAGAAAATGGTCCCCATTTTGGACCAGCTAAATGGGCAGCCCAAAAGTACAGAGAACCAGTTGTCTGTTAGATTGAATTGAAAGTGAAAGTTAGTTCTGTAAGCTACTAAATTAATTTACTCATTTGTTTGCAGCAGGAATCAAGTGCTTTTAGGATATAAAGTTTCCTATATACATGAAGTCTCTTTTTTGTTTTTCCAGGTATCCTTTTTTCTTATTCAATCTGGTTGAAGACATTGTGGGACACTAAATGTGGACACTTCTAGGAATTAACCACTTCTACTAAACCCAACCCCTGTTGGTCAAAAAGGCTATTATTGACTCAGGATTTTATAATTGAAAAAAGGCATAATTTCTTTGTTCAAACTTCAAACATGATGGACTCTATTCAAGATTGAAACCAATTCAGAATAGTTAGATCTGTAGACTGTAAATATACTGTAATTCCTCCTTTTAGAAGGCTTAACTTGTTATATGACCATCAGAAATTAATTTTTATGAAAATCATCTCAACTGCATTAATGTTACGACTTTCCATAATTAACTAAGCATATGTAAGACTATATTTTAAACTTGTAACCTCGGTGCTGCCACTACAAACAAGTTTTGCAGGAATAAACTTTATGAGAAGAGACAAACCGGGAATGATGAGCATATCTCAGCCATTGCAATCCCAACGAACCAAGTGAAGAAACAAACCACTATCCACCCCCAGACAAGAGTTGCAGGACCAGCATACTGAAGACTAGAACCATAGAGGGGTGTAATTCCAGTGAAAAGGGTCATTGTTGAAAATGATATTGCCAGAGTTTTGAACATAGTCTGCAGAAAAGATAAACATATTTAATTGAAAGAAAGGTTGGTACTTCTTTTTTCTTTCTTAAAACAGTGATCAAGATCAACTCCATCAAACACAAGATGGCAAGAAAAAGGTAAACACCATTTCTCTTCTCAGTTCTTGCTTGTAACCAAGCTCATTGAGCCTCTTCTCAGCTGAATCCATAGTTGTGTTGCCTGTTACTTCCGTAAAGTTTCTTTCACTCCCCATAGAACCAAGCTTCTGGTGAGAAGTTCCCTACTCACAAAGAAAAAGAAAAGACTCACAGCAGAATTCAGAAAGGTCATAAATATAAGCAATAAAGATTGCAAGCAACCAACGATATTTGACTAGCAGCTCTAATGTTTCAGTTGAAAGATTCCAAATGTGTAGTTGCAATATTTGAATGGTCTTTCTTGGCAAGTAAAAAGGACAAGCAATATGTTTCATGCTTCTTTTTCCACTCCTGCCTCTGTGTTTTCTTTCACACTATGAATGCGTCAGTGCGGAGTTTCTATTAATAAGCCAACTTAGTGGTAAGTTAGTTTCAAATAGTCAAACAATTGTGTATCTTTTATCGCTTTGTCTACGTATTATAGTGTTACATTATGCGTATATTGATAATTTAGATTTACTTTGCCTCTATCTTTGAAATAAATTTCTTGATGCATTTGATTTCCATTCCTGGACTTTTCCTTCGTTGACCTTTTAGAGGCAAGTGTATACAGAAAAAATACAGATGGAATATAATAAAAAACTGCGGAATTCTAGAAGGATTAAGAACGTGTCCACACATATATATATATATATATATTTTTTTTTTTTTATCAATATTCTTTTAAGGAAAATGTAAAAAATAATTTAAATTTATCTAAACATAATATTTTTATTTTTATTATTCTAACAATTTTAAATTTTTTAGAATATAATATCATAACATAAAACAAAAAAGACTGCGTGTTAAACTCTTATTGATTAACTTTTTAAAATATGTTTTCTAAAAAATATAAAATAATAAATTTAAATAACTATTTCATTCTTAGATTTTTTTTTTTAAATATTATCTGCTGTCAAACAATAATTTAAAGAAAAAGTTTAAAGAACCAAAATAAAAAACACCTGGACCAAATTTTATGTAAACCAAAATAATATAGATTTCATAAATTTTAAATGATAATAAAAAATGGTTACGAGAACATGTTAGAAAATGCATTAATAATTTAATATGCTTCTCTGTTCTCTTTTACATATTTTGGGCTTTTAAAACAGATTGGTGTTAGATTATGGAAAACAGTTGGATGTAAGAGGAAATATTAATCTAAAATAACTTGTTGACTAAATTAACTGCATGTGATTGACAATATTCTCAGTTTAACTTCTAACCAAACCTTCTGCCTGGAGAATTGGTTAGTTTGGGCTGAAATCAGATTCATATACTCGAAACAGTAGGTTTCTTCTATAAAATGTTGGGAAGCTTTATGTTGCAAATTATATTTACTTTAACTTCCTTTTTTCTGAGATGTTGCTGATTTTTTCGTATTTTTAGTGAGAGTTTTTTTTAAGATCGTTTAAGTTCAAAATATTATATTTTTTAAAATTATTTATTAAAGACGGATCTATATGTCAATATGGTCGATATGAGTGTCTAACGAACAAAATCAATATTTTTTATAAGATATGGTTTTTAGAATTAAAAATTTATTTTTCAACAACAATTAATTAATCATATTAATATGATTTTATTTCAAACTCAATTAAAAATAAAAAAATGAAACTAAATTAGAACAAAATTTAAATTTGTGCATAAATACATTAAAATTAACATAACATTATAAGAATAAAAAAAGCTATTTAATATTTTTTTTAATTTTTTAAATAATTATCTTAAACTTTAACAAGATGTCATAAATAGCACAACAAAATATTGACATCTCTTATTATGGAAAAATTATTAGATGATGTCAACCTACACTTTGACATTCATAATTCCAACCAAACAATTTATAATTATTTAATTAATTATATGTTCCACGTTTATTTACAGTATTGTTTAATTTTTTACTTTTAATGCAAGATCAAAACACAAAAGTGATAGTTAATAATTGAAAGCCACAAGGGCTACGGTGTTTTTTCGTCAACATTACATAGAAAAAGTAGAAGCAACTTGTAGAACCTACGAGACTCCTGGTCAGAAGAAGCCTTTATATACCAACCATCATGAATTAATAATACATTAACAAGAAAAAATCGTCAAAGTCTTTTGCCACGAGAAATGACCATATTGAAAAGCATAATTAACTATGCGTAGGACTTATGATGAATTCCTGCCTCGCACCATATCCAAAATCCTAACTACAAAGCAGAACTTAACAATATGTTAACAAAGAATGTTGCTGTGTCAGTTTTAGCAAGGTTTTGAATTCCATTGCACAACCATATATTTTAACATTTTTTCTCTTTTTTCTTAGATAACCATCGGAGAAAAAGGACGCATAGACGGGTGGCTCAACCATTGCTATATATTGTTATCATGCTAGCCACAAAGAAGACTTGAAAGAGGTAACTGTAGACCCAGCAAACTGTAAGTATTGTCACAATGTGCATTCACCTGAGAGAAAATCAATTTGGAATCACCAGTCACTACCTAAATACGTAAATGCATTTCATCTACCCCAAAAAGACATAAAATAAAATTTGAGATAGATCACGTATGTGATACAGTAATACACGAACCTTCTGTTTTTCCCTTTTAACTAAATATCATGTTGAAGGTATGTGGGCAAGTTAAAATATGATGGTAACACTAGAATATGTTCAATATGCAATTCTAATTATTCTCAGTCTGCTTGGCAACGGTGGCTTTCAATGTAAAGATTTGAACACGACTCATTGGCCATAATTTAGGAATCAAATTAGGACTCAAGAAAGAATAAAAGAATCAACAGAACCGAATTTTTCATGCTAGTGTTTAAGCTGCTGCATCAAATGAATGAAGAACTTGTTCTAAAATCATTCTCTTGTGCGGGTCAAGAGGACTCTCTGGTTTATCAGAGTGAGAAATATTTAGAAGATAGAGCTTCTTTGAGACCACAAATGCCGCAGAAAATATCCGCTTTATCCCTCCTCGAGTACTATCAACCCTGTATTCAAATTCATAAATTTGCAACCCTCCCTCCCCTGATCTTTCTGTCACTGTAATCAACTGAGCCTCCTTTGTACTTTCCTGAATGTCAAGGCAATAACTAAAAGAAGTTAATACATTGCACAATCACATAGGCATTTGTTGTCTATCCATCACTTCTAAAAATACCAAAGTCATGTATTACTATGAGCAAACAAGGTAAAGGTGGGGATATGAAATGCTATAAGAATATGAAAATAAGAAATGATCAACTTTTTACAAATATGAATTTAACTCAACAAAGCTAATGCTTGACTAATACGGAATGGTCATAAAAGCAACAGAATTTGTGAAATGTTATGCAATGAGAATGAAACAGCAAGAACAAACAGCAGAGAGAAGGAATGGCATAATCAGACCACAAAATTCCATTCTAATCTATAATGAGGGCAGTTACAAGTATTTATACAATGGAGAACGAGAGGGAAAAGAGTCCAGGTTCAATGAATAGGGAAAACAGAAAACAGGCAGCAGTTGTAACTGAACTAACTGCCATAACTCCTCTAACGGAAAATGTGAAAGGGGTGTGGGAAGAACCACAGAGGTATGGGCTACATGTGGTTGAAGGCGGAGACTTGTGAAGACAGCTGAGAGAATTACAGAAATGTTTAATTAAACTCAGCATGGAACTGCTTTGCCTATCTCTTTGTATCTTTATACCGTAATTATGTAAATACGGCATTGCTAACTGAGATCCTTTTAAAAAGTGCAACAATAGAACTAACAAATGCTAACGAGAACTTCAGCTACTTTTTGCTCTTGTTTACGGTTTTGGCCTTTGTAATGTAATAAAATTGTTCTAGAAAGTCACAACTCACAACCAAATGCTTAACATTACCTTTCGTCTTTCTGCTTGTAAAAGCTTATCAGCAACGAACTCAGGAGTCCCAAACTCTTCAAGAGTCTTAAGACGAACTGGGTTTACCACAACCCCAATATTGTTACTTCCCATATTTGCCTCTTGAAACAACACAGTTGCCCCTGCTTTATCAACCTGTTAAGAAGATTAGCAAAGATTGTTCCTTTAGGAGAAAAACACATGCAATTATTCATGACATGCTTAGGATAGACACGCTAGTCAAAATCCAGGGATGTTAGTTTCTTGTCATTTCTGTTTCCCGCTCATGTCCTCACATTTTTTCCTTGATTTCTCTTATTTTCTAGTTGATGTTGTAGTTATATTATTATTATTACTGTAATACTATTTTGCTATTGTTAATTAAATACTGTTATATCACAATCAATTCTAACTAGCTACATGTAACTGTTTAATCATGAGAAACCTGAACCATCACTCTTTCCTGGTTCCCACCAATTTGCATGTGACAAGTATTCAAGTTTTTGAAATTATCATAAAGAAATAATAACATCCAATTACTTGTTATATAGAATGTTGCACACGTATTTCAATGCAAATCTAAGATAATATAAATCCTAAAGAGCAAAAGTAAGGGTTTTGATCCGTTGACAAAATTACTTTTACCTCAAAACCAAATATGCAAATAGAGATTAATAGGAACCAAAAATGATTCCGTACTATCTAATAATTTCTAGTGTGAGTCACACTGTTGAACGACACACCTAAGCACATAAAGTGACACATAGTATAAAATAGCAACAAAGTATATGAAGAATTTGGTATACATCAACTTATTTCTAAGCCAGATTGATACATCAAAATGCATGATAGATATTAGGGAGTGCACGAGTGATGATACTAGTTTCAACAAAAAAGGGAGTAGCTGAGTGAGTTTACCTTAGTCCAAGAAGAGGGTGTAAGAAGAGTGAAACCTTCCTTGGAATCGGTGTACCTCTGAAGCTCCAATTCTTGAGCTAACAAGAGTGCATGACGCTCATTGGGCGACAACACAGCCTGACCCCAAAGAAAGGTTGAGAGCAGAAGGGTAAGGTTGAGGTTCCTCTTGGTAAAAGAGGGTGATAAGTGCATGTCTTTGTGGGATTCATGAATGCAGGTGGGTGAAGTGAATTTGGGGAACAAGATCGAGACGAAGGTTCTGGATTGAGAGTGTTGGTGGAACAAAGTGGCGAGTAAAAGGTTAGAGGAACTTCTCAATGCCATTATATGTTGCAGAGGTAAGGATTTTATATGAGGATGGGTTTCAATGTTTCATCGTTACAGGGTGAATCCAGGATTCACAAGGTAGTTAGAAGCTGTTCATGAATGTTATCCACATTTCTTCTCATCTCTTCCACTTCCTAATTAGTTTACAAAAAAATAAAAAAGATCAGACTTTATTTTTATTACTTATAATTATTTTTTCGTCTAAAATTTCAAGTTTTTATTGTTTTCACTAAATTTAGGGGAAAAAATTATTTTTTCATTTTTAGGAAAAAAAATAAGATTTAATATTAAGCCTCAATTTAGTCATTGCCGTTAAGATTTAATTCTCTTCATTTAAATGTTAGATTTTTTATAATTTTCACTTATCTATTATTTTTATTTTGTAAGAATTTAAAAAAAACATTGTGATTTATTAACAACCTCTTATTTATTTAAATAAATAAATAAATAAATGAGAAGTTATTACAATTCCCATAACTTGTTTAACTAATTAAAGTAGATTCCTTTAATAATATATATATATATATATATATATATATATATAATATTGAATTGTCTGTCATTATTTATATTAATTAATCAATTTTGACAATTAAGTTATTTATGACTACGTCATCAACCAATACGAAGATAATAGTCTTGTATATAATATTTATTTATTCAAAATAATTTATAATGTCAAACAAATTCATAAATAATTAAAAATATAGTTTACTAAAGAAAATACGGTATGTTATCCTCTCATATTTCGTGCTAATGTGATCCATCATTAAGATGCTAATGTCCTTGTTAGGTCTTATTTTTTAAAAGGAAGGATTAAAACCAAAAAGAATTATTTAAAAGGTAAAAATAACCAAAACTAAATGAAGAATTATTTAAAAGATAAAAATAAAAAATATTTAAAGAATCATAATAAAAAACACTATTTTTAGAGACGAAAATGTTATTTATCTAAGATAAAATTTTTAATTTTTTAGGACTATCTTTTGGCGCTTCAAAATAGTGTTCTTTTTAAAGTTTTTTTTTTTTAATTTGATCATTTGAGTTGTTTTTTTTAAGCCCCTATGGTTAAACAATAATTTTTCTTTTAATATTTTCTTTTGAACAACAATATCAATTAGTAACTTTTACATCTTAACAAGTTATATGTTAAAAGAGATCTTATAATTTTGTAGGATAAGTTATGTTTGAAATTTTATTTTATTTTTTGGAATATCTTATATGTTTGGAAAACAGTTTATAACATTAGAAATCCCCAAATAATATGAAAAATTAGTTATCATCAATCACCATTAAGTCTCTTAAAAGTAAGAATAAAAACCCAAAAAAGGTTATTTATAAAGTCATTTAAGCCTCGACAATAATAATGTATGAAATCCATTTTTTAACACATTTATTTATGGAAAGGGTGTGTTATAGGCGGCAGCGAAGTATGCAACGTGGAAGTGGGTGAACATAATGAGAAGCAAAAAGGGGAAGGAGCGAGCAACGCATTCCTTCCATAATCCACATTCAAGATGCCTCTTCCTCTTCGTTTACATTCCTCGTCTTTCTTTCTCACTGTAAGTTCCGCTTCTCTCTCTCTCTCTCTCTCTCTCAGTTTCTGTTACATTACGTTCCTGTCTGTCTCTATAGTCAAAGCAGCAAGAATTTGAAGGACAGGGAATGCTATTGGTAACTGTGTTTCCACAAATCTTCCTTTTCCTCACAATGAATTATATTTATGTGCAATACGCTTTTTTCTCACTCCTAATGTTAGACTATAAATTACTCACTCCCGCTGTCAATCACATGAAACATGCCATTCTGCATATTTTTCTTTTCTCTATCAATTCTTGGCCAAATGCATATGACCTTGTCAATTCACTTCTATCTGTTAAAATAACTTAATGCACTTTTCATTTTTAATCATTAGTGTCATATCTAACAATATGTAATGCTTTATGTGTGGTGTTTTTAATCTAAACGTACAGTCTCTTAGCTGTTAGTTAGTTGTGACAGTTAGGATTGGTTAGTTAGGTAGTTAACTAACTCAATTAATCAATTAACCACATTGGTTACTAGCTAGTATAAATACCCTCTAACTAATTGTAACTAACGGATATTTCAAATTTATTGAATAAGTGATGAGAATTCAACTCTCCTTTCTCTGCATTCCCGTGCCTATTCTTCATCTGCTTTTCTTTGCATTTTCATGCTTGATTTTACTTTGGTTTTCTGCACTTTGTTCTTCGTTTCTTCTTTGCTATGTGGTGCTGCACTACTCTTGGTGTTGTTCTCGCTTGTTTTCTCCATTGTTGGCTTTCAGCGCCTTCTCTCACCGGGAATCATGAGCAAAATTGATGGAAGCGATCACGTGGAGGTTTCATCCCAAATCATCCTTCACTCAACATGCATAGTCCTTATTATCTGTATACCAGAGAGAACCCTGCCCCTACACTGGTCTCGCCAGCTCCGTAACTACAATTCTTGGAATAGATCAATGATGACTACCCTGAGTGCAAAGAACAAGTCAAAGTTTGTTGATGGCTCCATCTGACGACCAGAGTGATGCCTTGTTCACAACCTGGAAACAGTACAATAATATGATTGTTTCTTGCCTATTTCAAGCTCATTTACCATTTGTTTTCTGGTCCTATGCTTTGATCCATGTTGCCTTCTTGATCAACTGTATACCAACTCCACTATTGGGAGTGTCTCTCCCTATGAGAAGCTTTATAACAAACCTTATGACTTGTCCTAGCTAAAGGTATTGGGTGTTTATGTTACACTAGTACACTCACTACAAATAGGAAGAAGCTTGATCCTCGGGTAGTTTCCTCCATCTTTCTTGGCTACAAAAATCAGACCGAGGACTTCATTACATTTGATTTCAAATCTGCATTTAGCATATCTAGGAATATAGAATTTTATGAAGCATGTTTCTCTTATACTACTGCCAATAAGCCCAATTCACTTGAGGTCCTTCCCTTGCCTCAAACCACCATATTCTTTCTTGATGCAGACACTGTACCTCATATATCAGCTGCTTCCAACCCTAGTCCTCCTCCCATCACCGAGCCACATTCTAGCCCTTCCATACCTGTCCCTGCTGATGTTCAATCCCTGCGTAGATCCACCAGACAATCCCCATAGAACAACCAAATTCAGTGATTACCACACCTCATTTCCTTCTTCCTAGCATTCAAGTAAACAATTCAATTGTTGCAGTTCTCTCCTATGCCAAATTGTCACACCACTATGCCTAAGCTATACTCACTGTTTCTGCCAATCATGAACCCAAGTCCCATACTGAAGTCTCCAATTACCCATATTGGATCTACCCAGGATTCAGAAATTCAAGCCCTTGAAGCCAACCATACATGAGTGCTCACTGACCTGGCTCATAACAAGTCTTCCATTGGCTGCAAATGTGTCTACAAAATCAAGGTAAAGTAGATGGTTCAATTGAGAGATATAAAGTTAGATTAGTTGCCAAAGGTTACACACAGATTGAGGAGTAACACTACCTTGATACATTCTGTCCAATTCCTAAGCTTATCGCTGTGAGACTCCTCTTTGCCCTGGAGCAACTCAACACTGGCACCTCAAACAGTTGGATGTGAACAATGTCTTCTTGCATGGAGACCTTCAAGAAGAAATCTACATGATTTTACCACCTGGTATGTATCTTGATCAGCCCAACAAAGTCTGCAGATTGCAGAGATTTTTATATGGCTTAAAACAGGCTAGCCGACAATGGTATGCTAGACTTTCCTTCTTCCTCATGTCACATGGTTACCATCAATGTCCCACAAGTAAGTTTTTGTTCATAAAAAATCATGTGAGCTCCTTCACTGCTCTCTTTGTGTATGTTGATGATATAGTGTTGGCTGGAATGACATAGTGGAAATTTCCAACATCACTAAGCTTCTAGATATTAGATTCAAAATCAAAGACTTAAGTGATCTAAGATTCTTCTCGGGTTTTGACGTGACTATGTCCTGTACATACATCAACATTTACCAACGCAAGTGTGCTGTTAATATTGTTATTGTATAGCTAGCTGTAGTTGTTAAACTACAGCAACCTTGGGTTAAGTTGTATAATTGAAGTTTTTACTTTGTTAGAAGTTTGTTGATATTAGTTGTTTCAATTAGAATTTGTCTGATTTTGTTAGGAAATAATTATTCTCTGTTCCCTTAATGTTATGGGTTCAGTTATAGTCAATTACTTGTTTGATCTCTCAGTCCTGCATTTCTATATATAGTGAAGTTGTACCTACTTTGTTTTTTGGTCAAATACAATTGAATTCTCTCTTCTCTAAATTCTTTTGCCCTTTCATTCTCTCTTCTTCATGCTCATTCATTCTAACATGGTATCTAGAGCCACTACCGTCTAAGCCTTTTCTTTTCTCAAACCTAGATTTTTATTTTTCAATGGCCAATTCCAACAACTCATTCATTGTTGCTTCCACATTTCCCAATTTGATTTCTAAAAAATTGGATGATACAAATTTCTTGTTATGGCGCCAACAGATTGAACTTGTCATCAAATTGCACCACCTTCATCGATTTGTTGTCAATCCGTCAATTCCATCTTGTTTCTTCTCTGCAAAAGACTTTGATTCTGGTAACGAAAACCCTGCATAAGAGAACAACAAGATCAAGTCCTCCTCACATGGCTGCAATCAACTCTTTCCAAGCTGATTCTCTCTCAAATGCTAGGCTGCATTCACTCGTATCAAGTGTGGGACAAAATTCACGAGTACTTCAACAATTAAACTCGAGCTAGGGTTTGCCAACTCAATTCTGAATTGTGATCGCAAACCCTTAGTGATCGGAATCTCCAAATCTACATTCAACATATCAAGACCATCTGTGACGAGCTAGCCAATGCTGGATCTCTCGTCTCTCTTCAATATCATATTGATGCCATTATTGAAGGTCTTCCTCGAGATTATGGTGCAGTAATCTCGGTTATCAAAAGCATATTTAAATCACATCCTCTTGAAGAAGTTGAAGAACTCTTGCTAGCTCATGAATCACATCTGGTAAAATTTGACAAATTTGTTGTCTTTGATTTACCATAAATTATTTTGCTCATAAAAACAATGGTTCCCATGGGGGCTACAATTGTGGCTTCCAACACAATCGTGGTGGTAGTAATGGAGGCCATTGTGACAATACTCGTGGTTGAGGAGGTAGGTTTGCTAATTTTCGTGGTGCTACTATCAATATGATCAACAATATCAACCCTTTTCCTCCCTGGTCCTTCACGATCATGACATCACAAACTATTCTTGCTTCTCTAAGCATACGAACAATTCCAATTCAGCATCTCAAGTTCATCCTAATAATAGTGCACCTCAGTGCTCCAATGTCTGGCTCAATCCAAATTCTCAGCCCAATAATATTGCCCCTTCTGCAAGTGCTATGATAGTCAAAACTTCTTTTGATTAGTCTCAGCCCAATACTACATGGATACTAGATTGTAGTGCCTCATTTCATGTAACAGGAGAGTCTTAGAATATTAAGCAACTTGAACCCTTTGAAGGACCCAACTAAATATTCATTGGCAATGGCCAAGGTTTGCTCATTAATTCTGTTGGTTCCTCCCATTTCAAGTCCCTTATTAACCCATATATTTTCCTTTCCCTGAACCAACTTCTCCATGTCCCTTACATTACCAAAAACCTGATTAGTGTGAGTAAATTTGTCAGGGATAATCATGTATTTTTTGAATTCCATCCTAATGTTTGTCTTGTCAAATCTCAGGTTTCCAATGAAGTTCTACTTCAAGGAAAATTTGGTCCGGATGATCTCTATACCTTCCCCAATCTGCAGTTGTTAAGCTGTGAAAATAATTTTGTTGTTTGTTGTCTTTCTGCTGATCTTAATTCAACAAATGCTCATTCTGTTTTACCTTGTAAATTTGAAAGCAGTGCTTAAACAGGAAGTTCCTTATGGCATGTTCGCCTTATACATCCTAATTTTTCTGTTTTAAAGCTTGTTCTACAACATTTAATATCCCTACTTCTAATAAAATTGTCACAGATTTTTGTAATGCCTATGCTATTGGAAAATCTCATAGACTTTCTTCCATTAGTTCTACTATAGTTTACTCCTCTCCCTTAGAATTAGTTTACAACAACTTGTGGCGACTCTCTCATATTTCTTCTACAAATGGTTTTCTTTACTATGTTACTTTTGTTGATGCTTTTTCGAAATATACCTGGTTGTATCTGGTTAAAAGTAAAGTCAACACCTTCTCTGTCTTTAAACAATTCAAAACTATGGTTGAACTTCAATTCGAATCCAGAATAAAGTGTCTGCAAACAGATTGAGGAGGAGAATTCAGACCTCTAACCCCATTTTTAAATGGTTGTGGCATTCATCATCGCCTCATATGCCCACATGCGCATCACGAAAATAGAGTTATTGAAAGAAAACATAAATGTATCACTTAAATTGGCCTAACCCTTCTAAAACATGCCTCATTGCCTTTAAAATTTTGGGATTTTGCTTTTAGTACTGTTGTTTTCCTTATAAACAGATTACCCTTTATTGTTCTTCATGTTGAGTCACCCTTTAAGGTTCTATAGAAACAAATGCCTGATTATCTTTTCCTAAGAACCTTTGGTTGTGCTTGTTTTCCATTCTTAAGACCTTATAATAGTCATAAACTAAATTTCAGGTCTCATGAATGTGTGTTTCTAGGGTACTCTACCTCTCATAAAGGGTACAAAATGTCTGTCTTTCATGGGAAAAAAATTTATTTCCAAGGATGTTATTTTCAATGAATTAAGGTTCCCTTACACTGAATTATTTCAGTCTCAGTTGTTTGATAAAGTGTCCTCCAATTGCCTAAATAATTTTCATCTCACTGGCATCCCCATTGTCACGACTCTCCCTCAACCTGAAACTACACCATCTGCCTCTACCACAGCTAAACATTTATCATCTGACCTACTTGAGCCTGCATCTACACCTGAACCAACATCTGAGCCTACACCTGAACCTGAACTAGCACCTAAACCTACTCCTAAAGCTGAACTTGCACCTATCCCAACTAAGCCCTTTAATACCTAACTGTCACCAGACCTGAAATCAGTTTTGCTGTCAATAAAGTCTGACAGTTCATGTCCAACCCCTTGAAACTCATAGGGTTGTTGTGGAAAGAATTCTAAGATACCTAAAAGGCACTGTCCTATATGGACTGCACATACAAGCTGCCTCTACTACTCAACAATTTTGTATAAGGGCTCTGTGTGATGCTTGACTAGGCTTCGGATATTGATGCAGAAGATCTACCTCAAGGAAATTATCTACTTTGGTCCTAACCTAATTTCTTGGTGGTCCAGAAAGCAACAAGTAGTTGTTCGGTCTAGTACTAAAGCTGAATATAAGAGCTTGGCTGAAACTACAACGAAAATCTAATGGATTCAAACTCTTCTTACAGAGTTAGGTGTTTTTGTCTCCACTCCTGTCATATATTGTGATAATGAAAGTGTTGTTGCACTGTCTCATAATCTGGTTCTACATCTCGCACTAAACATATGGAGATTTCTATTTTCTTTGTAAGGGACAAAGTTCTTACTAAGTAACTTTGAGTTCTTCACATTTTGAGCAGTAGATCAGTGGGCGGATTTTCTTACGAAACCTGTCTCTCCTACCAGCTTCTCCTACTTGAGGTACAAACTCAATGTTTTCGAGTCTTCTTTTAAGCCTCAACCATCTTGAGTTTGGGGGGGGGGGGTTAGAGTATTGAATTAGCTAGCTGTAGTTGTTAAACTGCAGTAGCCTTGGGTTAAGTTGTATAACTGAAGTTTTTACTTTGTTAGAAGTTTGATATTAGTTGCTTCAGTTAGGAGTTGTCTGATTCTGTTAGGAATTGGTTTTTCTCTATTCCCTTTGTGTTATGGGTTCAGGTATAGTCAGATAGTTGTTTGATCTCTTAGTCCTGCACCTCTATATATAGTGCAATTGTACCTACTTTGTTTTTTGGCCAAATACAATTGAATTCTCTCTTCTCTAAATTCTTTTGCCCTTTCATTCTCTCTTCATGCTCATTGGTTCTAACAGATACCCTCGCTAATTTCCACATGTTGGGTGCCAAGCTACTTTCCACTCTAGTGGATTATCACCTGAAGTTGCATCAGGCTGCTGGCTCTCCTCTATGCCCTGAGGATGTTTCTTCCCTTCGCAAATTAGTGGGTAGGCTGATCTACCTCACTAATACCAGGCCAAATATTGCTTATGTTGTACAAAACCTAAGTTAGTATGTGTCTCATCATTCCACAATTCATAATCAAGCAGCTCGCCACATTCTTAGGTATATAAAGGGCTCTCCTGGTAATGGTTTATTCTTCCCTACTTCCAGCACTCTCCAGCTTCATGCCTTCAGTGATTCTGATTGGATTGACTGTTTGGACACCAGACACTCCATTACCAGATACTCAGTTTATCTTTGGTCTTTTTAAATTTCGTGGAAGTCTAAGAAACAAGCCACTGTCTCTCACAATTATTTTGAGGCAGAATACCGTGCCCTTGCCAGTGTAGTATGTGAGCTACAATGGCTCACATCCTTGCTTCAAGACTTGGTTGTTCCCGTAAGCAAGCCTGCTACCTTATATTGGATAATAGGTCTGCTATTCACATTGCCATGAATCCAGTTTTTCATGAATGCACCAAACATATAGAGATCGATTGCCACATTGTTAGAGAGAAGATACAAAATGGTTTAGTCAAGATGCTTCTTGTTTCCTCTACCAATTAATTAGCTGACATTTATACAAAGGCTCTTTCACCTGGCACTTTCATATTCCTACATGCTAAGCTTGGAATGAATGAAATCCATTTCAGCTTGAGGGGGAATCTTAGCTGTTAGTTAGTTATGACAGTTAGGATTAGTTAGTTAGTTAACTAACTCAATTATTCAATTAACCACATTGGTTATTTGCTAGTATAAATACCCGCTAACTAATTGTAACTAACTGATTTTTTAGATTTATTGAATAAGAGCTGTGAATTCAGCTCTCCTTTCCTGCATTCCTGTGCCTATTCTTCATCTGCTTTTCTCTGCATTTTCATGCCTGATTTTACTCTGGTTATCTGCACTTTGTTCTTCATTTCTTCTTTGCCATGAGGTGGATGATCTTTGTTACAGTCGCTTGGGGTTATGAGAAAAGTGTTAGGGAGTCTTATAACAGGCAAGTATGCTCCTTCTTGCATACAACCTTATTTCTTGTACTCACCCCATACTTTAAGTTCCTCATTCTTGTCACTTATTTGACTGACTATATAGCATTGTGTTTCTGTAAATTATTTCATCTTCATACTTCATAGATTTTGGTAGACCAACGAGTGAAAATTGGCACTTAACAAAAAAAGGTGGAAGACTCGTATTGTTTAAGGGTTGTGTGAGGCTTGTACATACGACATGCCAAATCTCTGTCCCTGGGACCTCCCTGAGAAATGATGAAAAGGTCTTGTCTAATATCTCAAGAGATAAGAAGACAGTTCCAGATGCAGATCCTCCTAATACCAAAGATGTTCATCTTTTGTACGAATTTTTGAACCAGAGGTTAATTTTCATATTCTCGTAAACTTTTCGGTTATGAGTATATTATGTCTCTATACATACTGTAGATATAATAACAAGTACTTTCATACTTGCTGGAGCTGTTAAAATTTCTACTTGCTGGAGCTGGGATCAGTACTGATTCTGAATTTCAATTTTAATGTACAGTACCAAGCTCACAGTACTGACTGGAGCTGGGATCAGTACTGAGTGTGGCATCCCCGACTACAGAAGGTTCTGGCTCTTCTGTATACAGTATACTACTTTCTAGTATCATGAGGTTACCTAAAATGTTTATTGGGCGACAGTAAAACATTGTAGTTTTGTTCAGAGTTTCTACTTGCTATATTTTTTACGATATTGAAACTTCTTTCCACTATTTAATAATATATTTGTTGGACCTTGTAAATTTTATAGATGCATTTATAACTGATGGGAACGTGACAGAATTAAATGGTTTACTTGCTCATTTGCTTCCTTCTTTGGTCATGTATTCATGCTATATATATTGTGCTTAGATTTATAATTCTTGCTATATTTCATCACATTTTCGTTGATCCTACCATTTCCTTTAGATTGTTTGGAGTTTATTTTCCCTTTATTACTAAGTTAAAATGTGATGAGATATTTGTATGGCTTGCATATTTTTAATGATTTTTGAAAATTTTGTTTGCTTTGTAGATGATCTGAGATTTTTGGTCATTGGTATTATATGTTTCCTGTCAATCTTAAGAAAAAACAGATCCATAGGCCACTTTGAGATGGTTAACCAATCTGACTACAATTCAAACTTACTGATCAGGGGAAAATAAAATAGAAGATAAGACTGAGATCACATGAATCTGATCGCAGTCTATCCTAATTTGATCTTTATTTTATCCTACGTTTCTAAACGAATTATTTAAATATTGCAAAGAAAGAAAATTCCTAACAACTTCAATAGTAACAATGCTGCATCAATACGTAAATATGTATATGTAGCAAAGAGGGCATAGAGAAAAGAATTAAGTGGTCAGCTGTGTAAATATTTGAAACCAGATGCATCAATGATTCATCAATTGGAGGGGTCTATATCCATGCACTGACTGTTCTCCAGTGCTGATTACAATTGATATCCACTGTCTTCTATTGGTGGAGTCAAAGAGATGTAACATTCTTGTTGTTTATAAAGATCACATAGGCTTCATCCTTATTGAGTTTGATATCTTGAGATATGGAATGAATTACTAAAATGTATTATTCATTATTTATTTTCTTTGTTCTTCTTCACTGATAGCAATTTATTATTTATTGCAGCCCCAATGGAGCTTATAGTTCTGGTTTCAAACCAATAACCCATCAGGTGATCTAAGGGCATGTTCAATTAGATTTGCTTCTTTTGTTGTACTGTATTTGGGCATAAATAATTTGGAAATATGGCAAATAAAAGAAGATTAAAAAAAGGGCTAAGGTAGGATAACATAGATTTTTGCATTTAGATACCATGTATCTATGGTCGCGCTTATTAAAATAGAAGAAAAATTGTTACCCAATAAGTTATTAAGACATTGGCATTGGTTTAATTGTGTGTGCATATTTAAATTTGAATGCTACTTTGGTGAAGAAAACACAACTAGATTTTCATGCCAAATGAGTTGTGACCCATGAAGCCCTTTCATCTTAATCTGAAGTTCTTCTTTCTTTTGACATTATTAAAAAGGAGTTTCTCCATTCAAGTCGAGCTCGGAGGAGATATTGGGCAAGGAGCTATGCTGGATGGAGGCGATTTACGTCAGCACAACCTTCTGCTGCCCATACTGCTTTGGCAACATTGGATAAAGCTGGCCGAATCGATTTAATGATTACCCAAAATGTTGATAGGTACCCTCTACAATTTTATCAATTAGGCTTGTTTAGAAGATATTAAAAGCAAGCTTATGCTGGAATTTTGGTGTACCTTGTTCTCAGGCTGCATCATCGAGCTGGTAGCAACCCATTAGAAATACATGGGACAGTATACACTGTAATTTGTATAAACTGTGGATATTCCTTTTGCCGGAGCATATTTCAGGACCAGTTGAAGGCCCTTAATCCAAAGGTTAGAATTTGCAACTAACAAAATAAAATGTATTACAATGAATAAAATCCTTGAGAGATGCAAAACTTAGGCATTAGGCATAATGGCTCTTGCTAGTTGATAATTATAGTGTAGTATCTGTATAAGCACTATTCGACTAGAGGTTTCTTTAGGTTGGTTTTTCTTGTGATAAAAAAATTTCCCTCATTCTTATTTTCTTACATCTGAGGAAGAGAGAAGTCATAAAAGGGCAAGAATGATGCAGCTGGGTTCTTATTCATCAAGTGTGTGACGCAGGGAGAACAGTGATCACATTAAATGATTATACTTTATAGGTTTAAGATGAAATCTGATCGTTGAGAAGAAATGTGCACTAAAAAGTAGAGAAAAAAGCATGGAGAAAAACTAATATGTCCAGTGACAGATTCCAAATGGTGTGTGCAATAATATACTAAATCCTGGCCGTTAAGCCTTGTCCTTAAATAAGACTTGTACCCTTTGTTGCAGTCACTGCAAGAAACTACTATCTTAACCCGTAAAACTTCCTCTAATACTTATTTTCTTATATTCCTTAACACTACTTGTAGAGAAAGGAAATAAAAAGACAATCGAGTGAGGGTACCACCTTGAATCTTGCAGGGGTTACTAAACTATATGGGGTACAATTACAACACTTAAGTATATATTAGGATTGTCTGTTGAATTTTCTTAAGAATTATGTTTTGCATGTTTCAGTCATTTATATAATTTCTATTACGTGTGTCCAATATGTTCCTTGTACTGAAACCGCGGAAGTAGGAAATGGTGTGTTATTACTATGTATTTAAAATAAAAAATATGTTGCTTCATTTTATCATGTTTTAATGTAGTAGTTGGAGTTTTTGTTTTCTCAAAACAGTACAACCGTGTGCATCTGTTCTGAGTTTCCCTTTTCTGATAAACCAGTGGGCAGAAGCAATTGATAACTTGGACCATGGAAACCCTGGATCAGATAAAAGCTTTGGCATGAAACAAAGACCCGATGGTGATATTGAGATAGATGAAAGATTTTGGGAGGAGGATTTTATCATCCCAACTTGTCATAAGTGCAACGGAGTTCTCAAACCTGATGTAGGTCATATTGTTTGTTTCAGTTGAAATATTTCTGAATACTTCAGCCTGTAAGTTTTGTTCAGAATTGTTGTTCTTTATTATTGTAGCTGGTAATAAGTGGTGGCAGAAGTATAAGAAATCTTAATTATAACTTTATAATTTATATATTGGAAACAGTGAATCTATTACTATTAGCACACCTCCCTACTGCACATAAAAGAGAAATAAAAAAGAAAAAAACTACCATGAAAAACTGCATGTATTGAAATGTAGTGAAGCTGAATAGACACTTCTGGATTTTTGACTGCCAGTTCAAAATATACAAGGTTATGATAGGAAGTGCAATTTGTCACACTCCAAATATAGAAACAAATAGCTCAACAATGGAAAAAGAAAAACAGGAATGAGGGGTACTGATATTATTGAATGTGTAAAAAGGAAATACATTTGAATGGAATTACAACTACCTGATGTAAGGCTCCTACATGGGGGTAGTTCTCTGTCCATAAACTTAACGATTCTCTCCAATATCCTATCTCTCCTGACACATCCAGTACAATGGAAACTCATTACACAGTGACACATCCTTCTCTCTGCCACATCAACATTGTCTGTCAGACCCTTCCTATTTTTTCCTAGTATGAACTCTCCATACATTTGGCTTGGACACGTGATGTACTAACTGTCCATTTGGATCCAAATTTCATCTAAGGTCCTAACAGGGTTATAGAGCATTTAATTTATGTTTTCATTAGGTGTTGTACTCAATATCCTAGGCAACTAAGCTTTTTACATTTGGCTCAGAGGAATCAGTATGAAATTCCATGTAGATGACCATTGAAGTTATGTATTCTTTTTTGTACTTCTGTGTTATGTGACAAATCTCGATATGTGCTCTACTGTATCTTTTTCTTATGTGATGACCTAATGGTGGTGTTCTATCTCTTGAATAAGTTCATGGCTGAGGTTTAAGATTCAAAATATTTCATGATTCAGCTGGAAGAAACAAATCATGCTTTATCAATAATCATGTATCTGAAAACGTGTGATAATCTTTATTTGTCTTATTATGCTGTTGAATGTAAATGCTTGTTTAAGTAAATCAACCGTGATATATTTACAGCGTCCTTAATGTTCACATTGTGAATAAATATGAAGGTTGTCTTCTTTGGTGATAATGTTCCCAAGGACAGAGCTGATATGGCAATGAAAGCGTCAAGAAGATGTGATGCTTTTCTTGTACTTGGGTCATCTTTGATGACCATGTCTGCTTTTCGACTCATCAGGTAGATTCAAGATTACTAGGTCTTCTTTTGGTTTCACTATTATCAAGATTCTAATATTTGTATACACAAGAAGTCAACAATAATATGTGATTTGCATTCTGCAACATGATAGATTGAGTGTATGTTTGGTTTTACATTCAATATTTAATTCAGAATTCATTTCAGGTGAACTTTTATGTTTGGTTTTGTGATGGAGAAGAATTTAAAATTAATGCTGAATTTATAATTAATTCTGGACTCAAGCAACTTAGAATAACTTCTACAATGGAAGATCAAGAATTTTATAGTGAATTTTACTCCTAACTTGCTTTTATAATAAAGATATTCAAATTTCAAACATAAATCATGTTATCTTAAAATCAATTTTAACTAAAATCAATCTTGCAAAATCATTTTAATTCAAAATCAATTTTACTAACGTGAATTAAACACACATTGAAATGCAGGTTTGATTTCATATTACAAAATTGATTCTGAATTTAGAATTAATTTCAGATAAATTTTCATATATTTGCACTGAAAAAAATCAAAATTGAAAAATTTGGAATAATTTCTATGTTGAATCAAGAATTACCTCAAAATCAACTTTAACCAAAATCAATTCCATTTAAAATCAATTTTACTAAGCAAAATTAATTTCATTTAAAATCAATTTTACTAGTGTTTACCAGATACAACACACTTATAGTAGATATCATCAAATTAGCTATTTGATAAAATATGATGTTGGAAGGAACCCTTCATCATTTTGTCTGTCATTCTTAATAAGTGCTTCCCATAAATGATTCTTAAGATAAAAATACAATAGTTTTCTAGACAATCTGCTATTTTACAAAATGATTGTTAATGTCCTTCCATGTAGAATTTGACATGCAAGATTAATCAGCAGTATGGATACTTATTTTAAAATTTATGCAGTGACATGAGATTACCTTCAAAACTCCAATTTAGAAAGAAGATTGAAATCCCCAATTGAATAGCAATGAAATATTTTTCGTCTTCCTGTGTTGCATTAACTGTCTGCATGTCTGGCATGATTGGATTTGTAAAATTTATTTTAACAGAGCAGCTCATGAGGCTGGTGCTGCTACTGCAATTGTGAACATAGGTGTCACACGTGCTGATGATTTTGTGCCGTTGAAAATCAATGCACGATTGGGTGAGGTATAGCTTGAGACCTTAAGTTGATCTTCACTAGCGATATTGAATTTTGCATGTTTACTGCTCAAATCTTACAAGCTTTGTATTGTTGCAGATCCTGCCAAGAGTACTTAACATGGGATCTATAAGCATACCCGCTTTGTAAGATCTTGACTAGCTATATGTTTGAACCTTTCTTATTGTCCAATTACTGTGGATTTTAGTAATGTGTGAATGGTACCAGACCCTTTGACGGACACCTATTCCACATCTCTTTGTATATATATATATATATATATATATATATATATATATATATATATATATATATATATATATATATATATATATATATATATATATGTATGTATGTATATGCCCCACAATTAAAATCCATCAAGTGAAGCAAGGTCAGTTTCTGAAATCAAGAATTGATGCTTGCAGAGGATCAATACTAGAGCAAAGGATTGTTGTAGTTTGTGATGCTAGATTTTTAGAAATATTTTTGAGATTTTAGTTATTTTCAGTTTAAAATTCATTGAGTAAACGCATCAAGCTCCATTCATGAAACGAGTTACGCTCCCATCATTGACCTGATGAAAAGTGCCTTTGAAGTAACTTGTATTTTATTTCATTGTTTTTTGTTTTTTTTTTGTTATTGAGGAGAGCAATACGTCCAAAGCATAGGACTTACAGATGAACAATACAGACTATGGCAACTCTCATAGTATCTTTATGCAACAAGGAAACACAAATAGGAGGGCAATCCAAATAATGAATTCCTGAATGGATACATATGAACAATATTTGCTAATTTATCTGCTACTATATTAGTTTATCCAAAGATATGAACAAACACAACCTCTGAATCCTTGTGAGCCTAATCTTTGATGAATTGGATTAGTGGTCAACATGGGTGCGAGCACACAACACCACCATTGAGGAACCCAATAACCACTTGTGAGTTGCATTCACCATGCAGGTTTTGAATTCCTTTAATCCAAGCAAACTGAAAAGTAGAAGCTACCCCTATAGTTTTTCCATGAGACATTAGTTACTCTCAGGTTCTGAACAAAACCTTCTAGCCTTCTGTCTTCTGAGTTCCTAAGAACACCCACACATGTGGCCCCCTCACCATTAATTATCGACCCATTAGTGTTCGCAGTAACTTACCCAACATGAGGTAAAAGTCACCTCACTTGTTGGATCTGTTGGCTCGTGATTGTTGGCACAAGGTTAAAACTTCATCAGTGGAAAGCTTGGCGAACTTGAAACCTTACTTCATCTGCAATCCTCTTAGCATTGAACTAACCACCATTAAAAATAAAATTATTTCTAGCCCTCCAAATGGTGTGAACCATCGAGGAGAAAGTCATGGGCAAAGGTACCCTATTAGACAATGTGGTGTGAGTTGTTACTTGATATCCATTTTTGAAACCCCATTTGAAAGAAATTTTGGGGCTAGTTAGGGGTTAGTGTGATGCAATCTTGCCTTCCAAAGGTCTATCACAAGGGTCATGACAAGGAGGATAGATGAAGACTTGGCTAGGAAGGAGTATGAAAGACCTTAACTCCTATTTGAAGTGAAGACATTTAGATTATAGTCTCTTTTGCTTGTAAATAGTTTGCACCCATTTACTTGTATATTGCGCCTAGTATTATGGTGGTGTGTTTAGCTTTTTTTAGGCCTTGTATTTTTTTCTATTTCTTTTATTTTAGGATAGGAGGTGTTATTAGTCTTTTATGTGAAGTGTGTGCATGAGTGTGGGCCTTTTTGCAGCTTAGGGACGTGTGGTATTTTTCTTCTCACACCCCCTTGTTTGTTTCCCACACCCTTTTAGCAATACATAAAGCATGAAAGGCATGTGAGACCCTTTTGTTCCCCTCCATATGATGCCCGCCCTTTTCTCTCTCCTATGTAGCGCCTACATGGCCAATTCAAATTCAAATTTGAATTGGAGGGAACATAGATCCACTTATTTAAGGGCTTGTTTGGATCTAGTAAAATTAACTATGTGTTAATTAGCTCATTAGCTAAATTAACACCTAGTTAATTCTACTAATTCCCCCTAACAATGGACATCCATTTTAATCTTTTCCTAGCCTAGGAACTCCATTAATGCATCCCACCACCACTTATAATACTTTACACTTGAATGAATACACAGTTCTTACATTGTTAGTTTTTGAGTCTCTTCTTCTCCATCTTGTGAGAGACCTTCTTCTACGACTTTTTATCAAAAGTTCTTTCCCTTCTAACAAGCTTCACTTCAACCTTAGCTTATCTCCTTGAGTGGTGCCATAACACCTTCATCTTCTACCTTCCACCACCTTCTCATAGTGGAAAACCTCATTGAAGAATGATCTTGGGAGAGCAACCATGGGAATACATCATGATGTATACCATTTATCCTTAGAAAAAACATTGTCCCCAAGAATATGCAGTTGAGTTTCCACTTGTTGCACACAAAGAGAACATAGTGGTGAGTCACCCATGCCTCTCTCATCCCAAAATTTATTTGTGACTGGTCCCCCATACCAACACTTCCAAGGGAACATTTTAACCCGTATGTGAATGGGTAACAACCATAGTTGTCTCCATGTTGGGTTCCTTGGTACTCCTTCAACCTATGTAATCACCTCATACGCTAACCTAGTAGAGAAAGTGTCATCTTGGCTTCTTACTCAAGTGATGTGATCCTCTTCCATC
Organism: Psophocarpus tetragonolobus; assembly: GCA_037954015.1. Classification (NCBI taxonomy): domain Eukaryota; kingdom Viridiplantae; phylum Streptophyta; class Magnoliopsida; order Fabales; family Fabaceae; genus Psophocarpus; species Psophocarpus tetragonolobus. The sequence goes on along the minus strand of CM075688.1, from coordinate 44,608,769 downwards.
TAGCTCGAAGGTGTTAGGATACTCATAATCTCCAAGAAGACCAGTCAAGAACTAAATGTTGGAAAAGTTAGGTAATCCATTCATTATTAGCAAAGGAAACATGTGCCACCACGATGTCATTTTTATTTACAACCTCAATATCTTGTACAACTTGACCAATAATAACTCCCGAGAGAAGTCATCTATCCCACCAGAATCTCACTCGTCTACCATTTCCCAATAACCAATGAATCCCTTCCTCCACCTATTTCTAAACCTTTCGTATCCCATTCCATAAATCAAAACCATTTACATTATGAGACATATAAGGGAGTATCCCTGATACACATTTATGCTTATTACAGGGTACCCAAACCCAAAGTACATCTGGCTCACTTATAGATCCCCAACCCAGTTTCATAACCAAAGCTTGGTTAAATCGGAACAAATTCTTAAAACTCGATCCACCTTGTTGTCTTGGTGCACAAAAATGGTGTCAAGCATTGAGTCACACGTTTATACATAATCAGTACCTCTTCGCACAAAATTCTACATCATGGCTTCCAGTTTCAAGCACACTTGTTTCTGCAAAAGGACAATATGCATTGTATATGTTAGTAACGCCGCAACAACTGCTTGAGCCAAAGTACACTATTAGCAAAGGACAGAAAATTTGCTCTCCAATTGCTAACCTGTTGCTAGGTTTTCTCTAGTAAGAAATCATATAAAGCATGCTTCTTTTTGTAGTGGATAAGTGGGACCCCAGATACTTTCCAAGATCATGTGTGAGTTGGTATCCCGACATATTACTCAGGAAAGTAGCCTACAGGTGGGAAACATTTTTTGACACAAAAAACCTGGTTTTGAGAGTTAACACTCATTGGCTTGACACTTCACAAAACGTATCCAAACACCGCATTCTTGTTTCCAATTGACTCCCCCAAGCTTCTGCAAATAACAATAATTCATCTGGAAAAAAATAAAAAAAGATGAGTTATGGGTGACCCAATTTTGCTGAATTTGATGGTTTCCAGTTCTAACTTTGAACCTCTTGTTCAATAATGTGACTCAATTGCTCGATGCAAAGGACAAACAGATAAGGGGAAAGAAGGTCCCCTTGTCGGATGCCTTGAGATGTTGAAAACCCTCAAGTGGAGTGTCATTAATCAGAACCTACATACTGAGAGAAGAAATACAATATAGGATAATAGTACAAAAATGCTCATTAAATGATAATCCTCAGGGTGTCCATCAGGAAATTCCAGCTTAAGAGATCGTGCACTTTCTCTAAATCAACTTTAAGAGCTATAAGCCCATTTTTTCCCTTCTTAATCAGCATCGAGTTGAAAATCTTTGCATAATTACTACATTATCTGTCCTATGTGTTCCAAGAATAAAACTTTAAGAACCATAAACCTAATAATCATCGCTATTGCCACCGTTTAGGGTTTAGGGTGTAATGATATTAACAAGGAAATCAATAAAATGTAATTGATATTTGTGTTCTCCTTTGAACATCTTTATATATGAATTGCAAACATCTTAATATTTCCCTTTTCAAATTAAATTCATATAACATATACATTTAAGCGAGTCTTGCTATTTGCCCTCCCTAAAATACCAAAGTACCATTCCTCTACTCACCCTATCCCTTCCCACACTTCCTGGCATCTAAGTTAAAAACTTACGGATCACATAATCTACAATTATCATCTTACATTGTAAATGTGTAGATCTGTTAGGTAAAAAAATGCATAAAAATCATATTGTGGATCACTTAAACTGCAATGTATTTTGCATAACTGTAATGATTGTACCTAAACTGTAATGTACTTTTCGTAATTGTGGTGATATTGAATCATATGATTTGAAATGATGAAAAAGCATATAAAAAATTTGTAATGATGAAAAAGTGTCTAAAAAAAAGTATTGCAGATCATATGATCTGTAATTATTTAATTACTGTGGATCATGTGTGATGTACATCAGGGAGTCAGCCTAATTTTGAGTTTTATATTTTATTTGTAATTTTCATAACTATTTTTGGTGAATTTTCTTATGACCTTCTGTATTCTTTAAATTGGTTTTAATTGTGAGTCTTAAGTTATCAATAGGATCAATAGTATTTAATTTACTTTTTAAGAGTTACAATTTTAAATTAGATTAGATTATAAGTTTATCAAAATTGAGTTTTTTCCACAGTGAGTTTTATGGAGTTTTGAGTAATAAAAGCCCAAATTTAATGATAACATTTAGTGATCAACTTATAACTTATCACTCACATTCTTATGTTTTTTAAGTCAATATGTTTTTCCAAAAAAAAAACATTTTTCAGTTTCTTTCTTCCAAACCAAAATTCAAGGTGATCTCGTTTTTGGTTTTGCATAAATTTGATTTGTAAATTTATTTTATACTACATTGTAAATCATATAATCTGCAATCTTGTAATTACATAGTTAATGAACATGGATCCAAATGATTTTTTTTTTCATTGTTATGCTATTGGAGATTTGTATATCCGCTGTTTAAATATATATTTGCAACAAACCATGAATGGGTGCAAGGTGCTTTATTTGTGGGTGCAGGGTACATAATCCAAATATTCCATTTTTCCTTCTACATGGATGCTTTATTTGTTACTTGGATAATCTACATGTTTTTGGGTGCAAGGCCAGCAGGGGCACCGTTTAATCTGGTTATACTTAAGTGCCGGATACATGGCAGAAAGAATATAGTTTGGGAATTTCAATAAATTAAAGGTGCAAAAAGAAAATTGAAAACATGAATCTCAACACCATAAAAAAGTATATTGAAGATCATGTTTGAATAATCTTAAAAACGATTTTACTAAGATAGAATTAATTCATAAGCTTCTTTTTTTTCTAAAATATGTGATTCTTTTCTATAAATTAGAAAAGTCTCACATTTTTTTAATAAGTTTATCCAAATAAACTTTGAATATAATGCTTCCATATCTTCTAAGATTTGTCAGTATAAGATTTAAAAAAGAAGTATTAGTATAATATTTTTAAATATATAATAAATGTTAGTATAATGTTTTGAATTTAAAAAAAAAACAAAATGTAAATAAAAATTCAAATATATTGATATAGTTTACTCTAAAAATTAAGATAATATACAGTTTTAAATTATGCGATATTTTAATTCATCAAAATTTATTAAAAGTTTAAAACATCACCTAAAAAAATATTTATTAAAACATCTCAAAGATAAAAATAAAATAAAGATCAAACGCTTTTATATTAAATATTCTAAAGTTAATATAATTAAAAAATAAAAATGTATCTATTAATCTCTGGAAATTTCTCCCTGTATTTTCATATTTTTTTATGCATCTCCATAATTCTATGAAATATAAAAAATATCCTTAAAAAAATTAAAACTTTATCTCACGTATTTTTTTACAAGTTTAAATTAGTCAATTCAAATATGTAATTGCATGTATATAAATCCCTTCTGCATTTCTCATCATGCAGTAAAGTCTGGCGAAATAATACTGTTTCTCTCCTATTACGTTTTTTTTTTTATTTCTAATCTACTTTACTGTTATTATATACTCATAAAATTAATATAATTAAAGCAGAGATTGTTGTAGACATTAATGGTGAGAACCCCACACATAGAGAAAAATCGGTTGAAGAATGGAAGATGGACTGCAGAGGAAGACAAGAAGTTAATCGATTATATTATTAGGAATGGCCACTGGACTTGTAATTGTAAAATTTTTTTACAAGTCTGAAAATTCGGATTATCTTGTTCGGATTTGTAAAAAAATTTATAATTTTTTATAATTATGGAGGTATAAGGGGAAATTTACATTTCAGGGACACAAAATTATTCTTGTAGTAATTTATATGGTTTAGTTTAATTCAGTTTTGAGGAAAAATGAAAATTAAATAATTAATTTTAATTGGATTGGATTGATTCGATTTTTTGAAATTGTTTTTCATAACCCAGACTAATGATAATCGGATTGATTTGGTTCGGTTTCAAGAAAAATGATCAAAAGATTAAAAAATCATTTTTTTTCACTAAATTATAAAAAAATAATTTTATACTTGAAACTAGTCAAATATATTAATTTACTAAATTCATATTTTTATAACAAAATATCAAGTATTTTATATATACTAAAATAGTCAAATTAAACTATTAAAAATAACACAATACAATACAAAGTTAACAATAAATATATAAAATAATTTAAAATTTTACTAATTTAAAAATATAAATAATATAAAAGAGTAAAGACGAAATGCTTTAAATGCTGAAATTCTAAACAAAATATTGAAACAAGTTACTAAATTTATTAACTTAAAAATATAAATAAATATATAATAATAATATAATATATTTGGGTTGGATTAAATTGGGTTAGAAATTTGAAATATAAAAACCGTAAACCAAAAACTTAAAAGCAAAGCCAAAAACTTTATTTTGAGGAAGATTAAGATATATTTATTTGTACATTTCAATGTCTTAATTGTTAAATTTCATATATACTTATAGAGTCGGATATTAATATCTATTTTGCATCTTAAACATAAGGGCAAAGCCAAAAATTTTATTTTGAGGAAGATTAAGATATATTTTTTTACAAAAAAAATAGTTTTATATGTAAAAGATTTTACATAATTATATTATATATAACCATTCCAATTTTTCTATCTTTTTTTTTATCAGGTTACTTATAATATCTTTATTTTATTTTTTTAGATATTAACTAACCAATTTTTATATATAATTTAAACTAATTTACAAATTTAGAGGACACCATTATCCATGTTAATCCCCCCCACTGCTGAAACACATCTCCATTAAGTAGAGGTGTTAAAATAGTCCCTCTTACTCACACGAGTTGTCTTTTATGCAGGTCACCTTGCTAAAGATATTCACAAATTCAGTCTAGTCCAACCCGCCGTAAATAGTTGATTAAATGGTTGATCTATCATATTTCAATAATACACAAAAATTGACTTTCATATTTACTAGAAAAATAATAAATATATAAATAATTTTGTAATAATTATAATACCTTTAATTTATAAAGACTCTTATTTTCACTCTCCTTTTCATATAACCAAACAATTTCAATTTTCACTCTCTTTCCTTCCCTTCCTTTCAAGGTGTTTCACAGCACTGCTTTTTCAGTTTCTTGTTTCATAATTTCAAAAATCAAGGAGACAGGTCCACGAAATCTACGGATTTTCCTCCCTTTTTTTTCACAAAAAATGTTTTTTCTGTTCCAAACAACGGGGTTAATCACAATTCACATGCTCATTGGCGGTCAAGTGTAGAGTTTACTAACTACTAACATATAGCTGATAACTTTACAAGTATCAGTAACCAGAGGTTAAATTCAAATCCTACAATACCAACAACCTCAAATGTTTAGATTAGACAAAATACACAAAACGTAAGCCTTAACTTCCCAAAAAATTACATAAACCTGCAACAATAGAGTAGCATATCAATATGATGCCCATGTCCTACGAATTCTCACTGACCACCCTGTCAATTTCTTCAACATGACTGCGGAGCACATTCCACTGCAAAACACGAGCGAAAATCAATCATTAAACATTGGCTTGAAAATCATTTGTTCTGGAAATTTAGAACAACTAACAGATTTGAGACAGACAAACAGAAAAGAAACTCATAATTATACGACATCCGTATAGTTTCAAGATATACCTGATCCATGGTCAGTGAGATACCTGGAAACAAATAATATAAATGTCAGCGTAACTTGAATTTATAAATTATCATCAAGCCAAGTCAACAAACTGCATTGCATAAGGGGTTTAAATAAAATGGACAAATCAAATTCACTTTATCACAATACATGTTTTTCTGTGGTTCTGCGAAACTACGAAAATGCAGGTAATTTGGAAAGGTATTAGGTGTCAAAAGGTGGTGGATATTGTTTTGTATCACAGGTTAATATATATTTATGTACCTAGACATATGGATAAATATGTATTAATTGGGGGATTGTTTGCTGCAAGTGTATAAAAGCACGTCATACATATTAAACAACTACACAGGTTTTATTTAGCTGATAAAAAAAATTCTAGAAGAATTTCCCCGAGTCTACATAACAATTCCTTAACCATAATGCATAACCATGAATTTAAAACACCCAAGGATAGAGTAAATAAAGACCTTTAAAAAGTCAATAAGGTCAAAATACAGACACTCAAACAGATTAGCAGGAGCAGAAGGCCATTATTCTTAACTTTTATAACAGGCTAAATAATATTTATTTATTTGAAATACATACATATAAATGTCCAAAAATTAATAGAAAAAAACATTACTCAAAATTCATGGCATTTTTACAAATAAAGAGTCATTTGTCCTGAGTAATCATACAAAATTTGAACAGGAAACACTGGAACATAGCCAAAAAGGAAGACATGAAAAATGTGGCATAGAAAAGAAAAGAAGCCCTCATCAACCAAGTGGGTCAGAGTTGCCAGGAAACTGGTGGAGAAGAATCTTCTGAACATGATAGGTGACATACTTCAAAATTCAGAGTATGGATATGCTTCCAAATTCATTTTTAACCCTAAAAATATCTCAAGACAACCTTGAACTGAACAGTGGGTTACAACCTAGTAGGCCAGAGAGTGCTAGCGGAGATGTTGAAAGGTGCAGTGACAAATAATAGAATTTGGAGGAGTTAGGACAGATTGGTGAGACAGAAAAGTAGGTTGATGAGTTATATATAAGGATAGAAATGAAACTAGAAAGCAATCCAATTTTTCCACTTTTACAATATTACATAGTTAACCCCCTTCTACAGCAACTTTTTCATCTTAGGTGCAAACCAGATGCAAGGGATCAGGCAAAATGAATACTGTAATTTTTCATCTTAGGTGCAAACCACTTTCAGTAAAGCATGCAAAGGGATCCACCAGCTGCAATTTCAGTCATGATAGCAGCGATTCCAAGATGCTCCTCAACTTCACTTCTGTAGTGCCCAAGGGCTACTCCACACCACCACACAACTATATCACGTAAGAACTGTGTACAAGTGTAGTTCATTTTCAAAGCTTTCCTAACTTGAATGCAACTTAACACCAATGCATAAATATCAATATGTCTACTGATGTAATGAGTAAGGAATGGATACAGGTAAGAATCATTCTATACATGAGGTTAACAAGAATCACATTATTAGCAATTACAAATGCATGAACAGCAAGTCAACAACAAATTACACATTCATGAACCAATTCAACAAGCTCCACATCAAAAAAAGAAATTCTCAGGGCCGTGACCATCTAGCTAGAGGAACGTGTTTAGCCCTCAAACTTCAATAGTTTGACAAGCTTATCAATAATGCATAACTTATATGCAAGAGAGCAAAAACTGCAGCCATCATCAACCGGAACATAACAAATCCTTCATTAGTCGAACTACATCCTTGAACAACAAGCAAGGCACTCAATAAACAAAAACTAATTAACAGAGCCATAAAAAAAGAACACTCAAGAACATTTGAAAGAACCGAATAACCTTTCTTGCCAGGCAGTTCCTTGCCATCTTTTGTGTAAAACTCGCGAATGTCAACCATAATCTTGCCTTGCCAGTTCCTCACAGAAACCCTCCTGTACTTCGAAATCTACATTTCACCAAAACCAATAAATAATAATTAGTCCACCGTAAAATAAAATGAAAAACAAAAACATAAACCCTAGCAAAGATGACCAATCGACCTCGCACACAATAATAGTGTCGGAGTCTTCATCGGAATCCTTCTTGAAGGTCTTCTTAGGCGGCGCGTGAGCTTCAGAGTCGCCGTCGGAAGCTGCGTCATCGTCTCTCCTCTTTGCTTTTCCAGACATTTCTCGAAACTTCTGGTGCAAGTCTTTTCTGCTCTGTGGTTGTGACTTGTGATGTGAGCGAGTGGATTTTAAAAGAAGCGAAAAATAGAATTTAATAGAAAATGAAAATATAAAGAGGAATTGAGAGAAAAGAGCTAAATATTGAAATCTAGAAACGCTTTGGGCGCCCAAATGGCACTCCAGCAGTCCAGTCGTGGTGGTGAAGTGTTAAAACCAATTTACTCAACTCTCATCTTAACTACACTCTGGTTTAAGAAAATATTTTCTGATCTTTATTTTTATTTTTTTAAATTATTTTTATTTTCAAATTTTTAATATTTAAAAAAAAAATTTGTATTCGTTATATTTTTTATTTTTTAAAAATACTATTGTTAAATTTAATTAATTTTAAAAAAATATTATAAAATATTTATATATAATTTAAAATACATTTATATTATTGTTATTTATATAATTAGTATTAAGTTTTTTGATAACGTCAACTTTTGAAATATTGAAAACAATTTATTTTTGTTTTTTTTTCGTATGTTTTTTAAAACATTTTTAGCTAAAAATATTTTTTAAATTGTAACTAAATATATTTTTATTAGTGTTTCTCTAAAATGAAAACACAAAACACCCAAAATAATTATCACCATAATTTTTTGGTTTATATTATTTTTAAAATATTAATCGGTAAAGTTAACAAATTTACCATGATTAAATTTAGTATAAAATTTTTTACTCTCACAGAATATATTAATTAAACTTTTATCTAAAAGAAAAGGGTAAACCATGTTTTTACTACATAATTTTTTTTAATTTATGGTTTTTGTATATAAAATTTTTGTTGACTAGTCAAAATATATAAACATTTTTTTCATCTTACATTTTAATCCTTCTGTTTATCTTAACTGTTAAATAATGATGTATCACTCTATTATTATTTTATAAGTAAATTATGTTTTTTCTACATGAACTTTTTCAAAGTTATGGTTTTGGTAGACAAACTTTTTTTAACCAGTTATACAAACATTTTTTGTTTGAAAATATTTGGGAAAAAATATATATTTTGTAATAATCTTCATAAAATATATCTTAAAGTTAACTAAAAAAATAATATTTTGTTTAAAAAAATATTATGAAAGAAAATTTGAAAAATATTATGAAATAAAAATTTAAATTAAGAAATATAATTTCACTTATTGTCTAAAAAATATTATTAAATAAATGTGAGGAGTAGACTTTAATTGAGGTGGAGGTGAGGGACACCCGGAAATGAGTAGTAGAATAGTAGAGGAAGTAGTCGGGATAGTAAATGTGAGAAAAAAGATGAATAATTTTCTTTTTTTAATTTGTGACAACAAAAAACTACCATAAAATGTAATAAAAATTGCAAGAAAATTAATTAATAAAAAACAATAAATTAAGTAACATGCCATCAGGCAATAACAAAATAGATAGAGAAAATATTTTTATATCTTTATCTGTGAATAAAAAGTTTGTGTATTAAAATTATAAATTGAAAAAAGTTTATATACCAAAAACATAATTTACTCTTATTTTATTAATTAATTTTTTTTACATCACCACTTAACAACTAAAATAAATAGAAAAACTAAAATGTTAAACGAAAAAAATGTTTCTATACATTGACCGGTCAATAAAAATTTTATGTACTAAAATCATAAATTTTAAAAAAAATCATATAAAAAAACATAATTTTTAAAAAATTGATTTTGGTATACATGTGTTAATATTAATATTTCCTTTATTTAATTTTATAATTTCTAGAAGCATGTGTAAAACAAATTAAAATAACTTTAAACAAAAAAAAAAAATCTCTTAACTCCACAACCTCCTCACCTTAATATAATGGTTCAATTATAACTCCATGTCTTATTTTTAAATGATTAGTGATAGTGTATATTTTGCTTTCCACCATAATTAGCATATATAAGTTGTCTTCTTATTTTCTTATTTCTTTGATTTTTTTTCTCTCTAATTTTTGTCAACTAATCTTTCTCTTCAAAACCTCTTTCTTTTAAATTTCTTTACAATTTTTTCTCCTTTTGACAATATTTTTTTGCACCCTACCGTTTTTCTCATTTTTCTAACATTTTTAAAGTCAGTTTTTTATAATTAGTAGGTAAATGACTCATTTTTCTGTAATACAAATTTACAATTTTTTTCTCTTCTTTTTAAAATTTTTTTAATCAATTATTTTTGTTCTCCTTGTTTGGTATATTGTGTCAAAAGTGAAGTATGCAAACTGTGTTTCTGTGTTTATCATTGATATATCACTAACGTGACTTTAATTGAATCAAAAGTTAAGTATGCAATACCGTTCTTTCTATTCTTATTTAATTAAGGTTTTGATTACCCTTTTAATCTATCTTATAATTGTTGTCACTAGCTGGTAAATTGAAAATATCCTGATCCACACTACTCTGTCTACAAAAACAATAGATGGGTTCCATTTCTCCACATAGCTAAAGATGTCAAGCTCCTCATACGCCTACTGATTTTCCAGCCAGTCCTGAATCCACTTTTCATATGCTCTTTCGATGAACACTAGATCACATGAAGTAAACTTTCTCATTGTTAATCATTTTTATCATTTTTTTAGTTCGATATCCCTAAAATAATTCATAGATTCATACCTAAAAGAAGTTACGTATCAACATGACGACTCGCAGGTTGATGTCTCAATCTATCTTATGTAATACCATAATTTTCTATCAAAATTCCAAAGTCCCACACTCCCACTGCTATAATTTTATCTTTATCCAATTTGTTCAATAATCTAAACGCAAGTTCCTTTACTTCACTTCACTTCTCTTGTTTTTTTTTTTTACCTCCCAAACTCTTGCAAGTATGATCATTAAGGTTTTACCTTTGAAAGACTATTGAGTTAGGATCTTTCTGGCTAACAAAGTTTTTGTGCTTTCCGTTGCTACTTGAAGTTTTACCTTTTATTCTTGATTAAAACCTATTTTTTGTCTACACTCTGTCCAACAAATAGAAAAGCTGAATCAGAATGAACAAAAAAAAAGTATATCATCTATACATTTGGTAAAAAGTTGAACGGCAATTGAAGATAAAAAAAAAATGTTTCTGGGCATAAAAGGAGAAATAACAAAGGTGTCACTTTTTAACTCAACTTAGTCTACTTAAATGGTTTCTCAAATATGATGCGCTCATATGTTTCTCAAATATGATGCGTTCATACTTAACTAAGGCGGTATCAATCTCCTTCGACATAAATTAATGTTGCTGCATGTTATTAAGTTAATGAATAAGGTGTTTAATTAGAATCTCAATTCATCAAAAGTTATTATTTAAATTTTTTGAATCAATGTACATGTCATTTTTATGGATGTACTTTTTTTTAAAAAAATTTAGTACTAAAATAAAATATAAAATAAAGACTAAGTATCAAAACCCAAATAATTTTATTTTATAGGTACTAAAAATTATTTAAGACTAGAAAAAAAAATTTAATTATCATTACATCATACATCCTTTGGATGTGTATACACATCAATTAATTTTCTTATCTTGAAAATATCTCAACTCAACTGTTATCGATGAATTAAATACAACGTCAATAATGAAGTTATCAACAAATTTTGTTAAATCGTGAGATGACTCTATTAAAATAATTTTCTTAAAATAATTAATGAATTAAATGATATCCTTTTGTTTTTTGAACCGACAAAATATAATTTATATTTAGGATCTTAAAGTGGTTTAGATAATTCTTTAACTTATTTTAAAATGTTTTAAAAAATATTTTAGATAACACTTTAGGAATTTTAAACAAAATAAAAAAAATTATTAAGGATTAAAAACAAATAATAATTTTATAAGGACTCAACGCAAGTTCATTAATATATTAAAAATACAAAAACATATTTAAGTCTTAAAATAATGTGTGATACAATGACAATAATGGTAATTAACTTTTTTTTAGAGTTATATAACTTTTTGGTAATATAAAATAAAATTATTTTTATTTTGGAACCTAAGATTTATTTATATTTTGAATTTAGTACCTAAAAAATTTTTATTTTTAAAAAAGGTATCTATTATAAAAATAACATGCATATTGCCATATAATTAAAAATTATAATAATAATACTTTTAATATGTAAATTATAGCATAATTATATTTCGTAGAAAATATTATTTTTAAATATAAATTATATTTTAAGTATGATATATAATTTATATTATTCAAGTGCATCACCTAGGATAGCCTAACAAGGCAAGAATGTTTGTGCTTCCTTATTGCCATTAATTCATTCATTTATGTTATGCTATTCCTCCTTAATTTATTTTCGAGTTTTCTTTCTCTTTTTTCATCAATTATATTTCTCTATCTCTCAAATATTTAGAAGACAACAAATAATGACACAAGAATTTTAAGCGTTTGATTCATTGGAGTTTTATAACATTATTTTAGTATTTTAATATTTAAAAATTAAAAACTTATTTGATTAGTGTTTTCTGTTTTCAACAAAAGTTTTGTTTTTTTTAGTTTTTAAAAATTAAAAAAAATAAATGTAAGTAGTTTGATTTTCAGTTTTATATTGTATTTTTATTTTGAAAATTTAAAATACAAAAAAATATGTTGTTTTTTTTTCATTAATTACATTTGTGTATTAATTTTTTTTATTTTTATATTTCTAAGTCAATTTTCATATATTTATTGAATAAGTTTTTTTTTCTTCTCTCAAAAAATAATTTTTAGAAACTATCTTTCACGGTAAAAATGTCTGAGATGGCTCCCCTGGGTTATATGTAATTTACATTATGATACAAAATCATTTTTATTTTTATTGATTTAAAAATATTTAAATTAAATTAAAATAATGTTGAAAACTTTGGTAGGTTGAAAACTTAGGAAATTTTATTTAATTCTTTTAACTATTTTTTATCGTAATTTATTTTTAGTTTCATTATCAAGTAATAATATCGGTTTTAATCTCTGTCATAAAGTAACAATATTGATTACATAACTTTGGTAGCCAAATGATTTATTATATTAGAAGTTTGAAAGATGAGAAGCTAACTAGCATAAAGTGTACTATGATTTATAAATTATAATATATGAATGTGTATGAAAATAGAAGTTAGACCTAATAAAATAACAGAAAAGAAACATGTTCCATGAATACAAAAATTACAATATGAATACAAGAATTACAACACAACATGAATACATTCAAGTATATTCACAAGAATTACAACACAACATGAATACATTCAAGTATATTCACAAGAATTACAACACAACATGCAATAATGTTTCCAGCTCTTTGGAAAACAAGAATGATCTCCTCTGTAACCTCCAACTTGTGTGTCACCCCTCCCTTGTACATAGCTCCAGTTCTTAAGTCATACCAGGATTGTTCTCCAGGCAAATAGACTGATGCATGCCTAGCTCACTGCCAGCAACAAAGCATTATAAAAACTTCAGTTAGCAACCACAAAAAAGAAAGATATGATTTGCAGAAGGAAAAAATATTTGTATATGAAAACTGATTAAAATACCTCATTAAATCCCTTGCACTAAAAGACTACTCCCAACCATGAAAGCTTCGTTATTGCTAAAAATAGCTTCATCAAATGGGAATTCCATCCACAATGGCCGGACAACAGGAACACCAGTAGAGTTAGCCTCCCTGAATAATGTGTACAAATATGGGAGAAGTGCATAACGAACATGAATTGCTTCCTTGATCAATTCTCTGTTTCGTTCTTTGCAATATCATAAAGAAAATCAATTTACAATGTTGATTAACAGACTCCTGCACAGTTCAGGCTGTATATGATAGTTAAGGCATGCAATGGATATTTTCAGTGCATGTGCATATGCATCAAATCAAATTCTAGCAATATTGCCACTTATTACCTGTGTGTGTGGGAGGTTTAGTCACATTGTAGTTATTGTTGTTTTCAGTGATCAAGTGCCTCCAATACAAATTTACAGTTATAATACATTTATACAACTTAGCTCTAATTCATTTACATCCAATATTTGCATTAATATTAAACTTTAGGGCACACCAACTCAAAGCAAATAAAGACCGTTATTTGATAGTCAAGGCATGCAATGGATATTTTCAGTGCATGTGCATATGCATCAAATCAAATTCTAGCAATATTGCCACTTATTACCTGTGTGTGTGGGAGGTTTAATCACACTGTAGTTATTGTTGTTTTCAGTGATGAAGTGCCTCCAATACAAATTTACGGTTATAATACATTTATACAACTTAGCTCTAATTCATTTACATCCAATATTTGCATTAATATTAAACTTTAGGGCACACCAGCTCAAAGCAAATAAAGACCGTTAGACTGACTAAATGGACATTATGAAGTTTGTTAAGAAGTTTTAATCGTTTGTGAAAACCCAATACGTAAATTAACTGCAACGCATGGGAGCTGACAAAAGAAAAAGACCTAATTCTGTAATGAATGCCAACTTACATAGTCAGCCATTTGTAATATCCTTTTCTGATCCTGCAGTTGAAGGCTAAATTAAATTATATTGGCTTTACAAGACTGGTTTCACATGTGAATCAGATAAACTGTGGGAACAAGGAGTATTCTTATACCAGATTCACATGTTATAAGACAAAAGATCGTGGTAAATGAAGTTCTTTCATTGTTCATAAGAGCCAACATAGATGTTTTAATGAACTTGACATAGAAGCTTACCTTCACGACAACAAATAGAAGTGGATCAGAGAGTGTATATATCATGTAGCATGCTCGCTCCTGCATCAAATTGACATATAAATAAGCATGCTCTAAATTTTAATGACCATATTTTTCAACAGTAGGTGAGCAATAGGCTAGAAATTTACTTAGCAATAGATACACAATTAAATGAGAAATCATAAAAAAATATTGATTCATATAATAATGTTGCTACAAATTTCTGAATTCTTTAAACTATTTGAAAATATTTGTATAACTTACATTTGTTTTAAGTTATTCACAAATCTTTTAAATAGACCAAAAAATTAAAAAATTTGCCACAAAATCATTATATGTATGACTTCCGACTCTAGTGTTAATGTATGTCAAAATTTCAAAGAAAATTAAAACACTCTCACAAACTCGCACACTACAGACCATGACAAATTTCAGAATTTCCAATATCATCAATTCCACGATATTTTAACTCAACATGTTGAAACTCAATGAAAACTACAATAACCCTACCAAACTACAATGAAAACTACAATATTTGTATAACTTACATTTGTTTTAAGTTATTTACAAATCTTTTTAAATAGACCAAAGAATAAAAAAATTTGCCACAAAATCATTATGTATGACTTTCGACTCTAGTGTTAACGTATGTTAAAATTTCCAAGAAAATTAAAAGACCCCCACAAACTCACACACCACAGACCATGACAAATTTCAGAATTTCCAACATCATCTATTTCACAATATTTTAACTCAACATGTTGAAACTCAATGAAAACTACAATAATCCTAACAAGGTCCTCTCTAATCAAATGGGATGAATTTTAAGCATGAAAATTCCTAGTGTGAGTTTTCCTCATTCTCTCTTCAACCAACCTCGTTATCTCTTATTTCAATCAACCTCAACTCAATGAATAGTAACCCTTTAATCATGAAATTAAAAAAAAGAAAAAGAGGTGAGCTAGTGCTTGCTAAAGAGAAAATTAAACTCAAAAGTAACATAAACGAATAAGAGAACCTGCTTTCAATGGCAACCCAAGAGCTTACTTCTCAAGCTTTTGAGTTCCCATTGAAAGGAAGTGCTTCTTCCTTTCCATGGTTCTCATGATCCTTTTGAGCTTAATTTTCTCCTTTAGTTTGAGCAACACCTCCCCTCCTTTTTATTTCTATAATTGTTCAATGAAGAAGTGACACCTACTTTCAATTGGAACCCAAAGGCTTGGGAAGTGAATTTTTTTCCTCTCCCTCCTTCCTCTTGATTGTAGTCCATTGTGCTTGCAGAAGAAGAAATTCTTCTCTAACATACCTTATAAGAGACTCGTGTCTGTGTGAAGCCTACTAGATCCCACTTAAATGTGCATAAGTGCATAAGAATTATTTTTCCCCTTTAGATTATTAAAAATTAAAAAAGTTTATTTCCTACTTATACAAAATTTAAAACACAATTAATCATCTTTAGTTACATTTATCTCTTCTTAAGTAATATTAGAATACATTAATTACTTCAATAATTATTTAATTACTTCTACTTTAAATTGAAGCATAATAACCCTTCCGTATTACCATGATTAAACTAACAGTTCAAACAGAACAATTTCAACGGATGATATTCACAAAATTACAATAAATGAAAATTCATATACCTAGGTTTCCAAGTCCTCAAATTCTGCTAAAATTTCCTCCTCGTCTTCTGCTGATAATTTCTCTCCCAATATTGCATTAATTTCCTTCAAATTCAACAAAATTATGGCAACCATCAGTGAACATCAAATGCAAACAGAAAGAAACATCAAATTTTTATCTAGACATGAAATCAGTCATCAAAAAGAGCAAGAGTGAGCACAATAGTAAAGTTAAACTTACATCTTCATAAGCTTTAGCTTCAGCAGTGTCATCCATAAGTTTCTGAACATCTTCAATGTTTATCTCACTTTGTATGGCTTTCATTGCTACATTACCAGCCTTCAAACTCTTTCAAAGACAGCCTTCTGTTTGCTTGCCAGTTCAATATCTGATAACTGAACCAGAAGATACATAATAAAGTTAAAAGAAAGCAATGTCGATGCACAATAGTCTCCTCTGAACATGAGTACAAGACACCATATTGGAAAAAGGACTGAATTGGCACATAGAAGCACATAGTTCAAAGCCAGCAAAAGATGCAAATAGGCAAAATTATAATCATTACTATTGGACAAAAAAGAAACAAAACAAAGAAGCAAAATAAAAATTAAAATATTACTTGTTGCTCAACATTTATAAGCCAATCATCAACTTGTTTCAACAATTCTTCTTGTGCTTTTTTTTCTCTTTAGTGCTAACAAGGCCCTGTCCTTCTTCTTTTCAGGAACCAAGTCTCACGCAGCTTGCTTTTCTGCTTCTACAACAGCATCAAGCTAGAAAACAATAAATGAAAAAAACTCAAGTAAGGCAACATATCCAAGACAGTACCACAATACTTATGTTCTAACTAAATTGCTCCACAGTTATTAATCTCAGATACTTATAGTGCCAGCAGTAAGCAAGAAGACCATTTTAAACATTATAATACAAACTAAATAATTTATACAGAAACCCTAGCCTAGAATAGCCTAGCTTAGCCCAGAATACCCTACCCTAGCCTACACCTATTCTACCCTACCTCTACAGCCTAGCCTAGCTTATCCCTACCCTACATCTACCCTACCTTGCCCTATCCTATCCTAGCCTAGAATAACCTACCTTAACCTAGCCTAGCTTACCCTATCCTACTCTATCCTAGCCTACCACTATCCTAATCTACTCCACCCTACCCCTACCGTAAGCCTAGCTCTACCCTAGCCTACCTACCCTTGCCTTACCCTAGCCTACCTTACTCTATCCCAGACTACCGTAGCCTATCATATCCTACCCAACCCAAGCCTAGCCTACTTTACCCTACCCTACCCCTATGCTGGCCTAGCCTAGAATACCCTATCCTACCCTACCCCAACCCCTACTTTACCCTACCCTACCCCTAGCCTAGCCTAGTATATCCCTACCCTACATCTACCCTACCTTACCCTAGTCTAACCTACCCTACACTACTCTATCCTAGAACTAGCCTAGCCTAGAATACCCTAGCCTATGCCTACCCTACATTTATCATACCCTATCTTACTCTACCCTAGTCTAACCTACCTTACCTACTCTATCCTAGACTAGCATACTTTACACTAGCCTAGCCTACCCTAGAATAGTCTACCTTAACCTAGCCTAACGTACCCTATCCTAGCCTAGCCTACTCTATCCTATCCTACCCCTACCCTACCCTATCTTAGCCTACCCCTATCCTACCCTACTCTACCCTACCCTAAGCTAGCCCTACCCTAACTACCATGCCTTACCTTACTCTATCCTTGACTAGCATACCCAACCTACCCTAGCCTAGCTTACCCAACCCTACCATATCCTAACTTACCCAACCCTAGCCTAGCTTACTTAACCCTAGCCTAGCCTATTCTACCCTACCCTATCCTTACCTAACTTAGCCTAGCTTAACCTAGACTACCGTAGCCTACCCCTACCCTACTCTACCGTACCCTAGTCTAACCTACCCACCCTACCGGTACCCTATCCTAGACTAGCGTAGCCTACCCTATCCTAGCCTAGAATAGCATACCCTACCCTACCTTACCCTACTCTACCCTACCCTACCCTACCCCCATCCTACCCTACCCTAAGCCTAGCCCTACCCTACCCCTACCTAATCTAGGCTAGCCTACCCTATCCTATCCTATCCTAGCCTACCCCTATCCTATCCTACTCTACCCTATCTTAAGCCTAGCCCTAGCCATACCCTACCTACCCATGCCCTACCCTACTCTATCCTAGACTAGCCTAGCCTACCCAACCCTAGCCTAGCCAACTCTACCCTACCCTATCCTATCCTATCCTTGCCTACCCCTAGCCTAGCCTAGAATAGCCTAACTTAACCTAGAATACCCTAGCCTACCCCTACCCTAACCTACCCCTAGCTAGCCTTAGCCTAGAATACCCTACCCTACCCTAGTCTAACCTACCCTACCCTACCGGTACCCTATTATATCCTAGATTATCCTAGCCCTACCCTATCCTATCCTGGCCTAGCCTACTCTACTCTAGCCTAGTCTAGCCTAGCATAGCCTAGCCTAGCCTACCCTACCCACCCTAACCCTAACCTAACCTAGCCTATCCTATCCTATCTTATCTTATCCTAGCCTATCCTATCCTATCCTAACCTAACCTAGCCTATCCCAGCCTAGCCTACTCTATCCTATCCTATCCTATCCTAGCCTAGCCTAGCCTACTCTAGCCTAGCCCTAACCTAACCTACCCTACCCTAGCCATAACCTAACCTAGCCTTGCCTACCTACCATACCCTACCATGGCCTACCTAACCTAGCCTACCCTACCCTTACCCTAGTCTAGCCAACCCTACCCTATCCCACCCTACCCTGAGCCTAGACCTACCCTAGGCTAGCCTACTCTACCCTATTATTTTCTATCGTAAACTAGCCAAGCCTAGCCTACTCTACCCTATTATTTTCTATCGTAAACTAGCCAAGCCTAGCCTACTCTACCCTACTCTAGCCTAGCCTAGC
This sequence comes from Psophocarpus tetragonolobus, assembly GCA_037954015.1. NCBI lineage: Eukaryota > Viridiplantae > Streptophyta > Magnoliopsida > Fabales > Fabaceae > Psophocarpus > Psophocarpus tetragonolobus. Next base: position 44,589,604 of record CM075688.1, on the reverse strand, counting down.
CTAACCTAGCCTAGCCTACCCTAACCTAGCCTAAACCCTACCCTACCTACCCTATCCCTACTCTACTCTAGCCTACCCACCCTAGCCTACCCACCATAGCCCTAACCTAACCTAGCCTATCCTAACCTATCCTATCCTAGCCTAGCCTACCCTATCCTAGCCTAGCCTAGCCTAGCCTAGCCTACTCTAGCCTAGCCTAGCCTACTCTAGCCTAGCCTAGCCTATCCTAGCCTAGCCTAGCCTAGTCCTAACCTAGCCTACCCTACCCTACCCTAGCCCTACTAACCTACCCCTACCCTAGCCCTAACCTATCCCTAACCTATCCCTACCCTAGCCCTACTAACCTACCCCTACCCTAGCCCTAACCTATCCCTAACCTATCCCTACCCTAGCCCTAACCTAACCTACCCTAGCCCTAGCCTACCATAGCCCTAACCTACCCTACCCTACCTTATCCTAGACTACCCTACTGTAGCCTACCCAACCCTAGCCTACTCTATCCTATCCTATCCTATCCTAGCCTAGCCTAGCCTACTCTAGCCTAGCCCTAACCTAACCTAGCTTACCCTACCCTACCTACCCTAGCCATAACCTAACCTAGCCTTACCTACCTACCATACCCTACCATGGCCTACCTAGCATAGCCTACCCTACCCTTACCCTAGTCTAGCCAACCCTACCCTACCCTTACCCTAGTCTAGCCAACCCTACCCTATCCCACCCTACCCTGAGCCTAGCCCTACCCTAGGCTAGCCTACTCTACCCTATTATTTTCTATCGTAGACTAGCCAAGCCTAGCCTACTCTACCCTACTCTAGCCTAGCCTAGCCTAGCCTAACCTAGCCTAGCCTAGCCTACCCACCCTAGCCCTAACCTATCCTATCCTAACCTATCCTATCCTATCCTAACCTATCCTATCCTATCCTAGCCTAGCCTAGCCTAGCCTAGCCTAGCCTACCCTACCCTAGTCCTAACCTACCCTACCCTAGCCCTAACCTAACCTAACCTAACCTACCCCTACCCTAGCCCTAACCTATCCCTACCCTAGCCCTAACCTAACCTACCCTACCCTAGCCCTAGCCTACCATAGCCCTAACCTACCCTACCCTACCTTATCCTAGACTACCCTATCCTATCCTAGCCTAGCCTAGCCTACTCTAGCCTAGCCCTAACCTAACCTAGCTTACCCTACCCTACCTACCCTAGCCATAACCTAACCTAGCCTTACCTACCTACCATACCCTACCATGGCCTACCTAGCATAGCCTACCCTACCCTTACCCTAGTCTAGCCAACCCTACCCTACCCTTACCCTAGTCTAGCCAACCCTACCCTATCCCACCCTACCCTGAGCCTAGCCCTACCCTAGGCTAGCCTACTCTACCCTATTATTTTCTATCGTAGACTAGCCAAGCCTAGCCTACTCTACCCTACTCTAGCCTAGCCTAGCCTAACCTAGCCAAGCCTACCCTAACCTAGCCTAAACCCTACCCTACCTACCCTATCCCTACTCTACTCTAACCTAACCTAGCCTAGCCTACCCACCCTAGCCCTAACCTAACCTAGCCTATCCTATCCTATCCTATCCTATCCTAACCTATCCTATCCTATCCTATCCTAACCTATCCTATCCTATCCTATCCTATCCTATCCTAGCCTAGCCTAGCCTAGCCTACCCTACCCTACCCTACCCTACCATAGTCCTAACCTAGCCTACCCTACCCTACCCTAGCCCTAACCTAACCTAACCTAACCTACCCCTACCCTAGCCCTAACCTATCCCTACCCTAGCCCTAACCTAACCTACCCTAACCTAACCTAACCTACCCTACCCTAGCCCTAGCCTACCATAGCCCTAACCTACCCTACCCTACCTTATCCTAGACTACCCTACTGTAGCCTACCCAACCCTAGACTACCCTAGCCCTAACCTAACCTAGCCTTGCCTACCTACCATTGCCTACCTACCCTACCCTAGCCTAGCCTACCCTACCCTACCCTACCCTACCTTAGTCTAGCCAACCCTACCCTACCCCACCCTACTCTACCCTACCTTACCCTACCCCACCCTACTCTACTCTACCCTAACCTACCCTACCCTACCATAGCCCAAGCCCTAGCCTACCCTAGTCTACCCTACCCATACCTTTGCCTACATTAACCTACATAATCTATCATACTCTAACATAATGTACCTAACCTTACCGTATCTTAGACTACCTTAAGCTAACCTAGTCAATTTTTCCTAGCATATCTTACCTTCCCTTATTCTATATTAGAATAATTTGGCTTGACGTAACTTATTATGGTCTTACCTTAGCCTACAATACCCTACCTAACTAACCCACCTGTCCTAACATAACCCAGCCTACCCATCCTATGTTAGACTAATCTACCCAAACCTAACAACAAGTTTTAATTATCTAAATTCACAAATTATAATTAAAACATATAATCCAAAATTTTTAACGCTTATTAGATTCGTAAACACAATTAGTTCCATCTTGATATAAATTTTTACACAAGTATGACAATAATTTTGTTAAAAGAGCTTTTGAAAACCAGCATTGATGAATAGGTCTCTTAGAATTTCAACCTCTGGTTATTCCAAACATGTGATAAATATTTCAAAGAATAATTACTTCTCTATTACAACCAATATGTTAATGAGGGAGCAATTTGACCATTATAAATAGCTAATCATAATAATTTAGACAGTACATTAATTTAACAAATTGTAATTATATTAATATATACCAATTTGATCAAGACCAATAGTATAACTTCCTATCAGAATCAATCTAGTATTTATTTCATTAAGCAAACTGAAATATTACTTCATAGTTAAAGCATATAGAACCTAACCTTGAAACTTGTTTTAGTAATTAGGGAATTTTCTTGTTTTTTAGATATAGCCCACCAGAAGCTATATTTTTCATACTTAAATCTATGAGTAACTGAAAGCCATAAATTAATGTAATAGATGGAGGAAATTCAGCTTTATAGGAACAAAATAACTAAATAGATAGTTAACTAAAAATTTAAACGCAGTCAAAAGCTGAAAAGTAAAAAAAATTAATTTAGTTATGTTGTTAACATGATGAGAATTAACTAACAGATTGGTATTTAATTTTTTTTTTCTTTTCAGCAAATTCAATTAAGTGAGAGTTTAAATTACATGTTCAGAATTAGAATTAACATGAGATAGAAAACTTCTCAGCCCAGGTCTACAAGACTAACCTGTAGAAGTTTAACTAAAGTAGATTTTGTTGGGCTAATGTATGCGCTTTTTCAGCAAAGAGAGAGGCAAATTTGAGCCAGTTTCAACATCTTCCACAAGGGGCAGCACAAGTGCTTTGACAGCCAAAAGAGCCTGCCAAACCTATAAATAACACAATAAAGTTATAAGAAGGAAAATCAAGCCTAATTAAGTAAAATATTAATTACACGACAGATTTGAGATTGAAAGAGCTAATCACAAACTTTTGTTGAGAGATTTAAAACAAAATATTCCATATTTAACATCCAAAGTTATCAATCACAAAATAGCAGCAGTGTCATAGTGGAGTTTGCATAGCAAACCTCCATCACAACAGAATTCCTATAACATCACAGCAGAATTCCTATAACATCACAGCAGAATTCACAGCTGTAATAATGTTCTATTCCAGCTATAATGCTTAAAAGTTGAAATGCTTTTTTTTATGACATATGTGTTTCAAAAAGCTTAATCCTGTTTCTCACTCACTTAAAGTCAAAACATATATTTTATTCAAACTTAAACCCAACCACTTTCACCGATTGAGGGAGTTTTGGTCTCCCAAGTCCCAACATCCATAGCACACACACCAATTGTTAGGGTTAACAACGGTAAAAAAGAAATCAGAATCATAGAAATGTTGCCGCAAGATCTCATAAAGTTACATGAGTTTCCGGAAAACTCATTTATGTGTCCGATACCCGACCTGACATAGCTTATGCCGGGAAGCATACATAAATGCAGGGATCAGTTGTTGATTAGAGATCTGTTATTGGGAGGAAACCTGGTGACATAGAGGATAGAGATGTGTCAAAGAATTTCTGACAATTGTTTTTCAAGCATGGAAATTAGCACGAGAAAGAAATCAAGAATCTAGAGAGGCATAGAAATTAACATCTCATATTGCAACTACTCAATTTCAATCATTAAGTAATCCTTTCGAGAAAAATTTACATTAACAAACCAATGAAATTATAGTCTATGGGACAGTAAAATGTTAATCATAGAGTTTAATTAAGAATGAGAACGATCGTCGGGAATATTACATAAATCACGAATAACATCAAGATGGACAAGAAGTATTCATTGGGAATAGAGAGCTTAAACAAAAGAAATGGAATTTGAAGAAAAACATTCAAGAACTTTCACCACCCCGAACTGTAACTTACCTCAGAGAACAATGATAATTTTCACCACCGAAAACAGAAGCCATTAACAAAATCGACCCAGCAATCGGTAATCTTCTTGTTCCTCCGGCCTAGGTGATACCAACAGAGGTTGTCAAAGGTCAGAGAAAGCTCATTCAATTGTGTTAATGGAGGTAAGATTTATGAACAGAGGATGTGAGAGAAAAGAAAAGGAAAACAAGAAAAGAGGAAGCGAATGAGAGGGGAAGATTGATTTCAGAGAATGGGTTTCAGAGAAGAACAGAGTAAGCGCGGGTGAGAGGGGAAGATTGAATGAACGTTGCAGGTTTAGAAACAGCTTCTTTCAAATAATTGGGCATTTATTAAAAAGAAATTTTTTCCATTGTTACCGTTGAGGATTTGTTTTTTTTTTTTTTCTCAAAGCAAACCTTAAAATCCACAAATTATCCCTACTCTTTTAACTAAATTCTAATTCTTCCTATCTTAAAAAATCTATATGTTAATAATAAAATTTGTTTAGAATATAACATTTTTATATTTTATATTTTTAAAAAAAAATATTACTACAGACCATAAGAAAAAAATTATACTTGATAATTTTATATTTTAAATTTTTTATCATAAATATTAAAATTTGTTTATCATATTTTAATAATTTTTTTATATTATAAAATTTTATTAAAATTTATTGATTCTTGTAATCTTGCACACATCTTGAATAAAAAAATTATATTTTACGGATAATTATTAAAATTATAATAGAGTTCAATCTTAAAAATATTAAATTTAAAAATGATATAGTTGTTGAAATGAGTTAAAACTTATGGTTATAGATATAATAATTTATATAATAAGATGATTATATTAACTTATATGTCTCATATAGTTTAAATATTTAATATTTAAGAATCACATACTCAATGAATTTTTTGAAAATATAGTTACATGCAAAAGAGTTTGTGAACTATTAACTGACAAAACATTAGCAAATTTTTTAATGCATGACAAGGAATTTTTTATTTTGAAGTAAAAATTCTTATTATATAATGAGTATACAATTAAAGATCTAGTTGCTAGCATAAAACTAAGGCCCTAAAAAAAAATGGTCAATTTGGTTTAATGTCTTCGAACTAACTTCTAAAACTAAAATATTTAATGCCGTAGGTTGAAAACTTAGGAAATTTTATCTTAATTTTGTAAATATTTTTTATTTTAATTTATTTTTAATTTCATTATCAAGTAATAGTATTGGTTTTAATCTCCGTCATAAAGTAACAATATTGATTACATAACTTTGGTAGCCAAATGATTTATTACATTAGAAGTTTGAAAGATGAGAAGCTAACTAGCATAAAGTGTACTATGATTTATAAATTATAATATATGAATGTGTATGAGAACAGAAGTTAGACTTAATAAAATAACAGAAAAGAAACATGTTCCATGAATATAAGAATTACAACATGAATAAAAGAATTAGAACACAACATGAATACATTCAAGTATATTCACAAGAATTACAACACAACATGAATACAAGAATTACAACACAACATGAATACATTCAAGTATATTCACAAGAATTACAACACAACATGCAATAATGTTTCCAGCTCTTTGGAAAAAAGAATGATCTCCTCTGTAACCTCCAACTTGTGTGTCACCCCTCCCTTGTACATAGCTCCACTTCTTAGGTCATACCAGGATTGTTCTCCAGGCAAATAGACTAATGCATGCTTAGCTCGCTGCCAGCAACAAAGCATTGTAAAAACTTCAGTTAGCAACCACAAAAGAGGAGGATATGATTTGCAGAAGGAAAAAATATTTGTATATGAAAACTAATTAACATACCTCATTAAATCCCTTGCACTAAAAGACTACTCCCAACCATGAAAGCTTCGTCATTGCTAAAAGTAGCTTCATCAAATGGGAATTCCATCCACAATGGATGGACAACAGGAACACCAATAGAGTTAGCCTCCCTGAATAATGTGTACAAATATGGGAGAAGTGCATAACGAACATGAATTGCTTCCTTGATCAATTCTCTGTTTCGTTCTCTGCAATATCATAAAGAAAATTAATTTACAATGTTGATCAACAGATTGCTGCACAGTTCAGGCTGTATATGATAGTCAAGGCATGCAATGGATATTTTTCAGTGCATGTGCATATGCATCAAATCAAATTCTAGCAATATTGCCACTTATTACCTGTGTGTGTAGTTTAGTCACATTGTAGTTATTGTTGTTTTCAGTGATCAAGTGCCTCTAATACAAATTTACAGTTATAATACATTTATACAACTTAGCTCTAATTCATTTAGATCCAATATTTGCATGATATTTCTGAGGGAAATCATCCCTTAGTTGGGAAAGTTCTCTTATTATTTATCAGATTACCACCCACCTTCCTCTCCTTAAGTGCACTTTATACAACATCCAACCTATCATTGAGTGTCGCAACTACTAAGTTGGATGATCGTGACATTAACCTCCACCAAACTGAAGCATTTATTTAATAATAGTTAATCCTATATCGTTAGAAGTCAATTGTGCTAAATTATTACAAAACATGCATTATTTTAGAGGGTCATAAAATGATAATGCAACTAATGTGAGAATCAATAGTCACCATGTACCTTATCTCCTATATATCTTATCTTGCAAAAAGTTGCAATATAACTTAATAAAGATAGTTCAACAAACTAAATTATGTTTCATATAATACTCTTGTAAGTTTATCTGGCATTCTCCTGTGAGTTTTCTCATATCATACTCCAAAGTTTCATAAAAACACTAATTCATGTTTTTTTTTCTTATTTTAAAATATTCATGTCTGAAAATAATTTTAGTATTTTTATAAAATATAATTTACTTTATTATTATTAAAGTAAACTTCAATGTAACATATAAATGAACCTTTTACAATTTCCTTTCTCCTTATCTTAAAAGAACTAAAATGAGCCTTTTATATTTAGAATAAAAGCAGAGAAATATAAATTGACATTTAGTAAAATTAATTTCCCCAAAATTATGAAGGTTTTGTAAATAAGTGAAGGCCTTTATGAATGGCTAGAAAGTTCTATTTTGTCCATGCTCATGAGAAAATTGAGTTGAGTTAAACAGAAATTTATTAGATCTGAAAAAATCTTGTGGATTTCATCATTTTAAGAGTTTTAAAAATTATAATATTTTAATAATTAATTATATGTATAATAAAATTATAATCAAAATCACAAGATTACAATCATCCTGTACAAATTCTAACAGTTTTGTAAAAAAATTAACTCATTCTAAAGTCAATTTAATTATCTACATTGACCATTTTATGCTTAATCCTACTTAGTATAATATAATTAAACAAAATCCATAAAAGAACTTTAAACCTATTTAAATCTTATTTTTTTATAACTGGTTTCAATTTCAATCAAAAAAATCATTTTCTAAATCAAAACAAAAGAAACTAATCCAAATTAAAACATTTGTTTAAATATACATGTCAGTGTAAAATAAAACAAGAGATAAGTTCATAGAACAGATAAAACTAATTACATATATTTCTAATATGAGCATACTACAATAATTAGATTAATTAAGCACATCAAGGGTATCAACAACACACTTTTATTAGTTAAAATTTATTGAAAATAATAGAATCACAAATGAAATTAATTAAATAAGTCAAACTCAGTATTGTTAAATTCCAATAAATTTCAGTAAAATTGTGTTAAAATATTAAAAATGTGTTTCTTTTACACAATACTTATAAAAAGCCAAGTAAACAACATAAACTCTTGGTATAACAATTAATAAACCTACCTAATGATTATGAATTGGGCGTCCTTTGCCCTGTCTTTCACATAATGTCCGACTATAGATACATTCTTGAAGTCTGGCCAAACCATATAGCAATGGAGTTTAATTTTTTGCAACCTATGTAGAATTTATATGAAAAGAATTTGGGTATAAGTTAATAGAAAGTACCTAGGGCAGCATCAATTTCATCCATTACATAAAGCGGGGTAGGCTTGTAGTGATGAAGAGCGAATACGGCTTGTAGTAACAATATTGATTACATAATGATTGCAATGAGAAAAGTCCAAGTTTGTTGAGGCGATGAAAAATGAACGACCAGTACCTCAGAATCCATCACTTTTTTCATCTTATTGTACTCAGATTTTGCTTCCTCCAAGACAATTACATGTTTGTCAATCATCTGCACAGTAAAAGTAAATTAAACATAACCATACCATTATATCACAATCAAAGTGTATACATTACTTGAAATCAGAACTTGTACCCCCCATTTTCCTTATAGGCACTAAGCACTAACATTGATATTAAACTTTAGGACACACCAGCCCAAAGCAAATAAAGACCGTTAGACTGACTAAATGGACATTATGAAGTTTGTTAGGAAGTTTGAATCGTTTCTCAAAACCAAATAGGCAAATTAACTGCAACACATGGGAGCTGACAAAGGAAACAAACCAAATTCTGTAATGAATGCCAACTTACATCGTCAGCAATTTGTAATATCCCGTTCTGTTTTAATCCTGCAATTAAAGGCTAAAATTATATTGGTTCTAAAAGACTGGTTTCACATGTGAAATAGATAAACTGTGGGAACAAGGAGTACTCTGACATTCACATGTGTATAATTAGAGAGAAAACATCGTGGTAAATGAAGTCCTTCCGTTGTTCATCAGAGGGAAATATAGATGTTAACTTGACAAGGAAGCTTACCTTCACGGCAACAAATAGAAGTGGATTAGACGGTGTATATATCAAGTAGTGTGCTCGTTCCTGCATCAAATTGACATATAAATAACCATGGTCTAAATTTCAATGACCATATTTTTCAATAGTAGGTGAGCAACAGGCTAGAGTCTAGAGGTTACTTTAACAGATTATAAATTAGATGACAAGAAAATGTTCAAGAAATGTACTTAGCAATAGATACACAATTAAATGAGAAATAATAAAAAAATATTGACTCATAGAAGAAAGGAAATCTAACATGACTTGAACAACACAAGCATCAGTCTTAAGATGATTCATAACCTTTTACAAACTTAGTACACTACCAACCCCATGTCGATAACTTGTGAGGATTTGCAGTCACAGGTAATCCATAGATATTTAAAAGGAACCACTCCAACTCTACAATTCAACACATGTGTTGCTTTATTCATCCAGCTTGCCACTAAATAAACATTATAAAAATTTAATTTAACCATCAGTGCTAACACCAATTCAAAAAAATTCATGATCCATTTATAGCCTATGCATTTTTCATACTCTCCTATGGTCCTACCAATAATCAACATACCATCATGTATGCTTAATATAATATTCTAGTAATAACTTCATGTTAGAATTGTCTTATGATATTTTTTTTCATCAAACTAACACCTATAGTTGTTTTACCTTTGGGTCTACTACCAAAACATCATCTAGACCAAGACCATTGATACGAGATTCCTAATTCCTAATTTTTGTACTGTACCCTAACACACTAAGAATAAAAAGTTATCACACAAAAGTTAGAAAAGCAAGAAATTCAAGTTAGACAAGGAAAGAAAGAAAAGATTTACATGATTATAGCAGATTTGTATAGAGAGGATAAAACTCATTAAGATGTTGAGTTTTTGCTAGCGATATGTCGCTTGATTGCATCCAACTTTACATACCAGTTGTGCCAAGATGCCTTTCTTACCATAAAAGCGTGCGTGCAACTTTTCCCTCTGAAATAGAAAGAAACGACAAAATTTTATATTATTGAACAAATGCAAAGAACAAAATATTTATACTATAGACAGCTATAACTCCAATAAACCTAATTAGCTAACCACCTTGGGAGCTTAGCATAACTAACTATGATGATGTGTATCTAACAAGCTATTATAGATGTTGATTGCTCAATACTATTTCAGTTTATACTCTCACAATCAGCCTGCTAAATGCCATCTGGACAAATTATTGGTGAGGCAATTGCAGGTCATGACACATCTAACAGCAACCCATGCTACTAAACAAAACCCATATTCATCCGCACCCATTATTGCTGTCATCATGACACATTCAACTCCACTTCTAAATGTTAATATGTATTAATGTAATTTATTATGTGTTTTAATAGTTTCATAGATGTTTCATTTTATACCTTGTGTATATCCTAGCTGTTAGAAAATCTCCTATAATCTGTCCCTTCCTCTTGTAAGTTCTCCCTTCATGCTATATCTCCTATGATCTTTCATCTCCTTGTAAAGGATTTATCTTGCTATCTGTTTCAGTAAAAGGAGGCCACAAGAAGCAAATAAGTTTCTCTGAAAAAAGAAAAAAAAAAAAAGCATTTGTGATACATTGACATGTTTTTTGTTCTTTTGATATTTTGACATGGTACCAATGCTACAGCTCTGAAGCATGGTCAACTCATTTTGTGGTCCACAAAAAACATTATTCTTGTCTGGTGATCTTGTGGGTGTCTTCTTAACTTATCTTCCTGGGTTACCGGGAGGAAGCAAAGTAATTTGCAATCTCGTTGTGTTTCAGAGTTTGTGCCCTATGTTAATGTAATCTTGTCATACGTTATGGTTCACAGGGGACAAGTGTGTGAGAAATATACATATATAGACAAAGCTAAAAATGGATGTGGACTACGTTTATTTACAAGTTAAAGTAGGAAATTGTATAAGGTCACATTGCCTTTTGCAACCTCACATGCAACAATACCATCAATGATAAAGCATGACCTCTCCAAATGGTTTTCTTCCCCCTGTCTAGCTAGCCTCTGTCCAGTTAAATTAGCCTTCCCAGAAACAGTTTCTCCTCGTGCACCAGCATTAAGAATTATATTCTTCGCATGGTAAAAACAACCAGAAAAGTAATCAAGGACCAAACATGTTTAAACCAACAGAGAACCAGAACAATACCACTGCTCTTGATGCAAGCAAATAATTTCTGCTTCCATATGTGTCAATGTTGGCAATCTTTAAATGATCGTTCTGCATGTTGACCTGACAGCCTTGCCCTGTTTCTTTGTTTTCTCTTTCTTTAAATTCTCTGGTTGCTTTCTCTTTCTTTGTTTCAGATTTTGGTTAATTTCATTGTTGCTAAATTTTTGAGTTCTAATAGTATTTATAATTCTATATCTGGGTTTTTAGTTTTTATTTACTGTTATATCTATTTTTTTAGTGTATGTGAATGTGACAGTGTGAGCACTTTCAAATGTATATTTATATTGCCAGCCATCTGCCAATAAGTCAGATCCTGGGTCCTCCAACATTCCCCACTAACAATAGTGCTTAATTCTTAAAGTTAACATGTACTTGTATCATATCTCCTAATTACTCAGTCATCTAATCTATATTATTACCTCACGTTAGTAAATAGAGCCAACAATTAGATTAACGAGAAAAACACTTAATACACTGTCAGTATAGAAGGTTTTTACACTAGCAGTTAATCACAATTTTTTATATATATTAAGTTTGTTGACTTTACTAATTAATACTTTAAAAGTTGTGATTAACTGTCAGTGTAAAACTCTTTTACACCGGTAGTGTATAGGTATTAAACTCTAGATTAACTAGTTGTGATCACACACATAAAAAAAGAATCCCTTTTAATCTAGTCATTTTTCCTACAGATATCAATCTTTAAATTCATATTATGGTTTAACAATCCCCCAACCGAGAATGACATACCAATTGACAGAATAGAGTATGTGCAAAATATAGAAGTGGGAACTGGCTTGGCTGGAAACAAAGCCAGAGAGCACTGTGCATTAGTAGGTTTGTGTAGAGACAGTTAAGAGAGAATTGTAAGTTTGTGAGAATAGGGACACAATTGGTTAGCAATAGACAGTGTTTTAATGATAAAACATGCTTTATGAAGCAATTTTTTCCAAAGCTAAAAAAAGTCATGTAACTGAAACAGTATTTCAAATGAAACACAAACAGGCATTAAAAGCTTAGAACAAGGAGTTCAAAACCATCATGTTTGCACCACTATAGCACATGAAATGCTGCAATTTTGGCCTTATTGCTGCTGCAATAGTCTTTACAGAGATCTGCTCCATAATGTCCCTATGGTGCCACTATTGCACACTGTTGATTGTCAATCTACCATGTTTGAGCCAACAAATTAATTTATCCGCTCATGTTAATACTTAATGTGCAGCCCAGGAATGCTTAAAAATTCAAAAAATGTAAAACAAGAAAAAACCATAGAGAAGTTTGCAACAAGATAAGTAAATTTTAGAAAACATCAAACCACTAATACTTTGAAACAACCTTAAGCATCGCAAAAGGATAAAAGATTATCATTCCAACTTGCACATATCATTTTAAACTAACAATTTCATTCAACAAGAAAAGGATGTAGGGAGCAAAGTTGTACCACATCATTTCCCATCTCATTTTGTTGTTCAATCAACATTACAATTCTCAAGTAGGTCTCACAAAAGCCCTTGTTTCCCTAACACATAAGGTAACAGCGTCTTTGATGCATCCCTTGCACAAAGAGCACATATAGGACGCATTCCTCTCCGAGTTGCTGCAAAGATGCCAACCTGGGATCATGAAGATCAAAGATATGGAAAATCAGTACAGTAAAGCAATGTATTGTAAAGATGATTAAGATTTTGCATGTTTGATAGTTGATACCATAGCATTCAGAATAAATTCAATTATTCTCATAATTCAAGAAATAAAATCTAAAACCAATAACTGTTCCTTCTAAGGAAGGTTGTGCAAACAAGAGAGAATAAAAAAATGGAGAAAAGCATAAACCTTCATTAAAGTGCATTGAAGGTTATCACAAATAACACTTCACAAATAAGGTGTACCAATTAGTGAAAATTGTCATAGAATTGATCATACATTTAGGTATAAAATATCTTTCTAACTTGTCCCGCAAACACAAAAAAAAAAGAACAGAAGATAGCTTTAACATAGCAACTATGACAGTAATCTCTTTAAAATTTGATAATACCAACAATAAGATCCCTGGCTTCCCAAGTAGAAAATATCAATCATCTCTTATCAAAATAAACGCTCAGCAAGATATGAGAATGCATACCAAGGTGATGTGATGTGATTATTAAAAATAATGCACACAATGAAAAAAAATTCAAAAACTAAAACTACAAGGCACTATCAGGAAGTTTAGGCATTTTAAATTGTGGTTCAGTTTAGGATATTCATAATTCGAGATATCCAGGGTGCAAGAGATGTGAAAAACAAGGTTCCAATACTGCATACAAAGCAAAAAGTACCAGTTCACGTGAACAGAGAAAGGTAATTCATGAATTTTATTCCCTTAATCAAGTCTAGAACACCAACAGTAAAGATTACAAAAGACAAGTGAAGAATCTGAACAACCATGTAACTAAGCAGTAGTTTATGTAAAAATACATGTGAGGCTACATAAGAGATGATAGAAAACGGATTGAGGTAGCTGAGACATGTGCAAAGATCACTTGAGACACTGGTGGGAGATAGACCACGTAATTTTTAAAGGAGTAGAAAGAAACCAAAATTATTGGAGGAAATTTTTAAAGGGATTTCATGGTAAACAATATACTTGAGAAATGGGTGTTTAATTGAGCCAAATAGTATTGTGTAATCCACATAGTTGATCTCATGTAGTAGAATAAGATTAGTTTTGAATGTTAGGCAATCAAATGCCAACCAAAGCAAAAAAACATGTGTAGAAAATATCAGAATGCAAAACACGTGAACATACAAGAAAAGGAAAGATTGTGACCCAAACTATACAATCAAAAGATAGAGTGACACCTCACACCTATCAATAAAATGAGGACAAAAACTGGTCTACATTGGTGTAGTATGTTGGTTATCCTAGTTCTACCCTATCCTTATCGTAGCCTACCCTACTCCTACCCTAGTTCTACCCTACCCCACCTGACCTACCCTAGCCTAGCCTACTCTATCCTAGCCTACCTTAACCTAGAATACCCTACCCTACTCTACCCTACCACTAGCCTAGCCCTACCCTACCCTACCCTAGTCTATCATAGCCTAACCTACCCTATCCTAGCCTAGCCTACTCAACCTTACCCCTACAACCTAGACTAGCCTATGCCTACCCAACATTTACCATACCCTATCCTACTCTACCCTAGTCTAACCTACCCTACCTACTCTATCCTAGACTAGCATACCCTACCCTAGCCTACACTACTCTAGAATAGTCTACCTTAACCTGCCTAACGCACCCTATCTTAGTCTAGCCTACCCTATCATAGCTTACCCCTACCCTACCCTATCCTACCCTACCCTACCCTACCCTATCCTACCCTACCCTAAGCCTAGCCTTAGCCCTACCCTACCTACCCATGCCCTTACCTTCTATCCTTGACTAGCATCGCCTACCCTAGACTAGACTAGCCTAGCTACCCCAAACCTACCCTAGCCTAGCTTATCCAACCCTAGCCTAGACTACTCTACCCTACCCTATCCTTACCTAGCTTAGCCTAGAATAGCCTAGAATAGCCTAGAATACCGTAGCCTACCCCTACCTTACTCTACCCTATCCTAGTCTAACCTACCCACCCTACCGGTACCCTATTATATCCTAGACTAGCCTACCCTACCCTAGCCTAGAATAGCATACCTTAGCCTAGCCTAGCCTAGCCTTACCTACCCCCATCCTACCTTAGTCTACCCTACCCTAAGCCTAGCCCTACCCTATCCTATCCTACTCTATCCTACCCTACACCTAGCCTTAGCCATACCCTACCCTACTCTATCCTAGACTAGCCTAGCCTACTCTACCCTACCCAATCCTATCCTAGCCTAACCTAAAATACCCTAGCCTACCCCTACCCTAACCTACCCATAGCTAGCCTTAGCCTATCCCTAGTCTAACCTACCCTACCGGTACCCTATTATCTCCTAGACTATCCTAGCCTACCTTAGCCTGGCCTATCCTAGCCTACCCCCATACTACCTTACTCTACCCTACCCGAAGCCTAGCCCTACCCTACCCTACCCTAGGCTAGCCTACCTACCCCTTTCCTACCCTACTCTACTCTATCCTAGACTAGCCTAGCCAACTCTACCTATTCTATTCTATCCTAGACTAACCAAGCCTAGCCTACTCTACCCTACTCTACTCTATCCTATCCTAGCCTAGCCTACCCTTCCCTACCCTATCCTAGCTTAGCCTAGCCTATCCTATCCTATCCTAGCCTACCCTACCCTGCCCTATCCTATCCTATCCTAGCTTAGCCTACTCTAGCCTAGCCTAGCCTACGCTAGCCTACCCTACCCCTAACCTAACCTAACCTATCCTATCCTATCCTAGCCTAGCCTAGCCTAGCCTATCCTATCCAAGCCTATCCTACCCTACCCTACCCTACCCTATCCTAACCTACCCTAGCCTAGCCTACTCTAGCCGAGCCTATCCCCATCCAACCCTACTCTAGCCGAGCCTATCCCCATCCAACCCTACTCTACCCCATCCAACCCTACTCTGCCCTACCCTAAGCCTAGCCCTACCCTACCCTAGGCTAGCCTACCTACCCCTTCCCTACCATACTTTACTCTATCCTAGACTAGCCTAGCCTATTCTACCCTATTCTATTCTATCCTAGACTAGCCAAGCCTAGCCTACTCTACTCTATCCTAGACTAGACTAGCCTAGCCTAGCCTAGCCTAGCCTAGCCAACCCTACCCTACCCTACCCTATCCTACCCTACCCTACCCTATCCTATCCTATCCTATCCTACCCTATCTTATCCTATCCTAGCCTAGCCTAGCCTAGCCTAGCCTAGCCTACCCTATCCTATCCTATCCTATCCTATCCTAGCCTACCCTATCCTAGCCTACCCTAGCCTAGCCTAGCCTAGCCTAGCCTAGCCTAGCCTAGCCTAGCCTAGCCTAGCCTAGCCTAGCCTAGCCTACGCTAGCCTTGCCTAGCCTAGCCTACGCTAGCCTTGCCTAGCCTAGCCTACGCTAGCCTTGCCTAGCCTACCCTACCTTACCCACCCTAGCCCTATCCTATCCTATCCTAGCCCTATCCTATCCTAGCCTATCCTATCCTAGCCTAGCCTATCCTATCCTATCCTATCCTATCCTACCCTAGCGTAGCGTAGCCTATCCTAGCCTATCCTAGCCTAGCCTAGCCTAGCCTAGCCTAGCCTAGCCTAGCCTATCCTATCCTATCCTATCCTATCCTATCCAAGCCTAGCCTACTCTAGCCTAGCCTACCCTACCCCTAACCTACCTAGCCTACCCTAGCCCTAACCTACTCTATCCTAGCCTACCCTAGCTCTAAACTACCCTATTGTAGCCTACCCTAGTTTACCCTACCCTACCCTAGACTACCCTAGCCCTAACCTAACATAGCCTTGCTTACCTACCATACCCTACCATGGCCTACCTACCCTACCCTAGCCTAGCCTAGCCTACCCTAGTCTAGCCTACCCTAGTCTAGCCAACCCTAGTCTAGCCAACCCCACCCTAACCTACCCCACCCTAACCTACCCCACCCTAACCTACCCCACCCTAACCTACCCTAGCCCTAACCTACCCTACCCTACCCTAGCCCTAGCCTACCCTAGTCCTAGCCTACCCTAGTCTACCCTTGCCTACCTTAGCCTACATAATCTACCATATTCTAACATAATGTACCTAACCCTACCGTATCTTAGACTACCTTAAGCTAACCTAGTCAATTTTTCCTAGCATATCTTACCTTCCCTTATTCTATATTAGAATAATTTGGCTTGACGTAACTTACTATGGTCTTACCTTAGCCTACAATACCCTACCTAACTAACCGGCCCATCCTAACATAACCCAGCCTACCCATCCTATGTTAGACTAATCTACCCAAACCTAACAAGAAGTTTTAATTATCTAAATTCACAAATTATAATTAAAACATATAATCCAAAATTTTTAACGCTTATTAGATTCGTAAACACAATTAGTTTCATCTTGATATAAATTTTTACACAAGTGTGACAATAATTTTGTTAAAAGGGCTTTTGAAAACCAGCATTGATGAATAGGCCTCTTACAATTTCAACCTCTGGTTATTCCAAACATGTGGTAATTATTTCAAAGAATAATTACCACTCTATTACAACCAATATGTTAATGAGGGAGCAATTTGATCATTATAAATAGCTAATCATAATAATTTAGACAATACATTAATTTAACAAATTGTAATTATATTAATATATACCAATTTGATCAAGACCAATAGTACAACTTCCTATCACAATCAATCTAGTATTTATTTCATTAAGCAAACTGAAATATTACTTCATAGTTAAAGCATATAGAACGTAACCTTGAAACTTGTTTTAGTAATTAGGGAATTTTCTTGTTTTTTAGACATAGCCCACCAGAAGCTATATTTTTTAGACTTAAATCTATGAGTAACTGAAAGACATAAATTAATGTAATAGATGGAGGAAATTCAGCTTTATAGGAACAAAATAACTAAATAGATAGTTAACTAAAAATATAAACTCAGTCAAAAGCTGAGAAGGAAAAAAAATTAATTTAGTTATTTTGTTAACATGAGAATTAACTAACAGATTGGTATTTAATTTTTTTTCCTTTTCAGCAAATTCAATTAACTGAGAGTTTAAATTACATGTTCGGAATGAGAATTAACATGAGATAGAAAACTTCTCAGCCCAGGTATACAACACAAACCTGTAGAAGTTTAACTAAAGTAGATTTTGCTGGGCTAATGTGTGCGCTTTCTCGGCAAAGAGAGAGGCAAATTTGAGCCAGGTTTCAACATCTTCCACGAGGGCAGCACAAGTGCTTTTACAGCCAAAAGAGCCTGCCAAACCTACAGGTAACACAATAAAGTTATAAGAAGGAAAATCAAGCCTAATTAAGTAAAATATTAATTACACGACAGATTTGAGATTGAAAGAGCTAATCACAAACGATTTAAAACGAAATATTTCATATTTAACATCCAAAGTTATCAATCACAAAATAGCAGCAGTGTCATAGTGGAGTTTGCATAGCAAACCTCCATCACAACAGAATTCCTATAACATCACAGCAGAATTCCTATAACATCACAGCAGAATTTACAGCTGTAATCTGTTATTGGGAGGAAACTTGGTGACATAGAGGATAGAGATGTGTCAAAGAATTTCTGACAATTGTTTTTCAAGCATGGAAATTAGCACGAGAAAGAAATCAAGAATCTAGAGAGGCATAGAAATTAACATCTCATATTGCAACTACTCAATTTCAATCATTAAGTAATCCTTTCGAGAAAAATTTACATTAACAAACCAATGAAATTATAGTCTATGGGACAGTAAAATGTTAATCATAGAGTTTAATTAAGAATGAGAACGATCGTCGGGAATATTACATAAATCACGAATAACATCAAGATGGACAAGAAGTATTCATTGGGAATAGAGAGCTTAAACAAAAGAAATGGAATTTGAAGAAAAACATTCAAGAACTTTCACCACCCCGAACTGTAACTTACCTCAGAGAACAATGATAATTTTCACCACCGAAAACAGAAGCCATTAAGAAAATCGACACAGCAATCGGTGATCTTCTTGTTCCTCCGGCCTAGGTGATACCAACAGAGGTCGTCAAAGGTCAGAGAAAGCTCGTTGAATTTTGTTAATGGAGGTAAGATTTATAAACAGAGGATGTGAGAGAAAAGAAAAGGAAAACAAGAAAAGAGGAAGCGGGTGAGAGGGGAAGATTGATTTCAGAGAGTAGGTTTGAGAGGAGAAGATTGAATTCGATAACGTAACAGTCTAATAACTTCTTTCAAATATTTGGGTATTTATTAAAAAGAAATTTATCCTATTGTTACCGTTGAGGATTTTTTTTTTTTTTCTCAAAACAAATCTTAAAACCCACAAATTATTCCTACTCTTTTAACTAAATTCTAATTTTTCCTATCCTAAAAATTTTATATTTTAATAATAAAATTTGTTTAAAATATAATATTTTAAATTTTATATTTAAAAAAATTATTACTACAGACCATGAGAAAAAAAATTATATTTTATAATTTTATATTTTAAATTTTTTATCATAAATATTAAAATTTGTTTATAATAATTTAATAAAAAAAATTTTATAATATTTTATAATGTAAAATTTTATTAAAATTTATTGACTACTGTAATCTTGCACGTATCTTGAAAAAAAATCTATATTTTAGAATAATTTTTAAAATTATAATAGATTTCATCTTTAAAGACATAAATTTAAAAATAAAAGTTATTGAAAGAGTTGAAACTTATGGCCATAGATACAATAATTCACATAATAAGATGGTTATATTAACTTATATGTGTCATATAGTTTAAATATTTAATATTTAAGAATCAAATACTTAAAGATTTTTTTGGAAATATGCTTACACTTAAAATAGTTTGTGAACTATTAACTAACAAAAATATTAACAAATTTTTTAATGCATGGGAAGAGATTTTTTATTTTGAAGCAAAAATTCTTATTTTATATTAGATATACACTTAAAAATACAGTTGCTAGCATAAAATATCTCTAATGGTTTCTCAAATAGGATGCACTGATACTTAACTAAGGCGGTATCAATCTCCTTCGTCATAAATTAATGTTGCTGCATGTCATTAAGTTAATGAATAAGGTGTTTAATCAGAATTTCAATTCATCAAGTTATTATTTAAATTTTTTGAATCAATGTACACGTCATTCTTATGGATATACTTTTTTTTTTAAAATTTAGTACTAAAATAAAATATAAAATAAAGACTAAGCATCAAAACCCAAATAATTTTATTTTATAGGTACTAAAAATCATTTAAGACTAGAAAAAAAAGTTAATTATCATTACATCATACATCCTTTGGATGTGTATACACATCAATTAATTTTCTTATCTTGAAAATATCTCAACTCAACTTGAAAATACAACGTCAATGATGAAGTTATCAACAAATTTTGTTAAATAGTGGGATGACTCTATTAAAATAATTTTCTTAAAATAATTAATGAATTAAATGATATCCTTTTGTTTTTTCAACCGACAAAATATAATCTATATTTAGGATCTTAAAGTGTTTTAGATAATTCTTTAACTTATTTTAAAATGTTTTAAAAAATATTTTAAATAACACTTTAGGAATTTTAAGCAAAATAAAAAAACGATTAAGGATTAAAATAAATAATAATTTTATAAGGACTCAACGCAAGTTCATTAATATATTAAAAATACAAAAACATATTTAAGTCTTAAAATAATGTGTGATACAATGATAATAATGGTAATTAACTTTTTTTTAGAGTTATATAATTTTTTATACTATAAAATAAAATTATTTTTATTTTGGAACCTAAGATTTATTTATATTTTGAATTTAGTACCTAAAAAATTTTTATTTTTGAAAAAGGTATCTATTATGAAAATAACATGCATGCTATTCAGAATTTAAATAATATAAACTCCATGACATAACACTCTCGTTTACCATATAATTAAAAATTATAATAATAAATACTTTTAATATTATATTATAGCATAATTATATTTAGTAGAAAATATTATTTTTAAATATAAATTATATTTTAAGTATGATATATAATTTATATTATTCAAGTGCATCATCTAGGATAGCCTAACAAGGCAAGAATGTTTGTGCTTCCTTATTGACATTAATTCATTCATTTATGTTAAGCTATTTCTCCTTAATTTATTTTCTGGGTTTCTTTCTCTTTTTTCATCAATTATATTTCTCCATCTCTTGAATATTTAGCAGACAACATATAATGACACAAGAATTTGAAGCGTTTGATTCGTTGGAGTTTTATTAAATTATTTTAGTATTTAAAAATTAAAAACTCATTTGATTAGTGTTTTCTGTTTCTAATAAAAGTTTTATTTTTTTAATTTTTAAAAATTAAAAAAAAATAAATGTAAGTAGTTTGATTTTCAGATTTATATTGTATTTTTATTTTAAAAATTAAAAATACAAAAAATATGACGTTTTTTGTTTTTCATTAATTTTTAATTTTTTTTATTTTTATAGTTCTAAGTTAATTTTCAAATATATTTATTGAATAAGTATTTTTTTTCTTCTCTCAAAAAATAATTTTTAGAAACTATCTTTCACGGTAAAAATATATGTAATTTACATTATGATACAAAATCATTGTTATTTTTATTGATTAAAAATATTTAAATTAAATTGAAATAAAAAAAAAACTCGTGTAAAATGTAAAAGATGACAATAGACTAAAAATTGCGAAAACAACAAAGTTAAATAAGCACGTTGGTTTCTCTCTTTTAACGCCAGGCTGTTAACTTTAGAGAAGGTTCAAAAACCCTGTAATAAGTGTTTGTTTGGTCTGGATTACTAAAACACCAAAGTGTTTGTTGAATTCGCTGGTAGCTACAACTATGATCATTGATACCCGCTTTCCTATATGATAGATTCGATTGAAGTCCAGGCACAGAGTAAGAGTCATCCATAGCCAAAGAAAAGTGAGAATTGAGAAATCAGATCGATGGGTAATTTGTTCGTGAAGAAGCCAAAGGTAACTGATGTCGATAAAGCAATCCTCGCTCTCAAGACCCAGAGACGCAAACTCGCTCAATATCAACAGAAGGTTCCCTTCTTTCTCCCAAAATCATTTTTTTGCCTTTCTGGTTCTGAATTTTATTCTTACAATCAATAGGGCAAATAGGAACAGGACGAGTTCTACCTTAAATATTAGTAGGGAATTTGGGCCTTTTGGAATTCTTTAATACACAGCTCCAATGAATAAATGTTGGCCTCTCTGAAAAGATGCTTGTATTGTATCCTTAAAATTATGCATATGATTATTCTGCTATAATCAAATACACGATAGAACTGCAAACATTGCACGCTTATGTTTTAACCTCCTTACCTTGACAAAGCCTTCGATGCTATCTCATAATAATTGCTGGTAGCTCAGTGCATAGATCCTGCCGTTATAATGTGTTGCATTCAAATTAATTTGATAGCTGTGGTCAATGTCAGAATAAATGAACTGAAGTTTCAAAGCTAGACCAGAACATTATTTTAATCATTGGCGTGTTTTGTATTTTTGTGGTGTATGGAGCACTCCTCTAATTAAAATTGTTTGGTGGTATGTGATTGATAATGTGTGCCTCCATGTTAATTGCGTTTCTTTCTCTTGCAAATGTCTTTTGTTGTGAAGTTTAGATAGGCATTGATTTCATTTTTCAACTGTTTCCGATTGGATTCCTGGTTCATTTTTGTCTATAATTAATTCTGAAAGTATTCCGACTTGTTCATCAAAATAGTAAATGCTAATAAGTATGCTAATAGTAAAAATAATCAGGTGAATTGATTATTAGACTTTGTCTGCTGAGAATGTTAATGATGTCTATGCTTAATGTTTATTGTCTTGTCAATGATGATAGAGCATTTCATAGTAGTCAATAACACGCCATAGCAGAGTGGAGTGACCATAGACCACTACAGGATTCAAAGAGGGGAGCGGTTTTCAATAGTGGCCATAGCAGTTGCAATAGTGGCCAAAATAATAATTTTTTGTGTGCTAGAGTTACCCTACCATGATTAAAAATCCATTTTTTCCCCTAGAAGATTATTGTTTGGGGGTTTATTTGGGTAAAATGTTCCACAAAAATGTTATCTCTATCTCTGTTTTGACCTCTAGTCCTTCACACGCTATAACTTATAGGACTATCTTTTATCCTATGTTCTGATATTTCGTCTTTCTTTTACTTCCTACCTAGTTCACATTATGCCTGTTCTTTATCTAATTTGTTGTGTTCTTTTGCTTTTATTTAACCATAATCTTTCATTTTTTTGACTTCATTACTATGTTCTTATTGCTCCTATGTTGAATTGTTGGGGGTGACTGTGTTTGTAAACTGTGACATATTTATCATAAATTTCTTTAATTTTTGGATTTTATTTTGTTTCTTAAGTGTTTATACGGGGCAGTATAAATTATTTAGTTTGTATTATAATGTTTAAAATGGTCATCTTGCTTACTGCCGGCCATTTCTTGTCATAGCATTTTCAGAGTTTGCTACTATGCCTTGCTATCTGAGATTAATAACTTTGGAGCAATTTAGTTAGAACATAAGTATTGTGGTACTGTCTTGGATATGTTGTCTTACTTGAGTTTTTTTCATTTATTGCTTTCCAGCTTGATGCTGTTATAGAAGCAGAAAAGCAAGCTGCGCGAGACTTGGTTCGTGAAAAGAAGAAGGACAGGGCCTTGTTAGCACTAAAGAAAAAAAAGGCACAAGAAGAATTGTTGAAACAAGTTGATTCTTGGCTTATAAATGTTGAGCAACAAGTAATATTTTAATTTTTATTTTGCTTCTTTGTTTGGTTTCTTTTTTGTCCAATAGTAATAATTATAATTTTGCCTATTTGCATCTTTTGCTGGCTTTGAACTATGTGCTTCTATGTGCCAATCCGGTCCTTTTTCCAATCTGGTGTCTTGTACTCATGTTCAGAGGAGACTATTGGGCATCGACATTGCTTTCTTTTAACTTTATTATGTATCTTCTGGTTCAGTTATCAGATATTGAACTGGCAAGCAAACAGAAGGCTGTCTTCGAAAGTTTGAAGGCTGGTAATGAAGCAATGAAAGCCATACAAAGTGAGATAAACATTGAGGATGTTCAGAAACTTATGGATGACACTGCTGAAGCTAAAGCTTATCAAGATGTAAGTTTAACTTTACTATTGTGCTCACTCTTGCTGTTTTTGAAAACTGACTTCATGTTTAGATAAAAATTTGATGTTTCTTTCTGTTTGCATTTGATGTTCACTGATGGTTGCCATAATTTTGTTGAATTTGAAGGAAATTAATGCAATATTGGGGGAGAAGTTATCAGCAGAAGACGAGGAGGAAATTTTAGCAGAATTTGAGGACTTGGAAACCCAGGTATATGAATTTTCATTTATTGTAATTTTGTGAATATCATCCATTGAAATTGTTCTGTTTGAACTGTTAGTTTAATCATGGTAATCCGGAAGGGTTATTATGCTTCAATTTAACCTTTTAACCCTTTTCATTACTGTATCTCTTTGCTATTGGAATGGCATGGACATATTAATAGAGTTTCTTATTTTGTAGTTAAATTTTGCTTTACATTTTGTTGAATGATAAATGAGTATCTAAGATTATTTGTGGCATGTGATTTATTGATGAAACAGCAACTCTTCAATTACCTGCATAATGTAACTGTCTGGTAGTTAGTAGTTAAGCTGCCACCGAAGAGAGAAAATTCAACTGTGTCTGCCTCTGCAAAGTTTTGAGCTAGGGAATTCGTAATTAGGAATATGATATAATATGATATATTAAAGAAATACTCACTTAAGTTGGAAAAAACAATTCTTAATCAAAGGGGCTTGGAGATGCAATAGATGCATAATGCCCAAAAGTTGTTATTTTGTGAAAATTGACAGAGTTCATATTATTGCTTCAGCTTACAGTCCAAGATCTCCCTGAAGTTCCTTCCCAAGCTCATGAAGAAATCGAAGAAAAGTTGGACCTTCCTGATGTCCCAACCAAAGCACCAGCTACCAGTGTGGCTGAAGAGTCTACGAAAAGAAAAGGTATCTGATATTCCCCTTTCTTTTGTGTCCCCACCCCTAAAAAAACAAAAACTCTGATCTTCCCCTAACTGCTAATGACTGATGATGCAAACAGTTATGGAGGAACCATTGGCATCTTGAAGAAATGGCAACCCAAAGCATGTCAATTGCTTTGCAAACCAAGGCATACAATGTGACTGTGTTTGCCTGTACCCTTACAATTTCTGTTGCAAACTTCGTGCAGTTACTGGAGTTTGATTGGTTTAATATTTGCAGTGGCATTAATTTGTACAGATTTGCATGTATAATAATACGTCATTTTTAACAAGAATTATAAATTGAGAAAATAGTTTTTTTCACCCTCCCCCTTTTCCCTTCTTCGACCATTTTCACATTATTTAGGTTTAAATGCTTCTTCGACCATTTTCACATTATTTAGGTTTAAATGCATAGGCCGTGGTCTAGAGTTGATGAGTTGTTGGGTATATAATAAAAATGATAATACCGAAGTCTTATGGTAATAGATTTATAATAGTTAATAGATTTATCAGGAGTTGCAAAAGAGATGCCTAGTTGGACGCCTTATGTTGGACTTAGGTTCCAAATGCTAACGTTCTCCTAGTTTCTAAATATTAATATTCTAGAATGAAACATCAGGGATCTGAAATTTACATCAGCTAAATACATTCGTAATTGGTTGCAAAGTTATTATGAACGAGCCAGATAATTGATCGAGTATAACGACAATGAACATGGTTTGTAATATTTAACAATCAAATCTCTTTGAAGTTATGAGACGACATCCTAAGTGATTTTTAGTTTATTTACGGAATTATTATTAATAAAAATTAGAAAATAACTATTTCTCTGTGTATTTTCAGTTTTAGAAATAGAAAACCAAAACTACTTTAAATTATTTTTAAATAAGCACATATTTTTCTGTTTTAATCAACACTTTTAAGAAACAATGTTACTTAAAAGCAACAACATCTATGTTAGTTAGGTATGATTCGATATCTTCTTTGAAAGTTTGAATGAGAGTTTCATATAACTTTCTTTAGATAAATTATAATTTTAATAGTTTATTTAACAATATTACATAAAACTATTTTTCAAACTTCTAATAATACGGTAAATCATTTGGCTACTAAAGTCATGGCTACTAAAGTCATTTAATTGACGTTGTTACTTTATGATAGAGACTAAAACCAATATTATTACTTGATAATGAAACTAAAAATAAATTAAAATAAAAAATATTTAAAAGAACTAAGATAAAAAGTCTTAACCCTACCCTATCCTAACCTACCCTAGGCTAGCCTACTCTAGCCTAGCCTACCCCCATCCAACCCTACTCTACCCTACCCTAAGCCTAACCCTACCCTAGCCCTACCCTACCAACGAATCAAACCCTTAAAATTCTTGTGTCATTATTTGTTGTCTGCTAAATATTTGAGAGAAGAGAAATATAATTGATGAAAAAAGAGAAAGAAAACCATAAAATAAATTAAGGAGAAATAGCTTAACATAAATGAATGAATTAATGTCAATAAGGGAGCACAAACATTCTTGCCTTGTTAGGCTATCCTAGGTGATGCACTTGAATAATATAAATTATATATCATACTTAAAATATAATTTATATTTAAAAATAATATTTTCTACGAAATATAATTATGCTATAATTTACATATTAAAAGTATTTATTATTATAATTTTTAATTATATGGTAAACGAAAGTGTTATGTCATGGAGTTTATATTATTTAAATTTTGAATAGCATGCATGTTATTTTCATAATAGATACCTTTTTCAAAAATAAAAATTTTTTAGGTACTAAATTCAAAATATAAATAAATCTTAGGTTCCAAAATAAAAATAATTTTATTTTATAGTATAAAAAATTATATAACTCTAAAAAAAAGTTAATTACCATTATTATCATTGTATCACACATTATTTTAAGACTTAAATATGTTTTTGTATTTTTAATATATTAATGAACTTGCGTTGAGTCCTTATAAAATTATTATTTATTTTAATCCTTAATCGTTTTTTTATTTTGCTTAAAATTCCTAAAGTGTTATTTAAAATATTTTTTAAAACATTTTAAAATAAGTTAAAGAATTATCTAAAACACTTTAAGATCCTAAATATAGATTATATTTTGTCGGTTGAAAAAACAAAAGGATATCATTTAATTCATTAATTATTTTAAGAAAATTATTTTAATAGAGTCATCCCACTATTTAACAAAATTTGTTGATAACTTCATCATTGACGTTGTATTTTCAAGTTGAGTTGAGATATTTTCAAGATAAGAAAATTAATTGATGTGTATACACATCCAAAGGATGTATGATGTAATGATAATTAACTTTTTTTTCTAGTCTTAAATGATTTTTAGTACCTATAAAATAAAATTATTTGGGTTTTGATGCTTAGTCTTTATTTTATATTTTATTTTAGTACTAAATTTTAAAAAAAAAAGTATATCCATAAGAATGACGTGTACATTGATTCAAAAAATTTAAATAATAACTTGATGAATTGAGATTCTGATTAAACACCTTATTCATTAACTTAATGACATGCAGCAACATTAATTTATGACGAAGGAGATTGATACCGCCTTAGTTAAGTATCAGTGCATCCTATTTGAGAAACCATTAGAGATATTTTATGCTAGCAACTGTATTTTTAAGTGTATATCTAATATAAAATAAGAATTTTTGCTTCAAAATAAAAAATCTCTTCCCATGCATTAAAAAATTTGTTAATATTTTTGTTAGTTAATAGTTCACAAACTATTTTAAGTGTAAGCATATTTCCAAAAAAATCTTTAAGTATTTGATTCTTAAATATTAAATATTTAAACTATATGACACATATAAGTTAATATAACCATCTTATTATGTGAATTATTGTATCTATGGCCATAAGTTTCAACTCTTTCAATAACTTTTATTTTTAAATTTATGTCTTTAAAGATGAAATCTATTATAATTTTAAAAATTATTCTAAAATATAGATTTTTTTTCAAGATACGTGCAAGATTACAGTAGTCAATAAATTTTAATAAAATTTTACATTATAAAATATTATAAAATTTTTTTATTAAATTATTATAAACAAATTTTAATATTTATGATAAAAAATTTAAAATATAAAATTATAAAATATAATTTTTTTTTCTCATGGTCTGTAGTAATAATTTTTTTAAATATAAAATTTAAAATATTATATTTTAAACAAATTTTATTATTAAAATATAAAATTTTTAGGATAGGAAAAATTAGAATTTAGTTAAAAGAGTAGGAATAATTTGTGGGTTTTAAGATTTGTTTTGAGAAAAAAAAAAAAAATCCTCAACGGTAACAATAGGATAAATTTCTTTTTAATAAATACCCAAATATTTGAAAGAAGTTATTAGACTGTTACGTTATCGAATTCAATCTTCTCCTCTCAAACCTACTCTCTGAAATCAATCTTCCCCTCTCACCCGCTTCCTCTTTTCTTGTTTTCCTTTTCTTTTCTCTCACATCCTCTGTTTATAAATCTTACCTCCATTAACAAAATTCAACGAGCTTTCTCTGACCTTTGACGACCTCTGTTGGTATCACCTAGGCCGGAGGAACAAGAAGATCACCGATTGCTGTGTCGATTTTCTTAATGGCTTCTGTTTTCGGTGGTGAAAATTATCATTGTTCTCTGAGGTAAGTTACAGTTCGGGGTGGTGAAAGTTCTTGAATGTTTTTCTTCAAATTCCATTTCTTTTGTTTAAGCTCTCTATTCCCAATGAATACTTCTTGTCCATCTTGATGTTATTCGTGATTTATGTAATATTCCCGACGATCGTTCTCATTCTTAATTAAACTCTATGATTAACATTTTACTGTCCCATAGACTATAATTTCATTGGTTTGTTAATGTAAATTTTTCTCGAAAGGATTACTTAATGATTGAAATTGAGTAGTTGCAATATGAGATGTTAATTTCTATGCCTCTCTAGATTCTTGATTTCTTTCTCGTGCTAATTTCCATGCTTGAAAAACAATTGTCAGAAATTCTTTGACACATCTCTATCCTCTATGTCACCAAGTTTCCTCCCAATAACAGATTACAGCTGTAAATTCTGCTGTGATGTTATAGGAATTCTGCTGTGATGTTATAGGAATTCTGTTGTGATGGAGGTTTGCTATGCAAACTCCACTATGACACTGCTGCTATTTTGTGATTGATAACTTTGGATGTTAAATATGAAATATTTCGTTTTAAATCGTTTGTGATTAGCTCTTTCAATCTCAAATCTGTCGTGTAATTAATATTTTACTTAATTAGGCTTGATTTTCCTTCTTATAACTTTATTGTGTTACCTGTAGGTTTGGCAGGCTCTTTTGGCTGTAAAAGCACTTGTGCTGCCCTCGTGGAAGATGTTGAAACCTGGCTCAAATTTGCCTCTCTCTTTGCCGAGAAAGCGCACACATTAGCCCAGCAAAATCTACTTTAGTTAAACTTCTACAGGTTTGTGTTGTATACCTGGGCTGAGAAGTTTTCTATCTCATGTTAATTCTCATTCCGAACATGTAATTTAAACTCTCAGTTAATTGAATTTGCTGAAAAGGAAAAAAAATTAAATACCAATCTGTTAGTTAATTCTCATGTTAACAAAATAACTAAATTAATTTTTTTTCCTTCTCAGCTTTTGACTGAGTTTATATTTTTAGTTAACTATCTATTTAGTTATTTTGTTCCTATAAAGCTGAATTTCCTCCATCTATTACATTAATTTATGTCTTTCAGTTACTCATAGATTTAAGTCTAAAAAATATAGCTTCTGGTGGGCTATGTCTAAAAAACAAGAAAATTCCCTAATTACTAAAACAAGTTTCAAGGTTACGTTCTATATGCTTTAACTATGAAGTAATATTTCAGTTTGCTTAATGAAATAAATACTAGATTGATTGTGATAGGAAGTTGTACTATTGGTCTTGATCAAATTGGTATATATTAATATAATTACAATTTGTTAAATTAATGTATTGTCTAAATTATTATGATTAGCTATTTATAATGATCAAATTGCTCCCTCATTAACATATTGGTTGTAATAGAGTGGTAATTATTCTTTGAAATAATTACCACATGTTTGGAATAACCAGAGGTTGAAATTGTAAGAGGCCTATTCATCAATGCTGGTTTTCAAAAGCCCTTTTAACAAAATTATTGTCACACTTGTGTAAAAATTTATATCAAGATGAAACTAATTGTGTTTACGAATCTAATAAGTGTTAAAAATTTTGGATTATATGTTTTAATTATAATTTGTGAATTTAGATAATTAAAACTTCTTGTTAGGTTTGGGTAGATTAGTCTAACATAGGATGGGTAAGGCTGGGTTATGTTAGGATGGGCCGGTTAGTTAGGTAGGGTATTGTAGGCTAAGGTAAGACCATAGTAAGTTACGTCAAGCCAAATTATTCTAATATAGAATAAGGGAAGGTAAGATATGCTAGGAAAAATTGACTAGGTTAGCTTAAGGTAGTCTAAGATACGATAGGGTTAGGTACATTATGTTAGAATATGGTAGATTATGTAGGCTAAGGTAGGCAAGGGTAGATTAGGGTAGGCTAGGACTAGGGTAGGCTAGGGTTAGGGTAGGGTAGGGTATGTCAGGGCTAGGGTAGGTTAGGGTGGGGTTGGCTAGACTAGTGTTGGCTAGACTAGGGTAGGCTAGACTAGGGTAGGGTAGGCTAGGCTAGGGTAGGGTAGGTAGGCCATGGTAGGGTATGGTAGGTAAGCAAGGCTATGTTAGGTTAGGGCTAGGGTAGTCTAGGGTAGGGTAGGGTAAATTAGGGTAGGCTACAATAGGGTAGGGTAGGGTAAATTAGGGTAGGCTACAATAGGGTAGTTTAGAGCTAGGGTAGGCTAGGATAGAGTAGGTTAGGTAGGTTAGGGCTAGGGTAGGCTAGGCTAGAGTAGGCTAGGCTTGGATAGGATAGGATAGGATAGGATAGGATAGGATAGGATAGGATTGGCTAGGCTAGGCTAGGCTAGGATAGGATAGGATAGGATAGGCTAGGCTAGGATAGGCTAGGCTAGGCTAGGATAGGCTAGGCTAGGCTAGGCTAGGCTAGGATAGGATAGGATAGGATAGGATAGGATAGGATAGGATAGGATAGGCTAGGCTAGGATAGGATAGGATAGGCTAGGATAGGATAGGCTAGGATAGGATAGGCTAGGATAGGATAGGGCTAGGATAGGATAGGGCTAGGGTGGGTAAGGTAGGGTAGGCTAGGCTAGGCTAGTGTAGGCTAGGCTAGGCAAGGCTAGGCTAGGCTAGGCTAGGCTAGGATAGGGTAGGCTAGGCTAGGCTAGGATAGGATAGGATAGGGTAGGGTAGGGTAGGGTAGGCTAGGCTAGGCTAGGCTAGGCTAGGCTAGGCTAGGATAAGATAGGGTAGGATAGGATAGGCTAGGCTAGGATAAGATAGGGTAGGATAGGATAGGATAGGGTAGGGTAGGGTTGGCTAGGCTAGGCTAGGCTAGTCTAGTCTAGGATAGAGTAGAGTAGGCTAGGCTTAGCTAGTCTAGGATAGAATAGAATAGGGTAGAGTAGGCTAGGCTAGTCTAGGATAGAGTAAAGTATGCTAGGGAAGGGGTAGGTAGGCTAGCCTAGGGTAGGGTAGGGCTAGGCTTAGGGTAGGGTAGAGTAGGGTTGGATGGGGATAGGCTCGGCTAGAGTAGGCTAGGCTAGGGTAGGTTAGGATAGGGTAGGATAGGCTAGGCTAGGCTAGGATAGGATAGGATAGGTTAGGTTAGGTTAGGGGTAGGGTAGGCTAGCGTAGGCTAGGCTAGGCTAGAGTAGGCTAAGCTAGGCTAGGATAGGATAGGATAGGGTAGGGAAGGGTAGGGTAGGCTAGGATAGGATAGGATAGGATAGGCTAGGCTAAGCTAGGATAGGGTAGGGAAGGGTAGGGTAGGCTAGGATAGGGTAGGGAAGGGTAGGGTAGGCTAGGATAGGATAGAGTAGAGTAGGGTAGAGTAGGCTAGGCTTGGTTAGTCTAGGATAGAATAGAATAGGGTAGAGTTGGCTAGGCTAGTCTAGGATAGAGTAGAGTAGGGTAGGAAAGGGGTAGGTAGGCTAGCCTAGGGTAGGGTAGGGTAGGGCTAGGCTTAGGGTAGGGTAGAGTAGGGTAGTATGGGGGGTAGGCTAGGATAGGCCAGGCTAAGGTAGGCTAGGATAGTCTAGGAGATAATAGGGTACCGGTAGGGTAGGGTAGGGTAGGTTAGACTAGGGATAGGCTAAGGCTAGCTATGGGTAGGTTAGGGTAGGGGTAGGCTAGGGTATTCTAGGTTAGGCTAGGATAGGATTGGGTAGGGTAGAGTAGGCTAGGCTAGTCGAGGATAGAGTAGGGTAAGGTATGGCTAAGGCTAGGTTTAGGGTAGGATAGAGTAGGATAGGATAGGGGTAGGCTAGGATAGGGTATTCTAGTCTAGGATAGAGTAGAGTAGGACAGGGTAGAGGTGGGTAGGCTAGCCTTGATTAGGTAGGGGTAGGGTAGGGTAGGGTAGGGGTAGGGTAGGGTAGGGTAGGGCTAGGCTTAGGGTAGGGTAGAGTAAGATAGGATGGGGGTAGGTAAGGCTAGGCTAAGGTATGCTATTCTAGGCTAGGGTAGGGTAGGCTAGTCTAGGATATAATAGGGTACCGGTAGGGTGGGTAGGTTAGACTAGGATAGGGTAGAGTAAGGTAGGGGTAGGCTACGGTATTCTAGGCTATTCTAGGCTAAGCTAGGTAAGGATAGGGTAGGGTAGAGTAGTCTAGGCTAGGGTTGGATAAGCTAGGCTAGGGTAGGGTTGGGGTAGCTAGGCTAGGGTAGGGTTGGGGTAGCTAGGCTAGTCTAGTCTAGGGTAGGCGATGCTAGTCAAGGATAGAAGGTAAGGGCATGGGTAGGTAGGGTAGGGCTAAGGCTAGGCTTAGGGTAGGGTAGGATAGGGTAGGGTAGGGTAAGATAGGGTAGGCTAGGCTAAGATAGGGTGCGTTAGGCTAGGTTAAGGTAGACTATTCTAGAGTAGTGTAGGCTAGGGTAGGGTATGCTAGTCTAGGATAGAGTAGGTAGGGTAGGATAGGGTATGGTAAATGTTGGGTAGGCATAGGCTAGTCTAGGTTGTAGGGGTAAGGTTGAGTAGGCTAGGCTAGGCTAGGCTATTTCTAGGATAGAGTAGTGTAGGGTAGGTTAAACTAGGGTAAGGTAGGGTAGATGTAGGGTAGGGATAGACTAGGGTAGGGTAGGGTAGAGGGGTAGGGGTAGGGTAGGGTATTCTAGGCTAAGCTAGGTATTCTAGGCTAGGCTAAGATAGGGGCAGGGTAAGGTAGAGTAGGCTAGGCTTGGGTTGAGTAGGATATGATAGGCTGCGGTAGTCTGGGATAGAGTAAGGTAGGCTAGGGTTGGGCAAGGGTAGGTAGGCTATGGTAGGGCTAGGCTAACTGTAGGGGTTGGCTAAGGTAGGCTTTTCTAGGCTATGCCTAGGGAGGCTAGGGTAGATGTAGTAAGGTAGGGATAGGCTACGCTAGGGTAGAGTAGGGTAGGGGTTGGCTAAGGTAGACTTTTCTAGGCTATGCTTGGCTAGGCTATGCTAGGATAGGGGTAGGGTTGGCTAGGATAGGGGTAGGGTTGGCTAGGATAGGGTAGGCAAGGATAAGGTAGGCTAGGATAGTCTAGGATAAAGTAGGGCATGGTAGGTAGGCTGTCCTAGGGTAGTCTAGGAGAGGGTAGGATAGGGGTAGTCTAGGAGAGGGTAGGATAGGGTAGGCTATGCTTGGCTAAGGTAGGCTATTCTAGGCGAGGATAGGGTAGGCTATTCTAGGCTAGGATAGGGTAGGCTATTCTAGGCGAGGATAGGGTAGGCTAGGTTAGGATAAACTACTGTATGGTGGGTTAGGTTAGGTTATACGAGGTTAGGGTGGGTTACGATAGGGTAGGGTAGGGATAGACTAGGCTAAGGGTAGGGTACGATAGGATAGGGTATTAAGGTATTCTAGGCTAAGGTAGGCTATTCTAGGCAAGGATAAGGTAGGTTATTTTAGCTAGGATAGGGTAGGTTAGGCTATGATAGACTAGGGTAGGGTAGGGTAGGGCTAGGCTAGGGGTAGGGTAGAGTAGGGTAGGGTATTCTAGGTTAAGGTAGGCTAGGATAGAGTAGGCTAGGCTAGGGTAGGTCAGGTGGGGTAGGGTAGAACTAGGGTAGGAGTAGGGTAGGCTACGATAAGGATAGGGTAGAACTAGGATAACCAACATACTACACCAATGTAGACCAGTTTTTGTCCTCATTTTATTGATAGGTGTGAGGTGTCACTCTATCTTTTGATTGTATAGTTTGGGTCACAATCTTTCCTTTTCTTGTATGTTCACGTGTTTTGCATTCTGATATTTTCTACACATGTTTTTTTGCTTTGGTTGGCATTTGATTGCCTAACATTCAAAACTAATCTTATTCTACTACGTGAGATCAACTATGTGGATTACACAATACTATTTGGCTCAATTAAACACCCATTTCTCAAGTATATTGTTTACCATGAAATCCCTTTAAAAATTTCCTCCAATAATTTTGGTTTCTTTCTACTCCTTTAAAAATTACGTGGTCTATCTCCCACCAGTGTCTCAAGTGATCTTTACACATGTCTCAGCTACCTCAATCCATTTTCTATCATCTCTTATGTAGCCTCACATGTATTTTTACATAAACTACTGCTTAGTTACATGGTTGTTCAGATTCTTCACTTGTCTTTTGTAATCTTTACTGTTGGTGTTCTAGACTTGATTAAGGGAATAAAATTCATGAATTACCTTTCTCTGTTCACGTGAACTGGTACTTTTTGCTTTGTATGCAGTATTGGAACCTTGTTTTTCACATCTCTTGCACCCTGGATATCTCGAATTATGAATATCCTAAACTGAACCACAATTTAAAATGCCTAAACTTCCTGATAGTGCCTTGTAGTTTTAGTTTTTGAATTTTTTTTCATTGTGTGCATTATTTTTAATAATCACATCACATCACCTTGGTATGCATTCTCATATCTTGCTGAGCGTTTATTTTGATAAGAGATGATTGATATTTTCTACTTGGGAAGCCAGGGATCTTATTGTTGGTATTATCAAATTTTAAAGAGATTACTGTCATAGTTGCTATGTTAAAGCTATCTTCTTTTTTTTTTTTTTTGTGTTTGCGGGACAAGTTAGAAAGATATTTTATACCTAAATGTATGATCAATTCTATGACAATTTTCACTAATTGGTACACCTTATTTGTGAAGTGTTATTTATGATAACCTTCAATGCACTTTAATGAAGGTTTATGCTTTTCTCCATTTTTTTATTCTCTCTTGTTTGCACAACCTTCCTTAGAAGGAACAGTTATTGGTTTTAGATTTTATTTCTTGAATTATGAGAATAATTGAATTTATTCTGAATGCTATGGTATCAACTATCAAACATGCAAAATCTTAATCATCTTTACAATACATTGCTTTACTGTACTGATTTTCCATATCTTTGATCTTCATGATCCCAGGTTGGCATCTTTGCAGCAACTCGGAGAGGAATGCGTCCTATATGTGCTCTTTGTGCAAGGGATGCATCAAAGACGCTGTTACCTTATGTGTTAGGGAAACAAGGGCTTTTGTGAGACCTACTTGAGAATTGTAATGTTGATTGAACAACAAAATGAGATGGGAAATGATGTGGTACAACTTTGCTCCCTACATCCTTTTCTTGTTGAATGAAATTGTTAGTTTAAAATGATATGTGCAAGTTGGAATGATAATCTTTTATCCTTTTGCGATGCTTAAGGTTGTTTCAAAGTATTAGTGGTTTGATGTTTTCTAAAATTTACTTATCTTGTTGCAAACTTCTCTATGGTTTTTTCTTGTTTTACATTTTTTGAATTTTTAAGCATTCCTGGGCTGCACATTAAGTATTAACATGAGCGGATAAATTAATTTGTTGGCTCAAACATGGTAGATTGACAATCAACAGTGTGCAATAGTGGCACCATAGGGACATTATGGAGCAGATCTCTGTAAAGACTATTGCAGCAGCAATAAGGCCAAAATTGCAGCATTTCATGTGCTATAGTGGTGCAAACATGATGGTTTTGAACTCCTTGTTCTAAGCTTTTAATGCCTGTTTGTGTTTCATTTGAAATACTGTTTCAGTTACATGACTTTTTTTAGCTTTGGAAAAAATTGCTTCATAAAGCATGTTTTATCATTAAAAAACTGTCGATTGCTAACCAATTGTGTCCCTATTCACAAACTTACAATTCTCTCTTAACTGTCTCTACACAAACCTACTAATGCACAGTGCTCTCTGGCTTTGTTTCCAGCCAAGCCAGTTCCCACTTCTATATTTTGCACATACTCTATTCTGTCAATTGGTATGTCATTCTCGGTTGGGGGATTGTTAAACCATAATATGAATTTAAAGATTGATATCTGTAGGAAAAATGACTAGATTAAAAGGGATTCTTTTTTTATGTGTGTGATCACAACTAGTTAATCTAGAGTTTAATACCTATACACTACCGGTATAAAAGAGTTTTACACTGACAGTTAATCACAACTTTTAAAGTATTAATTAGTAAAGTCAAGAAACTTAATATATATAAAAAATTGTGATTAACTGCTAGTGTAAAAACCTTCTATACTGACAGTGTATTAAGTGTTTTTCTCGTTAATCTAATTGTTGGCTCTATTTACTAACATGAGGTAATAATATAGATTAGATGACTGAGTAATTAGGAGATATGATACAAGTACATGTTAACTTTAAGAATTAAGCACTATTGTTAGTGGGGAATGTTGGAGGACCCAGGATCTGACATATTGGCAGATGGCTGGCAATATAAATATACATTTGAAAGTGCTCACACTGTCACATTCACATACACTAAAAAAATAGATATAACAGTAAATAAAAACTAAAAACCCAGATATAGAATTATAAATACTATTAGAACTCAAAAATTTAGCAACAATGAAATTAACCAAAATCTGAAACAAAGAAAGAGAAAGCAACCAGAGAATTTAAAGAAAGAGAAAACAAAGAAACAGGGCAAGGCTGTCAGGTCAACATGCAGAACGATCATTTAAAAAGATTGCCAACATTGACACATATGGAAGCAGAAATTATTTGCTTGCATCAAGAGCAGTGGTATTGTTCTGGTTCTCTGTTGGTTTAAACATGTTTGGTCCTTGATTACTTTTCTGGTTGTTTTTACCATGCGAAGAATATAATTCTTAATGCTGGTGCACGAGGAGAAACTGTTTCTGGGAAGGCTAATTTAACTGGACAGAGGCTAGCTAGACAGGGGGAAGAAAACCATTTGGAGAGGTCATGCTTTATCATTGATGGTATTGTTGCATGTGAGGTTGCAAAAGGCAATGTGACCTTATACAATTTCCTACTTTAACTTGTAAATAAACGTAGTCCACATCCATTTTTAGCTTTGTCTATATATGTATATTTCTCACACACTTGTCCCCTGTGAACCATAACGTATGACAAGATTACATTAACATAGGGCACAAACTCTGAAACACAACGAGATTGCAAATTACTTTGCTTCCTCCCGGTAACCCAGGAAGATAAGTTAAGAAGACACCCACAAGATCACCAGACAAGAATAATGTTTTTTGTGGACCACAAAATGAGTTGACCATGCTTCAGAGCTGTAGCATTGGTACCATGTCAAAATATCAAAAGAACAAAAAACATGTCAATGTATCACAAATGCTTTTTTTTTTTTTCTTTTTTCAGAGAAACTTATTTGCTTCTTGTGGCCTCCTTTTACTGAAACAGATAGCAAGATAAATCCTTTACAAGGAGATGAAAGATCATAGGAGATATAGCATGAAGGGAGAACTTACAAGAGGAAGGGACAGATTATAGGAGATTTTCTAACAGCTAGGATATACACAAGGTATAAAATGAAACATCTATGAAACTATTAAAACACATAATAAATTACATTAATACATATTAACATTTAGAAGTGGAGTTGAATGTGTCATGATGACAGCAATAATGGGTGCGGATGAATATGGGTTTTGTTTAGTAGCATGGGTTGCTGTTAGATGTGTCATGACCTGCAATTGCCTCACCAATAATTTGTCCAGATGGCATTTAGCAGGCTGATTGTGAGAGTATAAACTGAAATAGTATTGAGCAATCAACATCTATAATAGCTTG
The DNA here is from genome assembly GCA_037954015.1 of Psophocarpus tetragonolobus. Taxonomy (NCBI): domain Eukaryota; kingdom Viridiplantae; phylum Streptophyta; class Magnoliopsida; order Fabales; family Fabaceae; genus Psophocarpus; species Psophocarpus tetragonolobus. The sequence goes on along the minus strand of CM075688.1, from coordinate 44,551,344 downwards.
TTAGATACACATCATCATAGTTAGTTATGCTAAGCTCCCAAGGTGGTTAGCTAATTAGGTTTATTGGAGTTATAGCTGTCTATAGTATAAATATTTTGTTCTTTGCATTTGTTCAATAATATAAAATTTTGTCGTTTCTTTCTATTTCAGAGGGAAAAGTTGCACGCACGCTTTTATGGTAAGAAAGGCATCTTGGCACAACTGGTATGTAAAGTTGGATGCAATCAAGCGACATATCGCTAGCAAAAACTCAACATCTTAATGAGTTTTATCCTCTCTATACAAATCTGCTATAATCATGTAAATCTTTTCTTTCTTTCCTTGTCTAACTTGAATTTCTTGCTTTTCTAACTTTTGTGTGATAACTTTTTATTCTTAGTGTGTTAGGGTACAGTACAAAAATTAGGAATTAGGAATCTCGTATCAATGGTCTTGGTCTAGATGATGTTTTGGTAGTAGACCCAAAGGTAAAACAACTATAGGTGTTAGTTTGATGAAAAAAAATATCATAAGACAATTCTAACATGAAGTTATTACTAGAATATTATATTAAGCATACATGATGGTATGTTGATTATTGGTAGGACCATAGGAGAGTATGAAAAATGCATAGGCTATAAATGGATCATGAATTTTTTTGAATTGGTGTTAGCACTGATGGTTAAATTAAATTTTTATAATGTTTATTTAGTGGCAAGCTGGATGAATAAAGCAACACATGTGTTGAATTGTAGAGTTGGAGTGGTTCCTTTTAAATATCTATGGATTACCTGTGACTGCAAATCCTCACAAGTTATCGACATGGGGTTGGTAGTGTACTAAGTTTGTAAAAGGTTATGAATCATCTTAAGACTGATGCTTGTGTTGTTCAAGTCATGTTAGATTTCCTTTCTTCTATGAGTCAATATTTTTTTATTATTTCTCATTTAATTGTGTATCTATTGCTAAGTACATTTCTTGAACATTTTCTTGTCATCTAATTTATAATCTGTTAAAGTAACCTCTAGACTCTAGCCTGTTGCTCACCTACTATTGAAAAATATGGTCATTGAAATTTAGACCATGGTTATTTATATGTCAATTTGATGCAGGAACGAGCACACTACTTGATATATACACCGTCTAATCCACTTCTATTTGTTGCCGTGAAGGTAAGCTTCCTTGTCAAGTTAACATCTATATTTCCCTCTGATGAACAACGGAAGGACTTCATTTACCACGATGTTTTCTCTCTAATTATACACATGTGAATGTCAGAGTACTCCTTGTTCCCACAGTTTATCTATTTCACATGTGAAACCAGTCTTTTAGAACCAATATAATTTTAGCCTTTAATTGCAGGATTAAAACAGAACGGGATATTACAAATTGCTGACGATGTAAGTTGGCATTCATTACAGAATTTGGTTTGTTTCCTTTGTCAGCTCCCATGTGTTGCAGTTAATTTGCCTATTTGGTTTTGAGAAACGATTCAAACTTCCTAACAAACTTCATAATGTCCATTTAGTCAGTCTAACGGTCTTTATTTGCTTTGGGCTGGTGTGTCCTAAAGTTTAATATCAATGTTAGTGCTTAGTGCCTATAAGGAAAATGGGGGGTACAAGTTCTGATTTCAAGTAATGTATACACTTTGATTGTGATATAATGGTATGGTTATGTTTAATTTACTTTTACTGTGCAGATGATTGACAAACATGTAATTGTCTTGGAGGAAGCAAAATCTGAGTACAATAAGATGAAAAAAGTGATGGATTCTGAGGTACTGGTCGTTCATTTTTCATCGCCTCAACAAACTTGGACTTTTCTCATTGCAATCATTATGTAATCAATATTGTTACTACAAGCCGTATTCGCTCTTCATCACTACAAGCCTACCCCGCTTTATGTAATGGATGAAATTGATGCTGCCCTAGGTACTTTCTATTAACTTATACCCAAATTCTTTTCATATAAATTCTACATAGGTTGCAAAAAATTAAACTCCATTGCTATATGGTTTGGCCAGACTTCAAGAATGTATCTATAGTCGGACATTATGTGAAAGACAGGGCAAAGGACGCCCAATTCATAATCATTAGGTAGGTTTATTAATTGTTATACCAAGAGTTTATGTTGTTTACTTGGCTTTTTATAAGTATTGTGTAAAAGAAACACATTTTTAATATTTTAACACAATTTTACTGAAATTTATTGGAATTTAACAATACTGAGTTTGACTTATTTAATTAATTTCATTTGTGATTCTATTATTTTCAATAAATTTTAACTAATAAAAGTGTGTTGTTGATACCCTTGATGTGCTTAATTAATCTAATTATTGTAGTATGCTCATATTAGAAATATATGTAATTAGTTTTATCTGTTCTATGAACTTATCTCTTGTTTTATTTTACACTGACATGTATATTTAAACAAATGTTTTAATTTGGATTAGTTTCTTTTGTTTTGATTTAGAAAATGATTTTTTTGATTGAAATTGAAACCAGTTATAAAAAAATAAGATTTAAATAGGTTTAAAGTTCTTTTATGGATTTTGTTTAATTATATTATACTAAGTAGGATTAAGCATAAAATGGTCAATGTAGATAATTAAATTGACTTTAGAATGAGTTAATTTTTTTACAAAACTGTTAGAATTTGTACAGGATGATTGTAATCTTGTGATTTTGATTATAATTTTATTATACATATAATTAATTATTAAAATATTATAATTTTTAAAACTCTTAAAATGATGAAATCCACAAGATTTTTTCAGATCTAATAAATTTCTGTTTAACTCAACTCAATTTTCTCATGAGCATGGACAAAATAGAACTTTCTAGCCATTCATAAAGGCCTTCACTTATTTACAAAACCTTCATAATTTTGGGGAAATTAATTTTACTAAATGTCAATTTATATTTCTCTGCTTTTATTCTAAATATAAAAGGCTCATTTTAGTTCTTTTAAGATAAGGAGAAAGGAAATTGTAAAAGGTTCATTTATATGTTACATTGAAGTTTACTTTAATAATAATAAAGTAAATTATATTTTATAAAAATACTAAAATTATTTTCAGACATGAATATTTTAAAATAAGAAAAAAAAACATGAATTAGTGTTTTTATGAAACTTTGGAGTATGATATGAGAAAACTCACAGGAGAATGCCAGATAAACTTACAAGAGTATTATATGAAACATAATTTAGTTTGTTGAACTATCTTTATTAAGTTATATTGCAACTTTTTGCAAGATAAGATATATAGGAGATAAGGTACATGGTGACTATTGATTCTCACATTAGTTGCATTATCATTTTATGACCCTCTAAAATAATGCATGTTTTGTAATAATTTAGCACAATTGACTTCTAACGATATAGGATTAACTATTATTAAATAAATGCTTCAGTTTGGTGGAGGTTAATGTCACGATCATCCAACTTAGTAGTTGCGACACTCAATGATAGGTTGGATGTTGTATAAAGTGCACTTAAGGAGAGGAAGGTGGGTGGTAATCTGATAAATAATAAGAGAACTTTCCCAACTAAGGGATGATTTCCCTCAGAAATATCATGCAAATATTGGATCTAAATGAATTAGAGCTAAGTTGTATAAATGTATTATAACTGTAAATTTGTATTAGAGGCACTTGATCACTGAAAACAACAATAACTACAATGTGACTAAACTACACACACAGGTAATAAGTGGCAATATTGCTAGAATTTGATTTGATGCATATGCACATGCACTGAAAAATATCCATTGCATGCCTTGACTATCATATACAGCCTGAACTGTGCAGCAATCTGTTGATCAACATTGTAAATTAATTTTCTTTATGATATTGCAGAGAACGAAACAGAGAATTGATCAAGGAAGCAATTCATGTTCGTTATGCACTTCTCCCATATTTGTACACATTATTCAGGGAGGCTAACTCTATTGGTGTTCCTGTTGTCCATCCATTGTGGATGGAATTCCCATTTGATGAAGCTACTTTTAGCAATGACGAAGCTTTCATGGTTGGGAGTAGTCTTTTAGTGCAAGGGATTTAATGAGGTATGTTAATTAGTTTTCATATACAAATATTTTTTCCTTCTGCAAATCATATCCTCCTCTTTTGTGGTTGCTAACTGAAGTTTTTACAATGCTTTGTTGCTGGCAGCGAGCTAAGCATGCATTAGTCTATTTGCCTGGAGAACAATCCTGGTATGACCTAAGAAGTGGAGCTATGTACAAGGGAGGGGTGACACACAAGTTGGAGGTTACAGAGGAGATCATTCTTTTTTCCAAAGAGCTGGAAACATTATTGCATGTTGTGTTGTAATTCTTGTGAATATACTTGAATGTATTCATGTTGTGTTGTAATTCTTGTATTCATGTTGTGTTGTAATTCTTGTGAATATACTTGAATGTATTCATGTTGTGTTCTAATTCTTTTATTCATGTTGTAATTCTTATATTCATGGAACATGTTTCTTTTCTGTTATTTTATTAAGTCTAACTTCTGTTCTCATACACATTCATATATTATAATTTATAAATCATAGTACACTTTATGCTAGTTAGCTTCTCATCTTTCAAACTTCTAATGTAATAAATCATTTGGCTACCAAAGTTATGTAATCAATATTGTTACTTTATGACGGAGATTAAAACCAATACTATTACTTGATAATGAAATTAAAAATAAATTAAAATAAAAAATATTTACAAAATTAAGATAAAATTTCCTAAGTTTTCAACCTACGGCATTAAATATTTTAGTTTTAGAAGTTAGTTCGAAGACATTAAACCAAATTGACCATTTTTTTTTAGGGCCTTAGTTTTATGCTAGCAACTAGATCTTTAATTGTATACTCATTATATAATAAGAATTTTTACTTCAAAATAAAAAATTCCTTGTCATGCATTAAAAAATTTGCTAATGTTTTGTCAGTTAATAGTTCACAAACTCTTTTGCATGTAACTATATTTTCAAAAAATTCATTGAGTATGTGATTCTTAAATATTAAATATTTAAACTATATGAGACATATAAGTTAATATAATCATCTTATTATATAAATTATTATATCTATAACCATAAGTTTTAACTCATTTCAACAACTATATCATTTTTAAATTTAATATTTTTAAGATTGAACTCTATTATAATTTTAATAATTATCCGTAAAATATAATTTTTTTATTCAAGATGTGTGCAAGATTACAAGAATCAATAAATTTTAATAAAATTTTATAATATAAAAAAATTATTAAAATATGATAAACAAATTTTAATATTTATGATAAAAAATTTAAAATATAAAATTATCAAGTATAATTTTTTTCTTATGGTCTGTAGTAATATTTTTTTTTAAAAATATAAAATATAAAAATGTTATATTCTAAACAAATTTTATTATTAACATATAGATTTTTTAAGATAGGAAGAATTAGAATTTAGTTAAAAGAGTAGGGATAATTTGTGGATTTTAAGGTTTGCTTTGAGAAAAAAAAAAAAAACAAATCCTCAACGGTAACAATGGAAAAAATTTCTTTTTAATAAATGCCCAATTATTTGAAAGAAGCTGTTTCTAAACCTGCAACGTTCATTCAATCTTCCCCTCTCACCCGCGCTTACTCTGTTCTTCTCTGAAACCCATTCTCTGAAATCAATCTTCCCCTCTCATTCGCTTCCTCTTTTCTTGTTTTCCTTTTCTTTTCTCTCACATCCTCTGTTCATAAATCTTACCTCCATTAACACAATTGAATGAGCTTTCTCTGACCTTTGACAACCTCTGTTGGTATCACCTAGGCCGGAGGAACAAGAAGATTACCGATTGCTGGGTCGATTTTGTTAATGGCTTCTGTTTTCGGTGGTGAAAATTATCATTGTTCTCTGAGGTAAGTTACAGTTCGGGGTGGTGAAAGTTCTTGAATGTTTTTCTTCAAATTCCATTTCTTTTGTTTAAGCTCTCTATTCCCAATGAATACTTCTTGTCCATCTTGATGTTATTCGTGATTTATGTAATATTCCCGACGATCGTTCTCATTCTTAATTAAACTCTATGATTAACATTTTACTGTCCCATAGACTATAATTTCATTGGTTTGTTAATGTAAATTTTTCTCGAAAGGATTACTTAATGATTGAAATTGAGTAGTTGCAATATGAGATGTTAATTTCTATGCCTCTCTAGATTCTTGATTTCTTTCTCGTGCTAATTTCCATGCTTGAAAAACAATTGTCAGAAATTCTTTGACACATCTCTATCCTCTATGTCACCAGGTTTCCTCCCAATAACAGATCTCTAATCAACAACTGATCCCTGCATTTATGTATGCTTCCCGGCATAAGCTATGTCAGGTCGGGTATCGGACACATAAATGAGTTTTCCGGAAACTCATGTAACTTTATGAGATCTTGCGGCAACATTTCTATGATTCTGATTTCTTTTTTACCGTTGTTAACCCTAACAATTGGTGTGTGTGCTATGGATGTTGGGACTTGGGAGACCAAAACTCCCTCAATCGGTGAAAGTGGTTGGGTTTAAGTTTGAATAAAATATATGTTTTGACTTTAAGTGAGTGAGAAACAGGATTAAGCTTTTTGAAACACATATGTCATAAAAAAAAGCATTTCAACTTTTAAGCATTATAGCTGGAATAGAACATTATTACAGCTGTGAATTCTGCTGTGATGTTATAGGAATTCTGCTGTGATGTTATAGGAATTCTGTTGTGATGGAGGTTTGCTATGCAAACTCCACTATGACACTGCTGCTATTTTGTGATTGATAACTTTGGATGTTAAATATGAAATATTTCGTTTTAAATCTGTCAACAAAAGTTTGTGATTAGCTCTTTCAATCTCAAATCTGTCGTGTAATTAATATTTTACTTAATTAGGCTTGATTTTCCTTCTTATAACTTTATTGTGTTATTTGTAGGTTTGGCAGGCTCTTTTGGCTGTCAAAGCACTTGTGCTGCCCCTTGTGGAAGATGTTGAAACTGGCTCAATTTTGCCTCTCTCTTTGCTGAAAAAGCGCATACATTACCCAACAAAATCTACTTTAGTTAAACTTCTACAGGTTAGTCTTGTATACCTGGGCTGAGAAGTTTTCTATCTCATGTTAATTCTCATTCTGAACATGTAATTTAAACTCTCACTTAATTGAATTTGCTGAAAAGAAAAAAAATTAAATACCAATCTGTTAGTTAATTCTCATGTTAACAACATAACTAAATTAATTTTTTTTACTTTTCAGCTTTTGACTGCGTTTAAATTTTTAGTTAACTATCTATTTAGTTATTTTGTTCCTATAAAGCTGAATTTCCTCCATCTATTACATTAATTTATGGCTTTCAGTTACTCACAGATTTAAGTATGAAAAATATAGCTTCTGGTGGGCTATATCTAAAAAACAAGAAAATTCCCTAATTACTAAAACAAGTTTCAAGGTTAGGTTCTATATGCTTTAACTATGAAGTAATATTTCAGTTTGCTTAATCTAATAAATACTAGATTGAATCTGATAGGAAGTTATACTATTGGTCTTGATCAAATTGGTGTATGTTAATATAATTACAATTTGTTAAATTAATGTACTGTCTAAATTATTATGATTAGCTATTTATAATGGTCAAATTGCTCCCTCATTAACATATTGGTTGTAATAGAGAAGTAATTATTCTTTGAAATATTTATCACATGTTTGGAATAACCAGAGGTTGAAATTGTAAGAGACCTATTCATCAATGCTGGTTTTCAAAAGCCCTTTTAACAAAATTATTGTCATACTTGTGTAAAAATTTATATCAAGATGGAACTAATTGTGTTTACGAATCTAATAAGCGTTAAAAATTTTGGATTATATGTTTTAATTATAATTTGTGAATTTAGATAATTAACACTTGTTGTTAGGTTTGGGTAGATTAGTCTAACATAGGATGGGTAGGCTGGGTTATGTTAGGACAGGTGGGTTAGTTAGGTAGGGTATTGTAGGCTAAGGTAAGACCATAATAAGTTACGTCAAGCCAAATTATTCTAATATAGAATAAGGGAAGGTAAGATATGCTAGGAAAAATTGACTAGGTTAGCTTAAGGTAGTCTAAGATACGGTAAGGTTAGGTACATTATGTTAGAGTATGATAGATTATGTAGGCTAATGTAGGCAAGGGTATGGGTAGGGTAAGCTAGGGTAGACTAGGGTAGGCTAGGGCTTGGGCTATGGTAGGGTAGGGTAGGTTAGGGTAGAGTAGAGTAGGGTGGGGTAGGGTAGAGTAGGGTGGGGTAGGGTAGGGTTGGCTAGACTAAGGTAGGGTAGGGTAGGGTAGGGTCGGCTAGGCTAGGGTAGGGTAGGTAGGCCATGTTAGGTAGGCAAGGCTAGGTTAGGTTAGGGCTAGGGTAGGCTACAGTAGGGTAGTCTAGGATAAGGTAAGGTAGGGTAGGGCTATGGTAGGCTAGGGCTAGGTTAGGTTAGGTTAGGGTAGGTTAGGTTAGGGCTAGGGTAGGCTAGGCTAGGTTAGACTAGGCTAGGGCAGGCTAGGTTAGGACTAGGGTAGGGTAGGCTAGGCTAGGATAGGGTAGGCTAGGCTAGGCTAGGATAAGATAGGATAGGATAGGCTAGGTTAGGATAGGACAGGATAGGCTAGGTTAGGATAGGACAGGATAGGCTAGGTTAGGTTAGGGCTAGGGTGGGTAGGCTAGGGTAGGGTAGGGTAGGTAGGGTAGGGTAGGCTAGGCTAGAGTAGAGTAGAGTAGGCTAGGCTAGGCTAGGATAGGGTAGGCTAGTAGGCTAGGCTAGGTAAGAATAGGGTAGAGTAGGCTAGGCTAAAGTAGGGTAGAGTAGGCTAGGCTAGTCTAGGATAGAATAGAATAGGGTAGAGTAGGCTAGCCTAGGGTAGGGTAGAGTAGGGTAGGATAGGGGCAGGCTAGGCTAGGCTTGGCTAGTCTAGGATAGAATAGAATAGGGTAGAGTAGGCTAGCCTAGTGTAGGGCTAGGCTTAGGGTAGGGTGGGGTAGGGTAGGGTAGGTAGGCCATGGTAGGGTATGGTAGGTAGTCAAGGCTAGGTATGGTAGGGTAGGGTAGGCTAGGTTAGGTGTTAGGGCTAGGCTAGGCTAGAGGAAGCTAGGCTAGGCTAGGATAGGATAGGGTAGGGTAGGCTTGGATAGGCTAGGCTAGGATAGGCTAGGTTAGGTTAGGATAGGATAGGATAAACTAGGTAAGGATAGGATAGGATAGACTAGGTTAGGATAGGATAGGATAGGTTAGGTTAGGGCTAGAGTGGGTAGGATAGGGTAGGCTAGGCTAGAATAGAGTAGGATAGCCTAGGGTAGGCTAGGCTAGAGTAGAGTAGGGTAGAGTAAGCTAGGCTTGGCTAGTCTAGGATAGAATAGAATAGGGTAGGGCTAGGCTTAGGGTAGAGTAGAGTAGGGTAGGATTGGGGTAATAGGGTAGGCTAGGATAGGCTAGGCTAGGATAGTCTAGGCTATGGTAGGCTAGGATAGTCTAGTATATAATAGGGTAGGGTAGGTTGGACTAGGGTAGGGTATGGATAGGCTCAGATAGGCTAAGGCTAGCTTGGGGTAGGTTAGGGTAGGGGTAGGCTAGGGTATTCTAGGTTAAGTTAGGCTATTCTAGGCTAGGCTAGGGGTAGGCAAGGATAGGATAGGGTAGGGTAGAGTAGGCTAGGCTAGGGTTGGGTAGGCCAGGCTAGCCTAGGATAGGGCATGGGTAGGTAGGGTATGGCTAGGGCTAGGCTTTGGATAGGGTAGAGTAGGATAGGATAGGGGTAGGCTAGGATAGGGTAAGTTAGGCTAGGATATGGTATGTTAGGCTAGGTGAAGGTAGACTATTCTAGTCTAGGATAGAGTAGAGTAGGATAGGGTAGGGGTAGGTAGGCTAGCCTAGATTAGGTAGGGGTAGGGGTAGGGGTAGGGGTAGGGGTAGGGGTAGGGCTAGGCTTGGGTTGGGTAGGATATGATAGGCTACGGTAGTCTAGGATAGAGTAGATTAGGGTAGGTAGGGTAGGGTAGGGTAGGGTATGGCAAGGGTAGGTAGGCTATTCTAGGAGTAGGGTAGAGTAGATTAGGATAGTGGTAGGCTAGGATAGAGTAGGATATAGTAAGCTAGGCTAGGTTATTCTAGGCTAGGATAGGATAGGGTACGGTAGGCTAGGCTAGGCTAGGATAGAGTAGGGTAGACTAGGGTAAGGTAGGGTAGATGTAGGGTAGGAATAGGCTAGGCTAGGCTGTAGGGGTAGGGTAGGATAGGTGTAGGCTAAGGTAGGGTAGGGTATTCTGGGTAAGCTAGGCTAGGCTAGGCTAGTCTAGGATAGAGTAGGGTAGGCTAGGTTAGGTTAGGGTGGGGAAAGGTAGGCTATGGTAGGGTAGGATTGACTAGGGCTAGGCTAGTTTAGGGTAGGGTGGGCTAGGGTAGGTAGTCTAGGGTAAAGTAGGATAGAGTAGGTAGGCTTGGCTAGGCTAATAGGCTAGGGTTGGGTAAGGGTACGGTAGGGTAGGCAGGGTAGGTAGGCTAGTCTAGGATAGAGTACGGTAAGGTAGGGTAAGGGGTAGTGTAAGGTAGGGGTAGGGTAGGCTAGGCCCGGGTAGGCTAGGTTAGGACAGGCTAACCTAGGGTAAGCTAGGCTATTCTAGGGGTATTGTAGGATAAGGTTGGGTAGAGTAGGTAGGTAGGCTAAGCTAGGGTAGGCATATCTTAGGCTTGCTATGGTTGGCTAGGTTAGGGTTAGGCTTGGGTTTTTGGTTAGGGTAGGGTATGACATGCTAGGCTAGGCTAGGCTAGGTCAGGGTAGGTTTGGGTAGAGTAGGCTAGGATAAGGTAGGGTAGGGTAAGGTAGGCTACGCTAGTCTAGAATAGAGTGAGCTAGGAGTAGGGTAGGGGTAGGCTCAGGATAGGCTAGGGTAGGGCTATACTAGGCTAGGATGGTTTGGCTAGGCTAGAAAGGGGTAGCGTAGGGTAGGGTAGGCTAGAGTAGGCGTATCCTAGGCCAGGCTAAGGCAGGCTATGCTAGGTTAGGTTAAGGTTTGGCTATGCTAGGCTAGGCTAGGTTTTGGTAGAGTGGGGTAGGGTAGGATAGGGTAGACTAGTGTAGGGTAAGGTAGGTTAGGTTAGAGTTTGGCTAGGCTTGGTTAGGGTAGAGTAGGGGTGAGGGTAGGGTATTCTAGGGTAGGCTAGGTTAGTGTAGGATAGGGTTGGGTAGAGTAAGTAGGTAGGCTAGGCTAAGGTAGGCATAGGCTAGACTAGGGTAGCATAGGGTAGGGTAGGCTAGAGTAGGCGTATCCTAGGCTAGGCTAGCCTAGGTTAATTTAGGCTAGTATCCTAGGCTAGTTGGGTAGGGTAGGGTAAAAGGTGGGGTAGGTTAGGGTAGGCTCTAGGCTACGTTAGGGTAGGCTACGGTAGGGGTGGGCTAGCTAAGGTAGGTTACTATATGGTTGGGCTAGGCTAGAGTAGTGTTGATAGGCTAGACTATGGTAGGTTAGAGTAGGGTAGGATGTGCTTAGGCTATGGGTAGGGTAGGGTAGGGTAATAATAGGGTAGGGTAATAATAGGGTAGGGCAGGGGTATGTAGGCTACCCTAGGCCAGGGTAGGGTAGGGCTAAGCATAGGCTAGGGGTAGGGTAGGGTAGGATAGGGGTAGGCTATGATAGGTTAGGCTAGGCTAAGGTAGGTTATTCTAGGCTAGGGCGACTAGGATATGGTAGGTTAGGATAGTGTAGGCTAGGCTAGTGTAGAATAGAATAGAGTAGGGTAGGTTAGACTAGGAAGGGTATGGTAGATATAGTAGGGTGGGGGATAGGCTAGGCTAAGGTAGGGTCTTCTAGGCTATGCTTGACTAGGCTACGATAGGGGTTGGCTAGGATAGGATATGATAGGCTAGGATAAGGTATGCTAGGCTGGTCTAGGATAAAGTAGGGTAAGGTAGGGTAGGATAGGGCATGGTAGGTAGGCTATCCTAGGGTAGGCTAGGATATTCTAGGCTAGGATAGGGTATGCTAGGCTAGGATAGAGTAGGGTAGGGTAGGTTAGGTTAGACTAGGTTAGGGTATGATAGGGTAGGGTAGGGATAAGCTAGGCTAAGGCTACGGTAGGATAGGGTATCAGGGTATTCTAGGCTAAAGTAGGCTATTCTAGGTGAGGATAGGGTAGGCTAGGCTAGGATAGACTAGGGTAGGGATAGGCTAGGCTAGGGGTAGGGTAGGGTATTCGAGGCTAAGGTAGGCTATTTTAGGCTAGGCTATGCTAGTCTAGAATACAGTAGGCTAGGCTAGGTTAGGGTGGGGTAGGGTAGAACTAGGGTAGGAGTAGGGTAGGCTACGATAAGGATAGTGTAGACTATTATAGATTATAGATATTATAGCTAACCAACATACTAAACCAATGTAGACAAGTTTTTGTCCTCATTTTATTGATAGGTGTGAGCTTTCACTCTATCTTTTGATTTTATACATTGGGTCACAATCTTTCCTTTTCTTGTATGATCACTTGTCCACTTTTGCATTCTGATATTTTCTACACTTGTTTTTTTGCTTGGGTTGGCATTTCATTGCCTAACAGTCAAAACTAATCTTATTCCACTACGTGAGATCAACTATGTGGATTACACAATACTATTTGGCTCAATTAAACACCCATTTCTAAAGTATATTGTCTACCATGAAATCCCTTTAAAAATTTCCTCCAATAATTTTGGTTTCTTTCTACTCCTTTAAAAATTACGTGGTCTATCTCCCACCAGTGTCTGCAGTGATCTTTGCACATGTCTTAGCTACCTCAATCCATTTTCTATCATCTCCTTGTATGTAATCATTATGTATCCTGTTATTTCTTGTGTAGCCGCAGATGTGTTTTTACATATTCATTGCCCAACATTCACTGGAGTATTATAATTAAAAACTGCTGCTCCAGTTACACGGTTGTTCAGATTTTTCACTTGTCTTTTGTAATCTTTACAGTTGGTGTTCTAGACTTGATTAAGGGAATAAAATTCATGAATTACCTTGCTGTGTTCACGTGAACTGGTACTTTTTGCTTTGTATGCAGTGTTGGAACCTTGTTTTTCACATCTCTTGCACCCTGGATATCTCGAATTATGAATATCCTACACTGAATAACAATTTAAAATGCCTAAACTTCCTGATAGTGCCTTATAGTTTTAATTTTTGAATTCTTTTCATTGTGTGCATTATTTTTAATAATCGCATCACATCACCTTGGTATGCATTCTCATATCTTGCTGAGCGTTTATTTTGATAAGAGATGATTGATATTTTCTATTTGGGAAGTCAGGGATCTTATTGTTGGTATTATCAAATTTTAAAGAGATTATGGTCATAGTTGCTATGTTAAAGCTATCTTCTTTTTTTTTTATGTTTGCGAGACAAGTTAGAAAGATATTTTATCACTAAAAATATGGTCAATTCTATGGTAATTTTCACTAATTGGTACACCTTATTTGTGAAATGTTATTTATGATAAACTTCAATGCAATTTAATGAAGGTTTATGCTTTTCCCCATTTTTTTATTCTCTCTTGTTTGCACAACCTTCTTTAGAAGAAGGAACAGTTATTGGTTTTAGATTTTATTTCTTGAGTTCTGAGAATAATTGAATTTATTCTGAATGCTATGGTATCAACTATCAAACATGCAAAAACTTAATCATCTTTACAATACATTGCTTTACTGTACTGATTTTCCATATCTTTGATCTTCATGATCCCAGGTTGGCATCTTTGCAGCAACTGGGAGAGGGATGCATCAAAGACGCTGCTATCTTATGTGTTAGGGAAACAAGGGCTTTTGTGAGACCCACATGAGAACTGTAATGTTGATTGAACAACAAAATTAGATGGGAAACGATGTAGTACAACTTTGCTTCCTACACTCTTTTCTTGTTGAATGAAATTGTTAGTTTAAAATGATATGTGCAAGTTGGAATGATAATCCTTTATCCTTTTGTAGTGCTTAAGGTTGTTTCAAAGTATTAGTGGTTTGATGTTTTCTAAAATTTACTTCTCTTATTTCAAACTTCTCTATGGTTTTTTCTTGTTTTATATTTTTAGAATTTTTAAGCAATCCTGGAATGCACATTAAGTATTAACATGAGCGGACAAATTAATTTGTTGGCTCAAACATGATAGATTTGGTAGTCAACAGTGTGCAATAGTGGCACCATAGGGACATTATGGAGCAGATCTCTGTAAAGACTATTGCAGCGGCAATAAGGGCCAAAATTGCAGCATTTCATGTGCTATAGTGGTGCAAACATGATGATTTTGAACTCCTTGTTCTAAGCTTTTAATGCCTGTTTGTGTTTCATTTGAAATACTGTTTCAGTTACATTACTTTTTTTAACTCTGGAAAAAACTGCTTCATAAAGCATGTTTTATCATTAAAAGACTGTCTGTTGCTAACCAATTGTGTCCCTATTCACAAACTTACAATTCTCTCTTAACTGTCTCTACACAAACCTACTAATGCACGGTGCTCTCTGGCTTTGTTTCCAGCCAATCCAATTCCCACTTCTATATTTTGCACATACTCTGTTCTGTCAACGGGTAACTCATTCTCTGTTGGGGGATTGTTAAACCGTAATATGGATTTAAAGATTGATATCTGTAGGAAAATGACTAAGTTAAAAGAGTTAGTCTAGAGTTTAACACCTATATACTACTGGTGTAAAAGGGTTTTACACTAACGGTTACTCACAACCCTTCGTTTACATGACTTTTAAAGTATTAATTAGTAAAGTCAACAAACTTAATGTATATAAAGAGTTATGATTAACTACCAGTGTAAAAAACTTTCTATACTAACAGCATATTAAGTGTTTTTCTCGTTAATCTAATTGTTGGCTCTATTTACTAATATGAGGTAATATAGATTCCAGGACTGAGTAATTAGGAGAAATGATACAAGTACATGTTAACTTTAAGAATTAAGCATTGTTGTTAATGGCGAGAGGGCCCAGGATTTGACATATTGGGAGATGGCTGGCAATATAAATGTACATTAGGAAGTGCTCATACTGTCACATTCACATACACTAAAAAAATAGATATAACAGTAAATAAAAACTAAAAACCCAGATATAGAATTATAAATACTATAAGAATTAAAAAATTTAGCAACAATGCACTTAACCAAAATCTGAAACAAAGAAAGAGAAAACAAGCAGAGAATTTAAAGAAAGAGAAAACAAAGAAACAGGGCAAGGTTGTCAGGTCAACATGCATAACGATCATTTAAAGATTGCCAACATTGACACATATGGCAGCAGAAATTTTTTGCTTGCATCAAGAGCAAGGGTATTGTTCTGGTTCTCTTTTGGTTTAAACATGTTCGGTCCTTGATTACTTTTATGATTATTTTTATCATGCAAAGAATATAATTCTTAATGCTGGTGCAGGAGGAGAAACTGTTTCTGGGAAGGCTAATTTAACTGGACAGAGGATAGCTAGACAGAGGGAAGAAAACCATTTGGAGAGGTCCTGTTTTATCATTGATGGTATTGTTGCATGTGAGGTTGCAAAAGGCAATGTGAGGTTATACAATTTCCTACTTTAACTTGTAATAAACGTAGTCCATATACATTTTTAGCTGTGTCTATATATATATATATATATATATATATATATATATATATATTTCTCACACACTTTTGTCCTTTGTGAACCATAACGTATGACAAGATTTCTAGACATGATAGGGAACATGAGCAATCCATCAAGCATGAAAAAGGTCCATAGGAACTCAGGCTTTAAAAATCTCACCAGGTTATAATTGAATCATGAACTTGTGTGATTGAATTTGACTTTCATCATTTCTATCTTGTAAAGTTATATGCTATATGATTGTGGGTTTCTTGCAAACACTCATTGAAAATGGACTTAGAGAAAGCATTATTCTCGGAGAATTTAGTTTTTTATGAGCGGTGGGTTTAGTGTAAATATGTATTAATGTAATTTATTATTTGTTTTAATAGGTTAATAGCTGTATTATTTTATAACTTATATATATCCTAGCCGTTTATAAAATCTCCTAGGTGCATTTTCTTGATTATAAACCTTGTTCAAATAATCCCACATTTCTTTCTTTAGCAGTTTTATAAGGCTTCAAATTAAGAATAAGGTGAGAGACTCACTGAGCTAAGTATCCAGGTCATGATTTAGGCATCTTTGACTTCCCATTTTGCCAAATCCTCTGGACCTGTAGGTGCTGGTCTTCTTCTATCAATATGACCCCACAAATGTTTTTCCCTTTAACAAATAATTTGAATTGAAACTCCCAAACAGAATAATGTTTTCCACTAAAACAGACAAGAAAAGAATCTGACTTATCACCAGACATGATGCACGATCAACAATAGAAGTAAGGACAGAACAGAACACAAGAGCAAAACCAGAAGATACATGAACAAAGGGGAAGATAAGTTAAGAAGACACCCACAAGATCACAAGACAAGAATAATATTTTTTGTGGACCACAAAATGAGTTGACCATGCTTCAGTGCTGTAGCATTGGTACCATGTCAAAATATCAAAACACCAAAAAACATGTCAATGTATCACACATGCTTTTTTTTTCAGAGAAACTTATTTGCTTATTGTGGCCTTCTTTTTCTAAAACAGATAGCAAGATAAATACTTTACAAGGAGATGAAAGATCATAGGAGATATACTATGAAGGGAGAGATTACAAGAGATATACAGGGAAGGGAGAGATTATAGGAGATTTTCTAGCAACTAGGATATACACAAGGTATAAAATAATACAACTATGAACCTATTAAAACAGATAATAAATTACATTAATACATATTAACATTTAGAAGTGGAGTTGAAGATGTCATGATGACAGAAATAATGGGTGCTGATGAATATGGGTTTTGTTTAGTGGCAATGGTTGCTGTTAGATGTGTCATGACCTGCATTTGCCTCACCAGTAATTTGTCCAGGTGGCATTTAGAAGGCTGATTGTTAGAGTATAAACTGAAATAGTATTGAGCGATCAACATCTATAATAGCTTGTTAGATACACATCATCATAGTTAGTTATGCTAAGCTCCAAGGTGGTTAGCTAATTAGGTTTATTGGAGTTATAGTTGTCTATAGTATAAATATTTTGTTCTCTGCATTTGTTCAATAATATAAAATTTTGTCTTTTCTTTCTATTTCAGAGGGAAAAGTTGTGTGCACGCTTTTGTGGTAAGAAAGGCATCTTGGCACAACTGGTATGTAAAGTTGTATGCAATCAAGCGACATATCGCTAGCAAAAACTCAACATCTTAATGAGTTTTATCCTCTCTATACGAGTCTGCTATAATCATGTAAATCTTTTCTTTCTTTCCTTGTATAACTTGAATTGCCTGCTTTTCTGACTTTTGTGTGATAACTTTTTATTCTTAGAGTGTTAGGGTACAATACAAAAATTAGGAATTAGGAATCTCATATCAATGGTCCTGGTCTGGATGATGTTTTGCTAGCAGACCCAGAGGTAAAACAACTATAGGTGTTAGTTTGATGAAAAAAAATATCATAAGACAATTGTGACATGAAGTTATTACTATTATATTATATTAAGCAAACATGATGGTATATTGATGTTTGGTAGGACCGTAGGAGAGTATGAAAAATGCATAGGCTATAAATGGATCATGAATTTTTTTGAATTGGCGTTAGCACTGATGGTTAAGTTTAATTTTTATAAGAGTCGGTTAATGTGTTTATTTAGTGGCAAGCTGGATGAATAGAGAGCAACACATGTGTTTAATTGTAGAGTTGGAGTGGTTCCTTTTAAATATCTATGGATTACCTGTGACTGCAAATCTTCACCACAAGTTATCAACGTAGGGTTGGTAGTGTACTAAGTTTGTAAAAGGCTATGAATCATCTTACGACCGATGCTTGTGTTGTTCAAGTCATGTTAGATTTCGTTTCTTCTATGAATCAATATTTTTTTATGATTTCTCATTTAATTGTGTATCTATTGCTAAGTATATTTCTTGAACATTTTCTAGTTATCTAATTTATATTTTGTGAAAATAAACTCTAGACTCTAGCTTGTTGCTTACCTACTATTGAAAAATATGGTCATTAAAATTTAGAGCATGCTTATTTATATGTCAATTTGATGCAGGAACAAACACACTACACATGATATATACACAGTCTAATCCACTTCTATTTGTTGCCGTGAAGGTAAGCTTCCATGTCAAGTTCACTAAAACATCTATATTCGCTCTGATGAACAACGAAAAGACTTCATTTACCATGATCTTTTCTCTCAATTATACACATGTGAATATGGTATCAGATTACTCCTTGTTCCCACAGTTTATCTGGTTCGCATGTGAAACCAGTCTTCTAAAGCCAATAGAATTTAATTTAACCTTTAATTGTAGGATTAGAATGGGATATTACAAATTGCTAACGATGTAAGTTGGCATGCATTACAGAATTTGTACAAATTGCTGACGATGTAAGTTGGCATTCCTTACAGAATTTGGTTTGTTTCCTTTGTCAGCTCCCATGTGTTGCAGTTAATTTTCCTATTTGGTTTTCACAAATGATTAAAACCTCCTAACAAACTTTTCATAATGTCCATGTAGTCAGTCGAACGGTCTTTATTTGCTTTGGGCTGGTGTGCCCTAAAGTTTAATATCAATGTTAATGCTTAGTGCTAATAAGGAAAGTGGGGGGTACAAGTTCTGATTTCAAGATCACAAAGATACTAATCTCAACTTGTATGAACTGGAATTGCTTAAGGATCCTGCTATCACTAGTGTTATAGATGAAGAGACTGAATTTAATGCCTTGGCAGTATATTCTCTCGAAGTAAGGTTCCTTTTGGTTTAGTTTGACTTTATTCATTTACGTGGTTTGGGTTGTTTTACACATAGGAGGAAGAAGTTCGCTCCTTGAAGCGTTGTTGGGTAAAAGATAATCCCATGTTTATTTTTAAAGCTATCACATTCCTACCATTTTCGCTTTAGCGAGTGTTTGATTGCATGTTGCATAAGGAAGCTACTATTTGTAACTTCTGCCTTAACGATGATGAAAGCTGAAACCAAACATGTAGATAGTATTTTCTCTCTTGGAATGTCATGTTGGTCTGTCTACATATCAACAAATATTTTTTTGGTGCTAGGGAAGGAAGAGGGATAGAATGACTCCTTTTGTCTATGTGATCAATTTTGAATGTATGTTTACTCCTTTTCTTTTGGAGTTTAGTTTTTATATTTGATACACTGTAGATGTAATTTTTTATATTGTTAATTTTAATTACCTTTATGATGACTTCTGAAATAATTAGTATTATAGTAACCAATATGTTAGTATCAGCACAAAAGAAAAAGAATTATGTCAGTATTAATCAATATTTAATAACAACGAAAAATTTTACATTAAGTGCTATTAAATTCTTATATGGTTGTATACATATGATGTATTATTATTTAGGTAAGATACATTTTTGTTCTCTTACAAATTTCAAAAGTACAATTTTAGTCTTCTAAAATTTTGTTATCCATTTTGTTTTTCTAATTTTAAGATGTATAATTTTTTATCTTCTAGGTGATTTAGTGTTTTTGTTTTAGACTAAATATGCACAAGTAAATTACTTATTTTTTAGGTATTAAGATTAACATAGGATGCTATAGAATAGGTAACGTAGATTTATCAGAAAGCCAAATCAAGGTGATGGATTCCATAGTACTCCTGTTTACATATATTAATTACATCAAGGACAGTATGAATATTTAGACTAAATATGTACAAGTAAATTAGTATATCCAGGTCACTTATTTAAGAGGTATGGTTCTCTAGAATAGATAATTTGGATTTATAAAATGTAGTTCTTGATGATGGATTTTAGAGTACCCATATTTACATATATTACATTAAGGACAATATAAAAATTTGGAAAAGTATGGAGGTGCAGGGAGAAAAGTCTAAAAAAGATTGTGAGATTCATGTTAGTTTTACCAATTTTCAATTTAGAGTTATAATTTTTTGAGAACATTTCTACTAAAGTGTTAAAATTAATATTTTAGTATATTATTTTGACTAAATGTTGAAATACTTTTGTTGAATTTCGTAATGATAGAAGACATAAAAAATTGGAAAGCATCAAGATGGTAAAGGATATCTTTAGGGAAAATTTAGGACTAAAATATTGTTGGTAGTTAAGATTGCTCCTAGTTAATATAAGTTAGGGATGATTACTAGGAAGTTATTGGTAGTTAGAAATCTTTGTCTATAAATAAATATCTTATAATATGATTGAAACTATAATCATTTTAATTACAAACAATTATTTTGATGATATTTTATCTATGGATCATTCTTTATTCTCTTTTCATTTATTTTACATATTTTTGTTGTTATTTAAAGAGGTTAAATAGTTAGTTAAAAACCCAGGATAATTAATTACCATTATCTAAGTACTTAATTACTTGGTAGTTCAATGAAAATACCTTGGAATAGCACCTTCTCTGCGATAATCGATTAACAGAATCACGTAATCAATTATTGCAAAGAACTACAATTGAATTATTTAAGATTTTGTATAGGGTAATTGATTCCTTAAAGTGGGTAATCGATTACCTTCCATAAAGACTCAATTTTATGTGTTTTCTATTTGAGACCACTTAGGTAATCTATTACCAATTTACATGATTGATTACCTAGAGGTAAATCATTACTTAACTCAGTAGTTTTGACACCTTTGCTTTTCAAGCAAAAAAACAACATAATGAACTCAATTCGATTATGAAAATTATAACAAGCAAGAACTCAAAACACTCACACACATACCTATGCCTAACAAAAACACTCAATACAAGTACTACACCTTTTGAAATGTGCTTGGTATCATAAAATGAATTGAAGAAACAAAAACCAAAACCTACAAAGATACCAAGACTTCAGAGAAAGCTCCATCAAAGGTTGCATCCAATCTTCTTCAACTATCTCAACAACTTCTAATTAATTAGAAAGTTAGAGCTCTAACTTAGAGCTAACAAAGAAACTTGGAGCTCAAGATTCTAATTTGGTAGAAAGTTGGAGTTCAAGTTTCTAAGTAACTTGGAGCTCAAATTTCAAAACACAAAAAAAATCACTAATGTCCAAAAATTCTAATTTTGACAGTCAACTAAAAAAACCTATTTTAATTAAAAATAAACATATTCTAAATCTTATTCTACTATTTATAAAGAAGAAATGGATTATATATGTTGTAACAACCCAAATTTATGAACCTTAGACATAAGTAATAAAGATATATTTTTCAGGAAATGACTTTTATACTCAATGAATTAAAGAATACCCTTAAATATTATTCATAACAGTTACTCCACATTAAGAGCTAATGTTAATGACTTAATATGACCCATATGGGGAGGCAAGGCTTGAGGTGCTCTAAGAAGCACACACAAACACACTTTAAGTAAGAAGAGAAAGGAAGAGTTAGAGGTAGAAAGTGAAAAAGAAAGGGAAGTTACAAAGAAGAGAGGAAGAAGAGAGTGAAGGCCAAGACTTTTGGTTCTGAGATCAGATCCAAGAATCCCAAGCTGAGTTTTTCCTTCAGCTTGTCCTTGCGTATTTCTTTGAGGTTTATTTGTATTATTTATTTTGTTTCCATTTTTTATACTATTCATAGGGTTAAGAAAGATCATGATTTTGTGTTATTTAATTTGAAATTGGGAGTTTTAAGTTATGGGTTAGTGTTGGAAGACATTAGGGATCACTATTCATGTCATTACGGAGTTTATGGTTGCTTAGGTCACCATGGATGATCCCTTTCGTGCATATTTCACGTAGATCACGATTCTATAGAGTTGCAAGGTCGTTGAGCGGGCTCTCTCGCTAAGCGCAAAAAAGTTGAGAGAGAACTATTTTCACCCACGAGATGAACAGTTCTAAACAAGTTCAAAACTAATGAATTTTGGAAAGTATTCATCATGAAAGTTGTATCCGTAGATGTTAGCTAACTAATGGTGTTAGTTTCACTAAAATGTAAGGTATATGGCTCAAGATATGATCATTTTAGTGAGTAGAGATCAAATTGTCAACATTCATCAGAAATATAATTTTACGCATAGTATACCTCCAAAATATAATAAAAGTCTTATGTAAACTTCTTAGATTTCAAATGAGGTATATCCAAATAGGATACGATTAGTACAACTCCTAGTATGATACTTATACACTGTTAAGGTCATAGTTGCATACAATAAGATAATGTTTGTAATTGTGTCTTGTTTGGTATTCACGTTCATTGCCTAAGGATAACGTATGTTCGGTAATCATTATTGATAAGCATGATTTGTTACGATAAAATTAATCTATAAGAATGGGATCCTAATGGGATTATAAACAAGGAGTAAAACCTTCATAAGATAAGCATGCAAAAGGTAACAAAGGAACACCTTTCTTGGAAGGTAGGCAGGATCCTTCCATCACTTCTTACCCTTGAAGATATGGTATAGCTCCTCAAGTCAGAGAAGAATAATATGAGGCCAAGGCATAAGATGAGAAGGACACTATGCAAAAGAAAGACAGAATTTTGCATTGAAAAAAAATGAATGTTTGTTTCGTCAAAGTTATCTTCTTTATCCTCAAAATTTAACACTTCATATTTACACTTCACTATTTTAATGTATAATTTTATTTAAAATGGTAGTAAATTTCTAATATCAAACTATATTATATCTAAGAATGTAAAGTTTCCAAAAATTAACATATAAGATTTATAATATAATAACCTACTCAATTATTTTTATTTTTTGTGATAATTTAACCAAATTTCACAACAGATTTGCTAGATCTGTTCATCATGTGCACAGAGGGGCAAAACAAACGTATGAAGTCCAATCTCATGTGTGCAAGACATCCATATCTTATTGGCCTCTATACCAAACCTAGTTCACAAGTTTTAATAGATATACTTTTCTTAAGTAGCTATTCTATTCAACGAGAAACTTTTCGATACTTCTTTGTTTACGATAGAAAATTTTGTTAAAGAAGGATGGCGTAAGCACAAAGGAAAATGACCAATATTATGATGATGGCTTCCAAAAGGCCGATTCTATTGATTTTGGACCTTTTAATATTTTATGAGCTACAACTAGCACTGTCATAATGGTCTTGGCTAGGTGGTCCAGCTTGATCTACCATGAGTTCGGATCAGGCCTAGCTAGAAAAATTGATGCTCCACAAAATAGAATAGATAATGGAACTCAACCCACCCAACAGGTTAAGGTGGCTTTCTGCCCTATTAAATCCCATTCTCCAATAATCTCCATCAAACCATCACATTCACACCTTTCCATTTTGGTTCACACACAAACACAATTATACTTAGTGACTTACATGAAACAAACAAGCAAAAGGCAAAAGCAAGTTCTCGTCTATTCTATTCTCATCTCATGACTATTGTAGATTTAATATTATTTATAATTTTCATGTTGTTTTAATATTATATATGTATGTTATTGTAATATTGTTTATAATTTGCATGTTAATGATATGGATCCATTATGTAAGTATATTGTTTTAATTAATTGACATTTTTTTTATAAAAAATTCTTACTTAAAGAAATGAAAAAAAAAATAAATTTAATAATTAATTGTTGTATTTTAAGTTTGGTTGGCCAACCACCTAATTCACCAACTTGTGGTGGGTCAAGTTAGAATAAGATTTTAGCTATGTTCATTCTAGTAGGTCGGGTTGGTTCGATCCATTTATTTTGCAACTCGTGTTGGGCTATCCTATGTGAGTTGGGCTAATTGTTTTGACAAAAATGTCATTTAGGTAAAGTTGTTGACTGATTGCTCATGGTCAATCCTTGGTTGTTAATGGCTTACATGGAAACTAGGTTTAGCCGATGTTTAACACCCTAATTTTTTTTTTATGATTTCATAATTTCTTTTTATTTAAATATATTTTTAGTTTCTTAAATATTTTGAAATATTTATTTTGGTTCAAATAAAATTTTTTCTTCACTTTTAGTCTAATGTTTTTTTATTTTGTATTTCTCCTTTGTTTTTACAAATTTTTATGGACGTTGTTAAGTATTTTTATGCAATTGGCTCTTTTAAGTAGTCCCAAAATATTTTTCAATTTTTCTATCGATCTTTACTAAATGTTTTCTTAATGTTCGGTACTGAATTTTTTTCTTTTCTTTTTACCAAAAGACAATGATACATCAAGTTAATAAAAATAATATAATAATAGGAAAAATACAAAATAATTTTTTCTAAGAATTAAAAAAATTAGGAATAAAAATTATATAACAAATTTTGGAATAAAAAATAAATGTTAATTTTTTTTGTTGGATTAAGGATGAAATAAAATTATTTTTCCTCTATATTCTCAGTTTTATTCTTTAAAGTATGTTTGGAAAGGTCATGAAAAAATAAAATAAAAGAAATTGAAATATAATAGAATGTGATAAATTAATAAGAAATGCAATAAAAATTTTATTTTATTGTTTTAAAAAAGAATAGAATAGAGTTCTAATGTTAGAGTAAATTGCATGGATTCTATTATGAGATTTGTCCTTATTATATTTAACATTTTTCTGAATTATTCAAAACACTTTTTAATTTTTTTACTTTTGTCATAATGATCCAAGTATTCTATGTTTATTAGGTTCTCCTTTTTCTAAGTTAAAAAATTCTACATCAATCCCTCTTGAAGGATTAAAGTAGTAATGTAAAAAATAGATATAATAAAGATAAACCTTAAGATGATTTTTTTAATTTAGTTTCAATTTTTTATTTTAAGTATATTATGCATAAGAAATGGTGATGAAAATTAAATTTATAAAATAAAATAATTATGAATTAAATGACTTTTTAATCTCTAAAAATATAGCATATTTTTATGATGATTTTCTGAATATATATTTTTTCTTTTTTAGTCCACACTGGTAAGAAATAATGTTACGGGATAAACAATAACATCAATGTTAGTTAGATAATGACTCATCACCTTCTTTAAAAGTTTGATTGAAAGATTCATATTAGATAAATTATAATTTTAATCGTTTACAAAAAGATATAGTTTATTTAAGAATATTACATAAAACTATTTTTTCAAACTTCTAATAATTTGATAAATCATTTGGCTACTAAATTTATTTAATTAACATTGTTACTTTATAATAGAGACTAAAATTAATATTATTACTTGATAATGAAACTAAAAATAAATCAAAATAAAAAATATTTAAAAGAAGTAAGATAAAACTTAAGTTTTCAACATACTACATTAAATCTTTTAGTTTTAGAAGTTAGTTAGAAGACATCAAACAAAATTAATCATTTTATTTTTTTTAGGGTTTCTTAGTTTTATGCTAGCAACTACATCTTTAATTGTATACCTATTATAAAATGAGAATTTTTACTTCAAAATAAAAAATCCCTTCTCCCGCATTAAAAATTTTTCTAATATTTTTTTAGTTCACAAACTCTTTTGTATGTAAGCATATTTCCAAAGTTAGATTATCATCTACTATTTCTAAAAATTATAAACATCAACTATTAATCCCAAATCTAATAGCTTGACTTTTACCCACTATTTTATTCCTAATTTGAGTTATATACATAATTTTTTAGTAATTCTAATTCCAAAAAAAAAGATAACATACAAGGCTACAATTTCCATGAAGAAAACAAAATTTAATGAGGTTGTTTAGTTTATGTTGCATGAGTTACAACACACCAATATATATTCTGTTCACCGAATTAGAAACTCAACTTTTAACTCATGTAATTTAATTAATTCTTAGTATCTTTATATAAGTTTTGAGCTAAACTGTAACTTTAAATGGGTATTTTCTAAAACAAATAAGGAAATTAATTTAGTTAACAAAAAAAGAAAAGATATTACAGAAACAAGAAAAATAAAACAAATTATTTGAACGTGGTTCAAAGTATTAAAAATCTTACAAATAATTTTTAATAACATATTTTTAAGAACACAAAAATCAAACTGATATAAATTATTAACTATTGATTTGATTTTTGTTTAATTTAGTTTGAATTTTATAATCCTTTTAAATGGAACCAAAGCTAGCAGTACTTAATTTTCTTATTTTCGATCAAAACTGAAGCAGATGGTCCCATAAACTTGTGATAAGCTATATTGAATTTGAGTAGGTTAAAATTAAATTAATGAGGTTAAAAAGAGGAAAATTCAATTTGGTAGAAATGGTAGTCTTGTGTAAACTGGATACTAACAGAAACCCATAGCAAAGAAAGACAAAAGACAAAAAAGTGAAGCAAGGAGAGAGATGCAGAGTCTTGTTTGCTAAACAAAAGTGCACCCACCATAGCCATAACAATAACCATACTCTCACTACAGTGAGAGAAGATGAGGAAAGAAACGCTGCGTTTGATCTTCCTACTTCTCATCTCTACCCACCTCCACTCAGTACTCTCCTGGAAGAAGGAGGAGTTCCGGAACTGCGACCAGACCCCATTCTGCAAGCGAGCCCGATCCCGCGCTCCGGGCTCCTCCACCCTCACCGCCACCGATGTAAGCATCTCCGACGGCGACCTCACCGCCAAACTGACCCACAAAGACGATCCCCATTCCAAACCCCTGATCCTGACCCTCTCCGTCCACCAAGACGGCATCCTCCGCCTCATCATCGACGAAGACCACTCCCTCTCCCCTCCCAAGAAACGCTTCCAAGTCCCCGACGTCGTCGTTTCCCAATTCCCCGCCACCAAGCTCCACCTCTCCCGTCTCACCCCCGACCCCCTCTCCTCCTCCGTCTACCTCTCCGACTCCCACTCCGCCGTCCTCCGCCACGACCCCTTCGAGCTCTTCATCCGCCACGACCCCTCCGGCCACCGCGTCCTCTCCCTCAACTCCCACGCCCTCTTCGACTTCGAACTGCTCAGGGAAAAATCCGAGGACGACGATTGGGAAGAGCGCTTCCGCTCCCACACCGATCGTAGACCCTACGGCCCCCAATCCATTTCCTTCGACGTCTCCTTCTACTCCGCCGATTTCGTCTACGGCATCCCCGAGCGGGCCTCCTCCCTCGCCCTAAAGCCCACCCGCGGCCCAAATGTCGACCATTCCGAGCCCTACCGCCTCTTCAACTTGGACGTCTTCGAGTACCTTCACGATTCCCCTTTCGGCCTCTACGGTTCCATTCCCTTCATGCTTTCCCATGGCTCCACCAGGGGCAGTTCCGGTTTTTTCTGGCTCAACGCCGCCGAGATGCAAATCGACGTTCTCGCCCCTGGCTGGGACGCCGACTCTTCCATCGCTCTTCCTTCTCACCGGATCGACACCTTTTGGATGGCCGAAGCTGGTGTTGTCGATGCCTTCTTTTTCATCGGCCCTAGCCCTAAGGATGTGTTGCGCCAGTACACGGCGGTTACCGGCACTCCCTCCATGCCGCAGCTCTTTTCCATTGCCTACCACCAGTGCCGGTGGAATTACCGCGATGAGGAGGATGTTGATCATGTTGATTCCATGTTTGATGAGTTGGATATTCCTTATGATGTTTTGTGGCTTGACATTGAGCACACCGATGGCAAGAAGTATTTTACTTGGGATAGGACTCTCTTCCCCCACCCCGAGGACATGCAGAGTAAGTTGGCTGATAAGGGGAGGCACATGGTCACCATTGTGGATCCTCACATTAAGCGGGATGATAACTTTCATTTGCACAAGGAGGCCTCCCAGAAGGGCTATTATGTTAAAGATTCCAGTGGCAATGACTTTGATGGTTGGTGCTGGCCCGGTTCCTCCTCTTATCCCGATACTTTGAACCCCGAAATTAGGTCCTGGTGGGTTGATAAGTTCTCTTACTCCAATTATGTTGGCTCTACGCCTTCCCTTTACATTTGGAATGACATGAATGAGCCTTCCGTCTTCAATGGCCCTGAGGTTTGTCCATGCTTTCCCACATTCCTTTTCTCTTTTTTCCCCCCCTACTTTCCTTGTTTTTATTATCATAGCCAAATTTGACTATTATGCATTTTCAATGTTTTTCAGACTCTTTGGAAACATAACATAATTTGTAACTCCCCAATCCCCATCTATTTACATGATAATCATGAATGAGTTCCATTATCATTTTATGACCCTCTAAAACAATGCATGTTTTGTAATAATTTTGCACAATTGATTTCTGACGATATAGCATTAGCTACTATTAAATAAATGCTTCAGTTTGGTGGAGGTTAATGTCACGGTCATCCAACTTAGTAGTTTTGGCACTCAATGATACGTTGGATGTTGTATAAAGCACACTTAAGGAGAGGAAGGTGGGTGGTAATCTGCTGAATAAAAATAGAACTTCCCCAACTAAGGGAAGATTCTACCAATGTATCATCTAGTAATATGAGGGAGATCCCAAAATTTGGCTGAGTACTAGTGAAGCCAACCCGGCATTTATTAATAGATCTGAAAGAAAAGAGGTTATAGCCAACTAAAATTGTTGGAGATCCTGTCAATTTGCTATAATCGTATGGTAAATTAGTTATCCAATCCAATTTCTGCTTGTTATTATCTTATGTCTCACTATATTTCTCATTATGTCTATTTTGTATGCTTTAAAGTTTTATCTAACTTGAAAAGCAGAGTCAGGATCATGGGTTCCTTGCAATCTACATGTTCATCATGCTTTTGTAGTATGCCCTTTCAGTTTTTCTTAAAACCTTTCTAGAGATAGGGAAACTGAAGGCATGATTTACATGCATTGTATCCAGGTGACAATGCCTAGAGATGCTTTGCACTACGGAGGTGTGGAACATCGGGAGTTGCACAATGCCTATGGATATTACTTCCACATGGCAACAGCTAATGGGTTACTGAAGCGTGGTGAGGGGAAAGACAGGCCATTTGTTTTATCAAGAGCATTATTTGCTGGAAGCCAAAGGTACGGAGCAATTTGGACTGGGGATAACACTGCTGATTGGGATCACCTAAGAGTTTCTATTCCAATGGTTTTGACCCTTGGTCTTACTGGAATGTCATTCTCTGGTGGGTATCATCCTTCCTTTGATTTATTTATTATTTTATTATTCTATTCTTCACATATTCTTAGTCAAATCAATATACTTATTGCATTTGTTAGGAATCTACTTGCCTTCTATTCTTATGATCGTATTCTTATCTCATCTACATTATGCAGGTGCTGATGTTGGTGGATTTTTTGGGAATCCTGAACCTGAGTTATTAGTTCGCTGGTATCAGCTGGGAGCGTACTATCCTTTCTTTAGGGCTCATGCACATCATGACACAAAAAGACGAGAACCATGGTTGTTTGGGTAGGACTGCTTTACTTTAAGATTACTTTGTCCCCAAGATAAAACATGATAGGTTTTCGGGCGCTCCTTTTATATTAAACTTATTTGCCAACAATTAAACTGTAATTCTTCTAATTCTTCTACTCTTATTTCATTTTTAAGAGCTGATAGCCTCTAAATAAATAGTTGGTGAAACATTTTTCAAGAGGTTGATGTATACTATTACTAAATTAGACTAATCTCTATCAAGGGATGAACATGAACCTTCTCTCAGAAATGTCATGCAAATATTGGATGTAAATGAATTGGAGCTAAGTTGTATACATGTATTATAACTGTAAATTTGTATTGGAGGCACTTGATTACTGAAAACAACAATAACTACAATGTGACTACACCTCCCACACACACACGCGCAGGTAATGAGTGGCAATATTGATAGAATTTGATGCATATGCACATGCACTGAAAATATCCATTGCATGCCTTGACTATCATATACAGCCTGAACTGTGTAGGAGTCTGTTGGTCAACATTGTAAATTGATTTTCTTTATGATATTGCAGAGAACGAAACACAGAATTGATTAAGGAAGCAATTCATGTTCGTTATGCACTTCTCCCATATTTCTACACATTATTCAGGGAGGCTAACTCTACTGGTGTTCCTGTGGTCCGTCCATTGTGGATGGAATTCCCATCTGATGAAGCTACTTTTAGCAATGACGAAGCTTTCATGGTTGGGAGTAGTCTTTTAGTGCAAGGGATCTATACTGAGGTGTTTTAATCAGTTTTCATATACAAATATTTTTTCCTTCTGCAAATCATATCCTTCTTTTTGTGGTCACTAACTGAAGTTTTTATAATGCTTTGTTGCTGGCAGCGAGCTAAGCATGCATCAGTCTATTTGCCTGGAGAACAATCCTGGTATGACCTAAGAACTGGAGCTGTGTACAAGGGAGGGGTGACACACAAGTTGGAGGTTACAGAGGAGAGCATTCCTGTTTTCCAGAGAGCTGGAACCATTATAGCAAGGAAAGACCGGTTTCGTCGAAGTTCCACTCAGATGGCAAATGATCCCTACACTCTGGTATGTATTCATGTTGATTTCTTGTAATTCTTGTGAATATACTTGAATGCCAGATGTGTCTCATGGAACATATTTCTTGCCTTTTCTGTTATTTTATTAGGTCTAACTCTGTTTTCATACACATTCATATATTATAATTTATAAATCATAATACACTTTTGGCTAGTCAGCTTCTCATGTTGCTTGGCATCAGGTCATCAGCAGGCCCTCTTTGAACATTGAGGCACATCTTGAACAAATAGATTGCATTTTAATATTTGTATTCCACACCCATCTATGATTTGAATATGTTGAATGGGTATGTGTGCAATTCTGCTTTTTATATATTCTATTCTATTATGGGGCGGATGTGTGTAGTATCACCGAAAAACTGAATGACTTTTATGAATTGCATGAGTAGTTGCACATCTGCATGTGTACAAATCCATCCAAGAAAAAAAATTTGAACCTCATTTGTCCACTTTCATGGGTGATACCTTAGGAGTATACATCATAAGGACGTGGATATTGACTATTTGAGTAACTTGATTACTTATTTGTTTGCATTCCAACAAAAAAATGGCAGCAAGTAAGATTGAGACAGGGTGTTGGGACATGTGTGTTTTTGTAATTAGACAGTTTAAGTAGACAACTGGTTTACGTTATGAAAGAATTATTGTGGCTTTCTGGTTGAGCAGGTTATAGCTCTGAATAGCTCGCAATCAGCTGAAGGTGAACTCTACATTGATGATGGCAGCAGCTTTAATTTTCTGCAAGGAGCTTATATCCATAGACGTTTTATTTTCTCAAATGGAAAACTTACTTCTATAAACCTGGCACCTGCTTCTGGTAGCAATGAGCGTTATCCATCAGATGCTTTCATTGAGAGAATTATCCTTCTGGGACATGCTCCTGGCTCTAAAAATGCACTCATTGAGCCATCAAATCAAAAGGTTGATATTGAACATGGCCCCCTCTGGGTTCTAAGAGCACGTGCGCCAGCTGTCATGACCATACGTAAACCCAGCGTCCGTGTTGCAGAAGATTGGACTATAACAGTTACCTAACATATCTCTGGTTTGAGGGGGTAATTTAATGTTCAATGCTATGGGTAGCGCAAAGCGAGATTTTGTTTCTGTAGTTGAGTTGATACGAAGTTCAACTGCAAAGTTGGGGGCATAAAGAAAGGAAAGCAGTAGTTTTGAAGAATGCGAATGCTGCCAACTCCGTTTGAGCGGCTTTTTAGTGTAGGACTTGATAAGTTGAAAGATTGTCTACAGGAATTTATTTTGATAAGGATAAATTTGTATCGTCTTTGGGACTGAGTTGTTTATGTGATGAATGCAACAACTTAGTGCATGTTTGAGACTTAGTTGTTGGTAACGCTGTAGCAGCAAGCATTCCAATGCACTTCCATCGCTTAAGAGCATTTTTAACAAAGATAAGTAATCTAACATTAAAATTATTATTTTTAATGTGAATTTTACAAGTTCAGACTCTTAAAAAGAGTTGTTTATATAACACTTCTTATTCATTTTTTAAGTATCCTAACTTTTAAAACCATGTTAAAATAATAATTTTAATGTTAAGCAACTTGATTAAGAATCTCATTAAAAAGGTTCTGAGGATGAGGCCTGTCAATATTTACTCAAACATAATCTTGGTCCTACGTTTAGGTTTCATAATCAAATTATGTGAATAATGAATTGTTTCTCTGTAAATAAAACAATGAATTGTTGCAAAATCAAATTTACCTAGATAGTGTCACATGCATAAAGCAAGTAAGCTACCACCAAAACGGTAAAGGGAGGATTTGTATATTTTTTTTTATAATCTTGGGATCTGTTTTTTTACTTAATTAAATCAAATTCAATTTTTTTTTCTTGAAATTAAGTTAAAAAATCAATTTAGCTTCATTTAAAATAACATGTCTTGTTCTAAAAAATTGCAATTGAAAATTAAAAACCAAATAGAATTTGAAAATAATGGAAAAGTGTTTTAAAATTAAGTTAAAAATCAATTTAACTTCATTTAGATTAACATGTTTTATTTTAAAATTATATTTGAAAATTAAAAATCAAACCTTAACTATCACTCCAAATGAGCACTAAAATAAATATATTCTCTCTCAATGTCACTAATACAATTGTCGTCATTATATCATGGTTATTCATTGTTATTATAATAAATACTAACAACATGATTAGTTAAAATTTATTGAAAACAACAAACTATGTGAGTCTCATTTATCAATAAATGACTCTCCTAATTTTATGTAGTTTTTAATAAATTTCAACAAATAATAGAGAGTGTATTTAAAATAGTGTGTAAAGAATGTGTTACTAGTAATCCACAGTAATAATAATACTATTGATAATAATTATGGAGATAACAATAATGACAATAGTACCACTACTATCAGTGTTCAAATCTAAAATAATCCGGAATAAAAATTAAAAACCATTAAAATATTAGAAATTAAATTAAATTGATATGTTTTTATGAGTTTATTGGTATACACGGTCAGTGTAAAAATCTTTTACACTGACAGTGTATACTAATTAAATTTTTTTTTATTTGTTTAGATGATTTTATACTTAGAATACTCTTTTTGATTCAGATTTCAGATCATGTATTTGAAAAAAATTATTTAAACCAAACAACAATACTTATATTACTTTAATGTTATGTCTTTAATACAATATATTTATTAATTATAATTTATTGATTTATGATTTAATGTTTTATGATTGTTTGAGATGTTGATGATCTACATTTCTATTGTATAATTGACTTGAGAGTAAAATTTGGCTGGATGAAAATTTTTCTATAAAGTGCTGATACTACGTTGTTATATTTATATATATATATATATATATATATATATATATATATATATATATGTATGTATATTTTAGGCATGTATTTTCCTTCTATTATACATCTTTCAAGATAAATTTTAAATAATTAAACTTAATTTTATTTATTTTCATCTCAAAACCTTTAAGGTACATATAAAATCATTTAATTGTTAAAGTTAATATATTATATTAATGTTATTAATATATTTTAAAGATGAATAACATTCATATGCATGTCATTTTATTTATTGCTGTCAATAATATATCATCAATGTGTAATTCATATCTCGAGGGAATTTAGTTGCTTCATTTTTTTATTTTTTAACAAAAAAAATTATCCATGCCATATAAGAAGTACATAATCACACTCATCTAGCTTAGTTGGTAACACTCATTAATTTTGTAGAAAAATGACCTGAATTTGATTATCGCAAAATACATTCTTGGAGAGGTACGAGAAACTTTAAGTATGATTATTCTTAATAAAAAAAAACAGAAGCACCTAACTACTATATGTTGTATACATAAGTTTGTTGCCTCGCAAGGATTTTTACATGACCATAGAGTTGTGATTAAAAGTGTTTACGGTTCGAGTTGATTTGGTTTTAGAGAAAAAAAAAATATGAATAAATTAATTTAATTGGTTTGATTCGGATTCAGAAAATCCAATCAAAAAATAAATAAAAAAATTCAATATTGTATGTGCTTATTCAACATCGTAAAGCATAGAAATGTGGAAATTTCCACAAACATATGAGTAATTCAGCTCTAAGAAAAAATATCAATATCGTGTTCCACGCTTCTAAGGCTTTTACCACAGCCTTGTATTCGAGTTTTTGACTAATAAAAGGGACGTATTTGAATTAATCATGTGATAATATAATAATCATAATAATAATTATGTAGCATAAAATCTATTAATGATAATATACTAATTAATAATAATAATAATTATTATTATTATTATTATTATCATTATTAAAATTACTATATTTAATTGTTATATTTTAATAATTTTTACTGTTATAATAGCACATCATTTAACAATAACATAACTATGAATAAAAATTATATTAAAGTTACTATATTTAATTAATTTGTATATTTAATTAAAGTTATTATGTTTAACTATTATATTTAATTAATTTGTTATAATTAATTTTATATTATATATTAAAAACAATGCAATATATCTTTGACAAAATTATTAAAAATACTAAATCTAAAAATATATAAAATTTTTAATGACGTAACTGTGAATAAAAATTATATTAAAGTTAATAATTGTACTAATTAACAACAATAATAATAATAATAAAAATAAAAAAAAAATATCTAAGCTAAAATTATAAAAGTATTTGTTGTTGTTGTACAATTATTAATATAGTAACTTTAATATAATTTTTATTCACAATTAAGTTATAAAAAATTATATATATTTTTAGATTTTACTACTCTTAATAATTTTGCGAAGCATATATTACATTTTTTTAATATATAATATAAAATTAATTATAACAAATTAAAATGATATTATTTACCATATAACATAGAAATTATAATGAATATATATTATAATTATTATTATTATTATTATCTGTGTGTTTTCAATTAAATCCTCCAAATAATAATAAAAATAACAAATACTTTTATAATGTTAGCTTAGAAATTTATTATTATTATTATTATTATTATTATTATTATTATTATTAATTAGTAGAAATATTAATGCAGTAACTTTAATATAATTTTTATTCATAGTTATATAATTAAAAAATTTATATATTTTAAGATTTACTATTCTTAATAATTTGTTCAAACATATATTACATTATTTTTAATATATAATATAAAATTAATTATAAAAATTTAATTAAATATAACAGTTAAATATAGTAACTTTAATTAAATATACAAATTAATTAAATATAGTAGCTTTAATATAATTCTATTCACGGTTAGGTTATTATTCACTGACGTACTATTATAGTAGTAAAAATTATCAAAATATAATAGTTAAATATAATAATATATATTATCAATAAAGGGGATATCCCTTCTTTACGTGTACTTTTTAAAATACATATTCTACCATTACACCTATTTTAAAATTAAAATACTTTGTCATAAGAGGGGTTTAAACCCATAACCCCTCACTCCCCAAATGTAAATTTTACCATTAGGTCAACCTTATAACTTTGTCCAAAAAATTACTTTAAAA
This sequence comes from Psophocarpus tetragonolobus, assembly GCA_037954015.1. NCBI lineage: Eukaryota > Viridiplantae > Streptophyta > Magnoliopsida > Fabales > Fabaceae > Psophocarpus > Psophocarpus tetragonolobus. The sequence continues at coordinate 44,515,917 of CM075688.1, read as the reverse complement.
TATTGATATCCAACATAATAATTGTCCAACTATATCTATAATTTATAATATATGATATTATATTATATTTATACTAATAATAAAGGGAATAACCCCTTTTGACGTCCACTTTTCAAAACACTCATTCTACCCTTCCATCTATTTTAAAATTAAAAAATAAATTACGTTGCTGTAAGAGGGCCTCAAACCCACAACCTCTCACTCCCCAAATGTAAATTTTACCATTAGGTCAACCTTATAAATTTATCCAAAATATTACTTTAAAATATTGATATTCAACATACATAATTATCTAATTATATCTATAATTTATAATATGATATTATATCATATATCTATACTATTAATCTATACTTTTGTACTATTAATAAAAAGAATACCCCCTTTTAAGGTCCATTTTTCAAAATAACTATTTTACCCTTACATTATTTTAAAATTAAAAAATAAATTATTTTGTCATAAGAGGGACTCAAACCCTCACCCTCTCACTCCTCAAATATAAATTTTACCATTATATCAACCTTATAACTTTAACCAAAGAGTTACTTTAAAATATTAATATCCAACATACGTAATTGTCCAACTATATCTATAATTTATAATATATGATATTATATTATATACTATATATTATATAATGGAATATGACATTTTGATGTCCATATTTTATGACTATTTTACCTTCTAAACATTTTATGATTGTTCCCACTTTTGCAAATATAACTTCTCCATGTTAATGTATGCGTATTTTCACAATATCTACCTTATCACAAATCAATCTTCCTTAAATATATGATTAATATATGTATACATTTTTTTATGATAAAATTTTTTAATAAATATGCAAATACACAGGTACAACAATATTGAGTTCTATTCAAACTCTCTTATTGTTCCATTTTTTCATATTCATTGCATATTTGAAATATCCATTGATAATCTGACATATTTTTATTATGTTATCATAAACAAAAAATATAGAATTAACAAAATATATTTTAAAACATGTCACATGATAATTTATATTTCAAAATGTAAAAATTTACAAAAGATATTAAATTAAATCTCTAAGATTGTTATAACATATTAAAATAAAGATGTGAATATACAGGCGCCTATGTTTTCGCTAGTTTTAATAATAATAATTATTATTATTGTTATTAATTAGTATATTATCATTAATGGATTTTATGCTAAATAATAATAATAATAATAATAATTATTATTATTATTATTATTATTATTATTATTATTAATGGCACGCGTTATCAGTCAGTTCTTCAAAAGCGATAAACTAATCAGTATATTTAATTAAAGTTATTATGTTTAACTATTATATTTAATTAATTTGTTATAATTAATTTTATATTATATATTAAAAACAATGCAATATATCTTTGACAGAATTATTAAAAATACTAAATCTAAAAATATATAAAATTTTTAATGACGTAACTGTGAATAAAAATTATATTAAAGTTAATAATTGTACTAATTAACAACAACAATAATAATAAAAATAATAAAAAAAATCTCTAAGCTAAAATTATAAAAGTATTTGTTGTTGTTGTACAATTATTAATATAGTAACTTTAATATAATTTTTATTCACAATTAAGTTATAAAAAATTTTATATATTTTTAGATTTTACTACTCTTAATAATTTTGCGAAGCATATATTACATTTTTTTAATATATAATATAAAATTAATTATAACAAATTAAAATGATATTATTTACCATATAACATAGAAATTATAATGAATATATATTATAATAATAATAATAATAATAATTATTATTATTATTATTATTATTATCTGTGTGTTTTCAATTAAATCCTCCAAATAATAATAAAAATAACAAATACTTTTATAATGTTAGCTTAGAAATTTATTATTATTATTATTATTATTATTATTATTAATAATAATTAGTAGAAATATTAATGCAGTAACTTTAATATAATTTTTATTCATAGTTATATAATTAAAAAATTTATATATTTTAAGATTTACTATTCTTAATAATTTTGTCAAACATATATTACATTATTTTTAATATATAATATAAAATTAATTATAAAAATTTAATTAAATATAACAGTTAAATATAGTAACTTTAATTAAATATACAAATTAATTAAATATAGTAGCTTTAATATAATTCTATTCACGGTTAGGTTATTATTAACTGACGTGCTATTATAATAGTAAAAATTATCAAAATATAATAGTTAAATATAATAATATATATATTATTAATAAAGGGGATATCCCTTCTTTACATGCACTTTTTAAAATACATATTCTACCATTACACCTATTTTAAAATTAAAATACTTTGTCATAAGAGAGGTTTAAACCCATAACCCCTTACTCCTCAAATGTAAATTTTACCATTAGGTCAACCTTATAACTTTGCCCAAAAAATTACTTTAAAATATTGATATCCAACATAATAATTGTCCAACTATATCTATAATTTATAATATATGATATTATATTATATTTATACTATTAATAAAGGGAATAACCCCTTTTGACGTCTACTTTTCAAAACACCCATTCTACCCTTGCATCTATTTTAAAATTAAAAAACAAATCACTTTGTTGTAAGAGGGACTCAAACCCACGACCTCTCACTCCCCAAATGTAAACTTTACCATTAGGTCAACCTTATAAATTTATCCAAAATATTACTTTAAAATATTGATATCTAACTATATCTATAATTTATAATATATGATATTATATCATATATCTATACTATTAATCTATACTTTTGTACTATTAATAAAAAGAATACCCCCTTTTAACGTCCACTTTTCAAGATTACTATTTTACCCTTACATTATTTTAAAATTAAAAAATAAGTTATTTTGTCATAAGAGGGACTCAAACCCTCACACTCTCACTCCTCAAATATAAATTTTACCATTATATCAACCTTATAACTTTAACCAAAAAGTTACTTTAAAATATTAATATCCAACATACGTAATTGTCCAACTATATCTATAATTTATAATATATGATATTATATTATATACTATATATTATATAATGGAATATGACCTTTTGATATCCATATTTTATGACTATTTTACTTTCTAAACATTTTATGATTGTTCTCACTTTCGCAAATATAACTTCTCCATGTTAATGTATGCGCATTTTCACAATATCTATCTTATCACAAATCAATCTTCCTTAAATATGATTAATATATGTATACATTTTTTTTCATGATAAACATTTTTAATAAATATGCAAATACACAGGTACAACAATATTGAGTTCTATTCAAACTCTCTCATTGTTTCATTTTTTCATATTCATTACATATTTGACATATCCATTGATGATCTGACATATTTTTATTATGTTATCATAAACAAAAAATATAGAATTAACAAAATATATTTTAAAACATGTCACATGATAATTTATATTTCAAAATGTAAAAATTTACAAAAGATATTAAATTAAATCTCTAAGATTGTTATAACATATTAAAATAGAGATGTGAATATACAGGCGCCTATGTTTTCACTAGTTTTAATAATGATAATTATTATTATTGTTATTAATTAGTATATTATCATTAATGGATTTTATGCTAAATAATAATAATAATAATTATTATTATTATTATTATTATTATTATTATTAATGGCACGCGTTATCAGTCAGTTCTTCAAAAGCGATAAACTAATCAGTATATTTAGTTTTAAGTACATAATTTACTCAAATACATTAAATGAAATTACGTATTTGACTATGTGTAAGGGTTTTTATGGTGATAGGTATTAAGGAGAGAAAGGGAAATGTCAACGAAAGAGAAGGAGAAAAAGGTAGCAACTAAAGATTAAGAAGTTGGAGAAAATTAAGGTTAGAATATATTTAGTATAATGAAATATTTTTAAAAATAGGTATATTTTCAAATCAAGATAGGTGTTATTTTTTGAATTCTCTCTGATAATTTTTCTATATAAAAAATAATGTTTACAATGATATAGATAGCTATTACACTCGGACTGTGCCTTGTCAGAACTACACTAAATTTTGACAAAATACATTAAAAGAGTCATCCAGATTAAAATCCCCTTTACTTTTTCTTTTTTTTTCATTTTTTTTATTATTGAATTTCTAATAAATAAATGTTACATTATATAAAATTTATATAGTCTTTATTTAATTAATTTTAAAAAAATAAAAGAAAAAAATAAAAAAGAAAGAAAAAGGATCCATTTTCGGATAAAGAGATATTTGAAAAGAAACTTTTTTTATAGTTAGGATCTTACAGGAACAAACAACAAAAAAGATACAATTCTTAAAGTGTTTGTAAAACACGAATGTTTATATTTAATTTGCGCTTACATTAAATAATAGAATGTACGTTGAAAAATTAGTTGTAATAGAATGTACAGAATCCTTTCATGACACAATGTAACTCCTACACACTTATATTAAGTATATCATGTACAGAATTTTTTTTTCTTGTATGATGTTTAGAAATAGTAATTTTTGTAAGGAAAAATCTACTAAGACTCTCTTAATTGTATTGGTATTATTTTATTTCTTTAAGGAATAGAATCGTGCTAATAAAAATGAATTGGAGGCATGAAATCTCTGCTCATTACCACTAGAACTAGAAAGCAACAACACCTCCACACAAAATACTAGAATGTAGCACGTGGTGAGCATTGGTTATTGATAACATACGAGAGAGACAAGTGTCGTGCATGCTACATTCCACGTTACAACGGTGCAGTATATTCGCGTGGCTAGGGGATGTGCATGGCTCTTTTATGTTTGGTGCACCAAATTAGGATCATAAGCTCCTTAACACCACTTCCCTTTAGCTTCGTCTCTTTCATCGCCTACGCTAACGCGTCATTTTCATTCAATACTTCTTCCTCTCCCTCTCCCTCTCCCTCTCCCCCACTCTCTTCCTTGTTAGTCTAACATCTCTTTTCTTAGATTCCATTTCTCTCTTCTTTGCCCCCTCTCAAATATTGCCAACTGCAATCTCCTTATCAACTCTTCACCACCTTTTTCTAACTGGGTATGTCACTATCTCCTATTTATTCATTGCTATTAATTGTATCTACTTTAATCTTCATATACCCTGATATATAGAAATTCATTTTATTTGATATGCAGTAAGTGTTGGTTATTTCGTTTTTCAATTATCTATTATTTTGTGTCCGATAATCTGTTTAATAAAAACTTGTATAAAGAACTATGGATCAGTACAGGTGAAAATAGGATGTAATTGTGACTAAAAAAGGACATGTAGAGAAACAACCTTTTAGGAACTAGACATAAGCTATGTTGTTGTGAAGGTTATTATTAAAAATGAATTAATGTGGATGGGGAAAATGAAGGTGAGTGAAAGGAAAAATGTCGGGTGTGTGTCTAGCAACAGCGGGAGAAGGAGAACAGAAGATGGGTTCAGCAGGAACGAAGGGGAAAGGGCGAGGAGAAGAGGAAGCAGGATTGGGTGGGTTAATGGGTTCACTTAGGGTGATAGAGCTTCAGCTGGTGGCATTCATATTGGTATTCTCAGCAAGTGGTTTGGTGCCAGTTATGGATCTGGCGTTCCCAGCACTTGCCTCAGGCTATATATTGGCACTTGCACGCTTTGCATTTCCATCAACCTCTTCCTCTAGGAGTCAGGGGACAGAGCTCTTCAAAGGAAGCAGACTGTTCCGAATGTACGTTATTTTCGGAACCACTGTGGGGCTGTTCTTGCCACTGGCTTACGTGCTTGGAGGCTTTGCCAGAGGGGACGAGCACGCTGTGCTTTCCGCCACCCCGCACTTGTTCTTGCTTTCCTTTCAGATATTGACTGAGAACATCATCGGTAGCTTGTCACTGTTTTCACCACCTGTCAGGGCCATGGTGCCAATGATCTACACCATCCGCAGGATCTTTGTCGATGTTGATTGGACTCATCATGTTTGGCTCAACAAGACTTTGCCTGTCAATGCCAATTTTCAGGTCCCTTTCTACCCATGCTAACTTTGCCCATTTTTTTATATTTATAACAGACAAAATATGTTTCTTAACACATTATCTTTCTGACTATTATCAAGGTCAATTCCTTTACCTAACATTTTGTGATTTCTCATTGAATTTTTAGACTGTTAGTGAATTTTAAGTATGATTCTTGTGAAAGAAATTTAAGGGATCAAGTCCATGGTTGAAATTATTCGCTCAAACTTCATTATATTATTATTAGATGAAAATTCATTCAATCATTCGAACCCAACTAATCAATGCAGGTCCACCTACTATTCAGTGAGTGTTATTTAGCTTCAATATTTACTTGGTCCTCATATATCTTTTTATCTTAAGTTTTAGTCCCCAAGAAATTTGTAAATTTTTTAGTCCTTACAATTGTTTTTGCAGTGGTTTATTATTATCCGACAACTTCTATGGCGGCTTTATATATCACTGAAACTTTCTACTATTAGCTAGAGGAACCAAAACATAGACACATTTATGTATAGATTAAATGGGGACAACTTAAAAACTTTTAATTTTTAATCAATTACGACTCCCATGAATTTTATCTTATCCAAAGTAATAAAGCCGGGAGAGTTATTTATAAAAGCTAGTTGACCAGCTTTTTGTCTTTTTATTCAGAGCTGAGAGAACTATAGGATTAATCTCTTCATGTTCAAGCTAGGACTTATATTCTCATGTGTTATGTATGAATTGCAACTGTTGCAATGAATGCAGGACTTGGCATGGTATTGGTTCGGGAAGGGTCTGGCACTGACCAATTTGGCTTATTTCTCCCTCAATCTACTAGGATTCTTGATACCACAATTTCTTCCAAGAGCTTTTGAGAGGTATTTCCAAGAGAGGGGAGAGATCTACTCTAAGACAGCAGAGGATAAGCGATCTGTGGTTATCAACAAATCCCAATTTTCGGAAAAGAAGACAGATTGAGAGCTATAGCCAATTTGACTTCGTTGCAATTTTAAACTCTTCAGCATTTTTTTTCTTAGAAGATGGTAATGAGTGTGTATGATGATGTGTGACCCTGGACTTCAAATTTCGCTTTCCGTTCGTTACATAATGAAACTATATATATGAAGTTTTAGATAAATTTTATGTATTATATAAGGTTAATCCAAATTTTGGAGATATATTCAACTCTTCTTCCATTGTTCAATAATAACATTAACCATTTTAAAATCTCATATTTGAATTGATATATTTCTCATACTTTGGGATTATATAAATGGTACGAAGCTGTTGTAACTTGTGCATTTGAAAGAATGCTACGCATTTAGCATCTAGTGTCTTAAAGAAACAGAAGCAAGTAATACTAAACCTGAAGTTGTTCATGTAGGACATGCCATGCTAAATACAATTGAAATAAAATATAAAATAAAAACTAACAGCGCTAGCTGCATTCTTTTTAGAACATTTTCGTGTGCAACCTCGTCATTTTTAGAATATCTAAAGACGCCTTTCCAGTTAAACATTTCAACGAAGTTACTGAAAATGATATTCAGTTCATTATCTTAAAAGGAATGAAGATCTGGAAGGGGACATCAACGCTGAACATGGTAGGTTATAAGAAATTATTAGTTAGGAATTTTTTTTGTAAGTGCTAACCATATAATAAGGGGTCAAAATTTGGAAACACCTGTATATTCTAAGTCTTGGATATCATTACAATGTTCTTAACAATTTTAATTGATCAGCTTTTATGTTTCTAGTAATTTACATTTTTCTTTTATATTTACTACATGCCTATTTGTTTATCAAGAGTTGTGATGATTGTGACCTTTCATCAAAACAATTATCATAAGATCATCGTTTATTCAAATCTCCGTATGATTTTTTAACAGCCGGCTATCCTCATCTTGGACTTGGTACTCTCGCGGACTGTATGTCTTGCTGTTCTCAAGAAAGACCCTGTCTCTATAGGGAGAAGTTCATGAAAACAGCAATGCATCTAATCCTTGAAGATATAAGATCCAAATTTTTGAAAGCACAAGATCCATCGATCCAAGATGGAGTAAAAATAATTAATATTTTAAAAGATATTATACTTTTATGTATTCAAGATTATATAAATGAAAAGGTAATATTAAATAAAAATAAATGGTGGGTTCTGATTAAAAATATTTATGTATAAAAATATCATAGCAAAAATTCATCTATTTTTTTTAAAAAAAAATTAATTTGTTACTTAAAATAAGAGATAATAATTTATTTGGACACAAATAATTTAAATTTCTATATTTCCTTTTATATTTTAGATTGATTCTATTTATAATTTATTATCTTAGGAGACAATTACAAAAAGTAGAAGTTTAGTATTTTTTTTTTTTAATTTTGTGGGTATTGATACTTTTATTTTTTACTAAAAGAATTGTAAATTTAGTACATATTTAAATAAATAAATAAATTATTATCTATGATAAAAATAGACTTGTTCCTCTTAACATGTTTTAATTATATAAGAATGTTAGATAAATTTAATAATATAAATAACTCTCACAAGAGTTTTCTTATAAATAAAAAAAATTATAAAATAATAGCATGTAAAACACAGACAATTCTATTAGTTAAAAAAATAAAAGTATAAATACCCATGAAATTAAAGGAACTGTAGAGACACCTTATTTATCATTGTTATTGTGCAAATAATAGAGGCTTGTATTCTACCTATTAACTTTTGAAGGGATCGATTTGATATGTTAATAATTTTTATTTTATGTAATTTAAGTGGTACAATTTTAAAAGATTTGCTTATTTAAAATTAAGTGACATAGTTAACGTGATTTTTGTTTATTTTTAAATTAAGTAACAAGTGCTTTTTTAAGAAAAATAATTTAAAAAAATCTAATAAAAATGTCTTCAGTAACATACCCTACACATTTTTTTGTTATTTAATAATCATTTAAATAAATAGAATCTTTTACAGGCATATTTATTAGATTAGCTAGTTCAAAATTTAATCCAACGTATCCAAATAGATTAAATTGAATTTCTTTTTTTATGATTGGGTGGAATTTGACCTAATACGATTAAACCCTATTCACTACGGATTTGGTGAAAATCCAACCCAACCTGAATATAATATTAAATTATTATTTAAATTATATTTTTGTTATTATGTATTTTTTATATCATATGTTTTGTTAATTAGGATAAATTGTATACTTTATGCTTATTTTATGGTTTGGTTAGCTATGGCAAACTGTGTTTACTTTTATTTTGAGTAAATGTTTTCTTAGTTATTATTGTTTGATAGTTTAGTTATGTGCTAATTTTAATATATAATTTGTAACTGTAATTGTTTTTTTTGTCACGACAATGATATAGTCTATTTTGTTTTAATCATTAATTTTTTTCTTAAAAAATAATTTTAAAATTAGGACCCAATTAATCTGTTGGGTTGGATTGGGTTTAATGAAAAAACAGTGAAAACATAATCCAACTCAGTCCAATGTATTATGATCGGGTTAGATTTTGAATTTACCTAAACCTGACCTAACTCAACTCGTGTTCAACCCCTAATCTTTCGTGCTATTATATCATCTCTATATTTAAATTATATATTAAAAATAAAAATAATAGTATATATATCTTCAATATAAAAGAAATAAAGTCTCTTTTCCTTTTTGAAAAATGTTATTTGTGCTTAATCAACTTTATGTATTGAAACGTAGTGCTTTTTATTTTTGTTTTTTAAAGATTATTTTCTTTATTTAGTCTTTTAAAGAATTTTTTTTACTTGATTTGAATCCCTACTTTCAATGACACTGCTAATCAATAGGTTATCCATAGATTACTGTGATAGTTCAATCATTTATCACATCATTAAGGAATTTAATGGAATAATCCAATGTAATATTTTATGAAAAATGTATTTTTAATTACTTATAAATTTATCTAGTATAATAAATTATTTTCAATAGATACATTATTAATAAAAAAATTTATATAATATAGGACTATCCCTTTAGACTGCTTGGTAACATGCTAAGTTTTTATTGTCCGTAAAAATCACTTATTGCTAGAAATTAAACACTAAAAACAAAATTGTGATTTTTTACTATAGGACTAAAACTAAACAAAAAATATTCAAATGATCAAATTAAATAATCTTTAAAAAATTAAAATAAAAAAATTATTATTTTTCAAAGGTCAAATGTTATTTAAGCCTTATTATAATTATATTCATAACTATATAATTCTATTATCAATTTTTTTCAAGGGGTTTAAATTATTGTTTTATATATTTAAATCTTTAAAGATTTATATTATATTTGAAATATATAATAATGTTATACTAAAACTGAAATATATGATAATTTTTAGTGTGAAACATGTAGTTGGACCGATATGAATCTCCTATGTTCGTCTTGAAAGCAAGCAAATGAAAAGAAAAAAAAAAAAAAAACTTGGATCCTAAGTTTCATTTGTGAGTGAAATTAAAATTATAAAAAAAAAATGTAACCCTAAGTTGATTAATTTATGGATTTTTTACGATAACTTACGAGATGTCCTTGTTGATAGTTATGCTAACATCTTTAAAAAAAATTAAAATTCATTAGGACATTAATTTTTCACTAGCATTTACTCTCGACTAATTTTGCCACTATTTACTTCTATTGAGTTTCTCATTGAACATTTACTTCCAATTAACCACGGCTCATGAATTTCCACCAATCATAGTAATGGTTTAGAAAGCTTAAAAACACTAAAAACTAACTGTAGAAACTAAAATTATATTTAAATTTGTTGATTTCTTTTCACAACGTAGATAAAACAATTCTTAGTTTGACCCCTCCATAACTAAAACTTTAAGAAACCATTATTTTTTCTATCAGATTTTTCTTTAATATAGACTTTTGTCCATTAAAAAAATTAGAATATTTTATTTAGTATCATCTAAAAATTAAATACTAATTGAAAATTTTATTTTAATTTAATAATAATGAATAAGACAGGTATTTCTGTAAAATAATTATTTTTAAATTTATTTTTATATAAAATTGATTTTTAAAATCTAACATTTTTTATGGAAAAAATCTAACATTTTAATATTTATAATTTTAATTATAATTAAAAAATAAAATCTAAATATTTGAAAAACAAAGAAAGTAATCTTATCTTAGTTTCTTAATTTGTCGTATATTTTATTTATTATTTATATAACACAATATATCTTTTACACAAAAGATTCATATCTATTTCTCATTTTTATTGTTTATCATGATTTTATTTAAAAATACTTTTATGAATTAAATACCAAACTACTTTCATTTAAATTTTTATTTATATATTCATTTTTGTAGCATGTTCATAACTTAAATATTAGATTTATCATTGTTATTTAGAGTTAATGTCAATATTATTATAATAAATAATCTAAAGACGAGGATTAAGTTGTTATGTTGAGTTTAAGACTAAAATATTGAATTAAAAATCTAGGATCAACATCATATTTTATCTTGAATAAAATATATTAAAATTTGCTCATGCTGAATGGTTAACATTTTAATTTTTATTAAAGTTTACAGACGAGGACTAAGTTGTTAGGTTGAGTTTAAGACTAAAATATTGCATTAAAAATCCAGGAGTAAAATTATATTTTATTTTGAATAAAATATATTAAAAATTTCTGATTAACATTTTAATTTTTATTAAAGTTTACCGGCGAGGACTAAGTTGTTATGTTGAGTTTAACGACTAAAATGTTGAATTAAAAATCTAGGACTAAAATTATATTTTATCTTGAATAAAATATATTAAAATTTTCTCATCTTGAATGTTTAACATTTTAATTTTTATTAAAATTTACTCATCTAACTCTTCTTAAAACTAAGTTTTTAAATAAATAATATGATTGTTGATTCTGAATTTAGTCATACTTAAAACTCTTCGATCATCATTCCTTCCTTAAGATTTAGATAAATTGAGTTTAACTGATATAAAAAAATTATTTTATTTTTATAATTTTTTTTCACTATTGGTATTTTTATTAACCCTTTTTTTTTTTGTATTTCTCTTTAGGGGACTCTTAATCTTGTGCATGAAAGAACTCTTTTTATTGTTGTATACTTGTAGCTATTACACATATCATGTGAGAGCATCTTTCCTGAAAGTTGCGCAATTTAAAAAGTATTATTTTAAGAGTTTAATTAGTATACATTAACAGTATAAAAAAGTTTTATACTGAGAATCAATCGTAACTCTTCATTTATATGACTATTAAATTATTAATTGGTATATTAATTAAACTTACCATAAATAAAAGGTTGTGATTGAATAGTAGTGTAAATTGTATATTAATTAAACTCTTATTTTAATATAAGTCCCACAAAGTTGGTTGCTTAAAAATGGTTCAGGGTTAATTTTAAGCAACCCACCTTAAACTCATCTTAAAAATGGGTCCTATTAAAAGCATATATTAAGCAATCAATGTAACATCCCAAATTAAATATATATCATTTACACAATAAATTTTCTTAATAATTATTTAAATTACTATTGTCTATATTCTCAAATACTAAGACATAAACTTTCCATTATATTATACTCAATATTAAAGCATACATTGCAACACTTCCAAAATTCAAAATAAAATATAACATAATACATATAGTTTAGCTCGTTCAACGAACCTCATCGCCTAACGAGATCGAGGGTAGCTCGTCTAGCGACAGCCATTGCCTAGCGAGACCTTGCAAATACCAGAACCTCTGGTACCAAAACTAACCAACATACTGACATATAATTCTACATTCTTATGGCATGCATATCATAATTCATCTCTCTCTTTATACCATGTTCACACAACTTCCAGAATAGACATAATAATCACATAACTTAACAACAATGTCTCTAAATTCAAATAACACTATTTCTATACAACTTTCTTAGATATATATTCAACAATAGAGTAACATCCTTTTAGACTTCCAACCATAATCTGACATACTTCATTTCAGAGCCTTTTGACTCTCTGCATCATCACTATTATCTGTTCCCGTGCAAAGCACGATCATCACAGTAATAAAAAAAAACACAAACATTGCAAGGGTAAACTTACATAATACGCAACATATCTTTACATCCATCACAAAACATGAAAGTTGCACAATATTTATATTTAGTATCATCAATATACATTCACTAATAGTAAATAACCAAGTTCCACCTAAACATAAACACTCACAACCAATCAATAAAACATTAATTAAATATCATAATCAATCAAATCAAACACACTTATATTTCCCTGAATACAAGTTTTTCACACACAACATGTTCATACGCTACATATTCCAGAATATCTACATGGAGTTCGAACACCGAGGCGGCTTAAGACCCCTTCTAATTGGTGACAGACATCCAATCTGCCTATGTTACCACCAATTTAAGTCTAAGCAATACTCATCTGACAACACAAATTGATGTCTAGTGTCTACCTGACACCCTGTGACGCACAGTTGTTGTCTGAGTATGTCCTTTAGGCACCTCCTTGCATATCTGGTATCAGGACCACAATGTAAATCACAAAAATATCCTTTTGCATATCTGATATTATGAATTACATTGACCCCAGTTGTGTACCTAATATCAATGTACCCCACCAAACTTATCATCCAAAGTTAAGTTACTCAACTCTAACTGCCCACGACCAATAACATCAATAAATATATTCTCATCATGCATTCCAATCATATGCATTACATCACAATTCCAAATAATACATTTTCATTCCAATAACTCAATTCCAGTCACAGAAAATCAATTCAACCAAAACTAAGTTACCCTACCATAACTGCCACATGCAAACTATCCAATAATCATCAAATTCAAGATCAAACATCCCTCCCATAATAATGATCAACTACATAACACATCATATATCTCTCAACTAGGAAATCCTAATATACATTAACTCAAATAGCTCACATCATTATTAACAAATACACTAACTAAATTAGCTCACATCATAATTAACAAATATGTTAACTTAATTAGTTCAAATCACAATCAAATATGCACTATATTAAATCACTCAAAACGCAATTAAAATAAATGTTATATTAAATAACTCAAAATATAGTCAAAATACTCGCTATTTCAAATAGCTCAAATCTCTTAACTACCAAATCACTTTTCCATTAACAAAAATCAACAAAAGAGCTTCCCTTACCAAATTCTCCGTCCAAAAGCCGATTAAAACATAAGAAGAAGAATCAACTGAATAAATTACATAGAAACCTAACAAGAATCCCAAATTAAACAGGAACTTTAGAAATCAAGATTTTCAAAGAAATTTCATCTTGAACAAAAATGAAAGGACCGAAAACGATCAGAAAAAGGTTTAGAAAATTACGATCAGACATACCTATACTGATCACCTCTCAGAATCAGGAGCAATGGAAGAAACCATGTCGGATTCTGTCAACGTTTCGACTGCCATGCAAGAGATGAAAGATTGTGGCGAGGGAGAGAAAACGGACAGCGAAAAAATTGAAGAACGATAAGAGAAATAAGAAAATTAAAAGAAAAAGAATTTAAATAGCGTTGGATTGTATTTAGTAAATTTAGTTTGCTAAATGCAACCCCTCCCTTTCGATAACAGAATCTCCGAGAACTTCCTGAAACTCAATTAAAACCCTCCGAAGAAAAAGAATAATAATTATTCTCTTCTTCCACATCTTTCTATCATCAACCCAATACAATCATATGGTATTATCAAACTAATAAATTCATCACATCTCAAATCAATTAGTAATTTAAGTAAACACTTAAATTTAATCATTTTCACTATTTATTCTTTAAATTTATAACCTATAAAATAAATAGATCTTTACAACCAACCTTAAGAAACTCATCTTAAAAATGGGTCAAGTTAAGAGCATATTTGATGGGATTTCTCTTCAACAACTCATCTTAAACAACTTTCACTAATGATGTCCTAAATGCTTTACGATTTAGTAGGAGTGTGTTTGTCAAAACTAACTAAAAAGTTAGTTCAAAGTTAAAAGCTACAAGCTCAAAAGTTAGCTGAAAACTGAAAAACTAGTTATAAGTGTATGTGATAACATTAATGATGAAAATCAATTTTTCTCCGTAATTTTTTATGTTCCTATTTTGTGATCAATGTTATGTATGATTGTGAGTTTAAATTATTTGTACCAATAAAAGTTTAACTTATTAATATTTCTTTTGAAATTAAAAACACATTTAATTATTTTTAATTATTTAAAACAAATATGAGGATGTAGTTATAAGATTTATATAGTGGCAAAATCAATCCGTGGGAAGAGGAAAATGAGAGGTAATAAGTTTGAATCCTCCACTAATAAAATTAACACATTAATAATTAACATTTAAAATTTATAATATATATATATATATATATAAAGCTAACCCCATTTGAAGGAAAGTTTTACAGGTGTCATCGTCACATCCAAAGTTAGTCAACCACATTTATTAAGGTTATCTATTTATAGAAATATAATTTAATTTAAAAAATATAAAAAAAATATAAACGAATTCTCCTTAAAAATAAGTGTCCCTAGAACCTTTTGCTATTCAACTTTCAAACTATATTCTAATAGTAAATGTTTTCATATTATAATTTAAATCTGATGACAATTTTTAAGATTTGATTGGCAATTAAGACCTTTGCTATTCTCATTGCAAGATGAATGGTGAAATTTAATCTTGATTATTATCTATTATAGTATTATACATATAATAGATTATTATTATAATTTAATTTTTTAACTTTTCCAAACAATAACTCTGACAATTAATTTGATATTGTTATAATTATTTTAATTCTTTTATCTCTTCTATTTAATTTCATAAAAATAGCTTTTATTTAATAATTTTAATAATTAATATCGATATGAAAATTTAGTGTTTTAGTACAACCCAAACTATAAAATCCTAGGACTTTTTCTCTCTAGATGGGATAAGGTTGTCTTTGAAAAGTAATTGTGTTGTGTTTGCTAGAGCTTAAAAAACTCTAAAAGGATATGTGTATTTAGCTTCAATATGTTGTTGTATCCGTGCAGATATTTCTCTTTCTATTACGAATTATTAAATTTTATTGTTTTTAACATTTTATGATTTACATTTTATCATTACATATTACTGTTATATGTAATTTTACTTTTATGTTATTTTGAAAAAAAAGATCTATATTTTAATATTTTATTTATAAATTTTTATGTTTATTATTTATATTTTATAAAAAGAAAATTAATTTTTTTTATAATTTGTGAATTTAATTCAATCCGTTATTAATACAATAAAATTCACTTACTCCAAGAGTAAGTGTTTTCTTCACATCCCTCATTTTCTTAAAATCTAATTATTAGTTACTCATTAAAACTATTAGATTTGATACTTAGTCTGACTCTTGGAATAAATAGAAGCCTTCCTACAATCATATTGAATAGTTTTTTTTTCTGATTTTACAATTAAGATTAGATTCAAGGTTGATTGACCTAAGTGCGTTATTTTTTAAAAATATTTACTTAAACGTGTCTGTTTGAAAAAAATTACTAATGTTAGTCTGTTTTATAATTTGACTTGGTTAAACTGCAATTCTTAATTGTAATTCTAACGTCATGTCAATTGTATGCTTACGTTACATTTAAGTTAACAATTTATTTTAAACTAACAATTTAATTGGTAATTGATTTCCAACACCATAAAATTGCAACCATTTGTAGTCGGATTTTAACCTACCCCTCTTTGCCTAATTAACTAATGGATCTGTAATAGCATAGAATTTTAAACACATGAAAACATATGTGAGAAGTGCAATTTTCATAAATATTGATCCACCACTGTAACAGTGCAGACAGTTAATAACACATAAATCACACAGTTAATATACACATAAATCACACAGTTAATATACACATAAATCACATAAACTGCGGTTTAGGCTTCATATGATCCCACATGTAACTATTAAAAAATTTAGTATATAATTTAAAATTTAAAAACTAATTTAAAGCAACTAACTAAATGTAATGTAATTAAAAAAATTTAAAATTTAGTAACTATGATATTACTATAATTAAAAAATTATAATATAACTATTAAAAAATTTAGTATATAATATTAATATAATTAAATATTATAACATAATTAATTAAATCTAATATATGATATAAACATAATTGTAACATAATAATTAAAGATTAAAACAGCTATGAATATTTTTTTTTCCTAATTTCGAAAGAAACACAAAAAACAACCTATATCATAACATTGATTAACGATAAGGGTGATCAAAGACTTTATAAATTACAACTATGTTGTTGGAAGATCAGATTGTTAAAACAAAGGAAATTAAATTGCAATTATGAGTTGTGATTTTAGAAGAGAATTTTTGCCAAACTAAATCATGAGGCAAACAAGTGAGACAGGAAAACTGCTGTAATTGGGGAATTGTGGTTTTATCACAGACTCATCTCAGTAAATTTTTCACACTGGTCCCCACTGCCCACTTACTTATTGTAATTTGAATTTTTGTATAAAAGTGAAGGGAGAGGCTGAAACAAAACCCTAGACTACCCCCCTTTCTGGAAAGGATCAAACCAAACGGGCTCTTCGCTCCCATCTCTTTGCAGCCATGGCCAGTACCAAAGTTCAGAGGGTTATGACTCAGCCCATTGTATCATTCTCACTTGCTCTTTCTCCTTCCATTTTACTTTGCTCTAACTGCCACCTAACTTTATTCCTTTCTTTCTTTTTCAGAACTTGATTTTCCGGTTTCTTCAGAGCGTAAGTCTTGTCCAACTCTCATTCTCGTTGATAATGACAATTCCTTCTGGGTTTCTCCTTTTTTATTTTTTTATTTTAAACTTGGTTTTCTTCTCCAATTTATTTTACGCAGAAAGCGCGCATTCAGATTTGGCTTTTTGAGCAAAAGGATTTGAGAATCGAAGGCCGAATTATTGTGAGTTTTATCTTTTATGCTTATTATTTAATACATGGGTTCTCGTCAAAATTGTGTTTTGTCTACTTTAACATGTTTTGCAAGCAGATAGAGATCATGTGGTTTTGTTGTTTGTCAAATAGGGTTTTGATGAATACATGAATTTGGTACTTGATGACGCCGAAGAAGTGAACATCAAGAAGAAAAGCAGAAAGACATTAGGTATGCTACTGTTTCTCAACCTTTTCTATTTGTCTTGGTCAGCTATGCATCTTCTGAAGGATTTTTTTTTAATAGGGAGAATCCTTCTCAAAGGAGACAACATAACCTTAATGATGAATACGTAAGTGCAGTTGAATTGTACTTTCATATTTCTTATGATAAAGACTTGTGAAATCAAAATTGTGATTTTATCTTTTACTTTTTGGACAAATTAAGTGAAATAATTCTCGTGCAAATTTTCTTTTCTAAATTCCAGGGGAAAATGATGAACACTCTGGGGCAGTTGTAAACTATATTCCTATTCAACAAGAAGGCAGACTTATCTTACCTTTTCAGTTTAATTACTGTTTCTTTTGTTAACATTTTGAATATATTGTGAGAGAAATATTTTCACGAATGAATCTGTGAATTTTTAACACACTATATAGATTCTTAGTCGAGCAGCTTAACATATTGGTTTATTTGTCCCCTTAATTCCTATCTGGAAGCTAATGATTTTATGATCATGGATTTTATGACTAATAGTACAACCTTCCCCTCATTTATTGGATTTCTCCTTTTATAATGTTTTTATATCATATCTTATTCAATCCTTTATAGGAGTTTGTTAGATTGATTTCTTTGGGATGTCATTTTGTTATATTTGCTAAGATTTTGCAGAAGGCAAATCCTGGACGTGACATAGTGCATTTTGATAGCGTTCACTTTTAGATAGATCTAATGATTTGGACTGCTTTCAAACACTGACATCAGGTTCTACTAATTGGTTCTTTTGAAAATAAAATCTTTTTGATATTTTCAATTTTCTGGGGCATTGGCTTCATCGACGGAGCTTTATTTTTTTGGATACGGTATTACATCAAATATTGCTTTTTGTCTTAGGTTTTATGGTGAGTTGGTGAGAGTTGACATGTTACATTTCTCTTGTCTTATCTTCAATGTGAAGATTTTTGTTATTTTTGTATAGCTTGATAAACTAGCTTTCTCTTCTCACCATCTACCACTCATTAAATTTAACAGCTTTTTTGGGTTTTGACATTTAATCCTATAAACCAGGATTAGTTACTGGGTTCTTCCTAAAATTTTAAGTTTTGTTTGTTATGATTGGGAGGGAGAATAAAATTTAGTTTTATGCATGCAAATTCATATCTCCTTACATCCAGATTTTTAGTAGCACACCAGTTCCGGTTTAGTGATGTAGATGCTCCTGGCTGCTGCATGCCTGCCATAGTGTAATCAGTTAGTGTAGCGACGGTCACAGATAGAATACTGATTGAAATAGTGCCTTTTTATTTTCTTCTCTACAACTGTTTCTGAGGAAACTCATCTAAACAGATCCAATAATATTTTATAAAATGGAATTGGATATATGTAATTAAAGTAAAATTCTCCTCTGGTTCCGGGGGTGGGAAGGGTGGAGACGATCATAAGTTTTGTCTATATTTTGCCTTCATTTATGTACAAGGTATAAAATTTTGTCTGCTTAAAGTTTAGCTACAGTGAAAATTGGGAGTTCCTGAATTTTAGATGAAGCTAGTAAATTGATTTCGAGTGAGATTTGGTCTTGTGAAATTTGGCGTGTATTTCTAACTAATCTTTCTACCGGGCTCTGAGGAATGCATAGAGCATACCACTGTTATAGGACCATAAACTTTATTTCAACTGTTTGACTACTGCCTTCTTTACAAGTACTTTCTTAAAACATTCTGTCCAAAATAAAATCATGAATGCAAGTTTTTATTATCAAACCACACAAGCTAGAGCGAGGTGCGATCGTGTCCCATTTCTATTCACATGATCACGATTAAAATCAATGCAATTACTTTTTGTCTTGTTGTATAATTTGTAAATTGTAACAATAACAAACTCCCTTTTTCCTGTTTTTGAGCAAACGTTTTTTTTAATTCGTTTTTTTTTTTTTGCAAATATCTTTGAAATAAGTAATAAGTATAACGTAGTAACCATAATTTCAGCATCTTATCGTGTTTATTTACTTATTAAATGATAAATTGAAAATTTTCATTTCTATAAGATATTCGGAGTGGTATTTTATTTTATGTTATCACTCTGATAGTAGTTTGCCAATAATCTTTAGAGGTGCTTCTACTATTTGCTATGAGAGTGTGTTTGGTAAAACATTCTAATAGTTTATAAACTCCCTTGATTAACTTATAAAATCTATTTTGACCAAAAACAAGTTTGTTTGATACAAACTTATTTTAATAACTTATTTTCATAAACTATTTTAAGTAATTTATAAAAAATAAGCTAACTTATAAGTTATTAATTCCTTTTCTTTTTATTGATTTAATTGAAATTCTTTTCAATCAAATAATTATTTATGTTTTTTTATCATTTTATATTTGTTAGTTAATTTTATCAAATACTAAAACTAGTTTATAAGAATTTAGCTTTTTAGCTAGTTTATAAGATTTAGCTAACTTATTAACATAACACTAGCTTATAAGTTTTGTACTCAAACAATCCTTAACAACTTTTTATCCAGGGAGACAATTCACAACTCTTGCTAACAACTTTATGTACGTAGACAACTAACAACCCTTCTTAACAGGATTCATTAAAACTCGAACGAAAATATATTTTACCCATAGTTTAATTATGTAACTCACATTGACACATGGTATGAAAAAGTCAATATTGAATACATTTGGGTGAACACGAGAAGAAAGAAAATGAAATGAAGGTCACAGGATTTAGCAAGCCCAATAAGCAATAACCTTGTTTATAGTTACAGAAAACTATTAGTTTTAAAAAATACATATATTCTAAGAAAATAGATAACATAAATCAAGAATAGGATAAGAACTTTAGTTTTTTCTTTTCAATAGAACAATATTTTTTTATGAGTTAACTTTTTATGAAGTTCATGCAGAACGTAACAGATTTTAGCCGATTCTTATTTAAACTCACCACCCATTTTACTAAATCTAGTCAAATGCAAAAGACTAGGCTACTTTCGAGTCTAGTGAATTAATCGTGGAAATCATCAGTTGTAATCGAGTGCTTCGCCAATCACCAGCTTACTTAGATTTTCGAATCAAATTGTCAATACGAAGGTACAGTTTCAGAGCCTCATGTGAATAGAATGCTTTGACACTCTGACTAACAACCCCATGTGAAAGGCAAATTGATCAATAAGATTACGCATTTACAGCAGATTTCCCTGCCATAAGACCTTACTGTCAATATTAATATTAATACACGCAAAATTTTCATCTGCTTTTTTTATGTAGCCAAGCTGGTAAAATAAATGGCGCGAGGCAATGTTCTTCCGGAATAGATACTAAAACTATTCAACTACAGACTGCTTCCACTGCAAGTTTCCTTGATAAACCAGGACACAAATTGGTTTTGAAATTCTCTTCAGTTAGTTTTATGACACAGTCGTTTTTGTTTAGACACGCCTGCAACAACAACGAAGTTTAGAAAGATGTACCAGTAGTATTATAATCCTTCAAAAAAAGAACAATCAATTAATGAAACATCTTTCTACAGATAGCCAAGGGTGACCTGAATAAGCTAAATTTTCTCTTTAAATATCAAAGCAGGAAACGAGGGATGACTCATTTAGATAGAAATTCTCTTATGAGTATGACAAATTCATATTACAAGTATTTGATATGCTGGAAAGATTGAATCCAATGTGGGATTCATTATGTCATTTTGGTATGACTGAGGTTCATGGTTCAACCTCTTCCACTGAAAACAGAGAAGATGAGGAGGAATGAAAGACGATTACCGGCCAAGAACGTGATAAGTTCCTTTAGCAATTGTTTAAAACGCAGATACAGCAGAGCTAACAGTTGCTAGCATAGTCAGTCAATCACAGATGCAATACAAACAAATTGCAAAGAGACATACCTTCTCAACAACTATGCTAGAATTGGGATCATGGCAATCTCCCTTGAGGTAAGATCCACATGACCCAGAGGGGGTTCCGTAGCTAGCAAATTTCACAGCAGATATATTAGTGTTACTAGGGCACGTCAAACGGGCAAAAGGAATGTTTTTGCCACTTTGTATTTTATCTCCAGCCCAAGAAAGGAGTCCAACTGAGGGGTAATCCTCAGCGACAAGGGCACACACTCCAGATATTTTACGTCTCGCGAACTTAATCATTTCTGGATCTCCACCTTTCTCCTCAAAAAATACAAGAATATTTCCAGATGGCTTAAACCAAGATCGTGGAACATGGTACCTGATACATTGGAAATACCGAATGTTTTATTAAAACAGGAATGGAACACAAATCTGAGATCCACCAAATAAATTTAGTTCTTTACAACTATGCTAAATCATGAATGCTTTCTAGTTTCTCCTCTAGACAACTTCAGATTTGCAAATTATGTAAAAGGAGCTACAAAAGAAAATATCATTATTGTAAAATGTCTGATGGGTTCTAAACTTCTAATTCATTACAAAACTAGAGGATACTCATGAAAGATTAAGCAAAACAGACTACTTACCCTTCAAATATACTATTCTTTCGGTTAATATAAACAATCCTTGTCAATTTTTTGGTAAAATAAAGAATCAGCCAGGGATAGATCCTGCATCATCAACTGCATAATTTGCACAGAATCTTATTTTAATATTTTACTTTGACTATTTCTGCTAGTTTTGAAGAGGATTGACACTTGGCACAAAACTCTTAACGACTTTTCTACTAGTTGACACATCAAAAGTAATTTTTTTCTACATAGGAAAAGGGAAAAGATTGCATTTCAATTCATTAATTTCATGGAAATCATAATGTCTATAGTTTTACCATCTCTGTGTAGGTTCTCCACAACCAGTGTCACATTTGTCAGGATTAAATTTGCCTCTGTAATCACATTCTTTCACACAGTCTTCACTCTTGAATTCACTTTTCCTAGGCCAATATCTTCCTATTTCTTCTCCATTTAACCAGGCTAGACCTTTGCCCATATGTAACATATCCAATCCAACTGGTTCATCCCCAGGTGGAGCATCCACAATAGCCTGCAAGGCCAAGAATATTAAAAGATACTCCACAAAAAAACACAAACTAAATGAAAGATGCATTCATACTTTCCATAAACGATGGCACAAACAAGAAAGGTCATTCATTACCTTGTACCATGTCAATGGCTGCATTTTTGGTGGTTTTGAAGTAGATGTCCAACTCTCATTATGCAACCCCTCTCCTTGGTATATCCTTAAATGTTCTCCTTGCACTCCAATCTGAGAAAGCATGATAATATAAATTCCATGGTTAATACCACCATCAAGGGTCTATAGAAAGTTGAGCAGCAGCTTTTCAAAGATAGACATACCAATATGTATCCATTTTAGGATGATAATGCGTAAGAAAAAGTACCTTGTAAGTCCAGGTATGAGAAGACAAGTCTAATGTCCCATTGTTGAGTCCCTTAATCTTCACACTTATTAATCCTGCCCCTACGAAGTCATAAAATGGTCCAGCTGTCTAAACATAATGAAAAAATAGTAATGAGAAAAACAAACATTAAAGGAACACAATGCTGACTCCACATTAGTCCTATTGTGTCTGATAAAATTGAAAATATAATGCTGATTCAACAAAAATGGTCTAGCTGTCTAAACACCTGTTAGTCCCATTTTGTGTCTGATACAATTGAAAACATAATTCTGAGTTTTTCAATAACAAGAATTACACACTGAACTTTTGCATTAAAGGACCAGCAGGTTTTAGTGCTGAATGTAGACAACCTAGATCATAAGAAATAGTTTTCTGTTAAATTTATGATGTATTTCATGACCTTCACGTGCTGATTGTTAGCAACATAATTCACTTGAAGCTACTTTTGGTAGGTATTTAAATAAAAACCACCAATCAATCTAAATGCTGAAAATTTTCAGCAGCATTAAGTTTAATTTTCAAGTTGCTCGTCATTAATCATTATATATTAATATAGCTCAGAACATTTAAAAATGAGGGACAGTATCAGATTTAGATAATTTAGAGTAAACATATCTTGAGGTTGTTATCCATTCAGTATGGAGTTAACCGGTTAACATAATTCAACTAGAAGTCAATTATAAGCCTTTTATAATCTGGACCTCAGATAATGAAATACACACATCATGAAGGGTAGACTGGTGATGAAATAAATTATTATTGCATATATGGGATTTAATATTATCAAATAAAATACTCAAAATTGAAGGTATAGGGCTATAGATGACACTGTATAGCTAGACAGTAAATTGCTGATGGGGGTGACGGTATTGGAAAATAAATTCTATTACCAGAAAAGGGTTTAATATAAACTTAACTTTCCAATATTTGAACTAATGTCACTTATTAGGTCCATAGGGTGGTGAGAATTTGTATTTCTTAGGAGTTATAACAATTAACAAGTGCTTAATTTCTTAAGAAAAATTGCGACTAGTGTATTTCTTCCCAGTGTGGGGAAAATAAAAAGGAAAAGAAACCAAGAAAATGCATGCTCTAATTCTAATAAGAGGTATTTACCTGTAAACCAACAGTCAAGCACAACAAAGCAATTTCATTTTTCCCTGCTCTGAGGGAGATGGAATTGTTAAAAGTGAATGGCGAATGTGTACCATTTCCAGTACCAGTCCCTAAAAGACAAAAGGTTAGAATTACAAAATAGCAGGAGAAAGTAAATCATTTGTAAGAGCTTGCTTTCATCTTTGTTTATGACTTTACTCATCTCCTCATCTTAAGAGTCGCAATGCAAATTTTCCAAAAGCATATTACAGGTTTCACCATCTAACAAAAATGAATGCATGTAATGAAATTGTTTCTAATGTATAATATTGACATGCCGATATTCAGAATTCTAATGAATGAATACAATTTATTTGATTTCTTTTTCTTCCTTCCATATTTTTTTCAGTAATGAATATTTATCCACTTAATATATATGTGAAACAAAGGACAGGAGGTGCTAAATAACAGGAAAGTGAAAATGCATTCCCGTTAAGGAAACATAAGACCGCTTATTTTAGCTTACAGGATGTGTATGTAATCAACTAAAAGAAATAACATCTTATCTGTAACACTTAGCAAGGGAAGGACAATATAATTGCCAAATAGAAGACAAGGGACTAAGTAGCATATGCTGAATTTCGAATGATCTACAATTCTCATATGGTCACAAAATAATAATTGATTAATAAAATATAAAGTAACGAATTTATTATCTTTCAGTGAATAACCTTGATATTCCTGATTCACAAAAGCATGGAGGGCATGACCCGTGGATTCAATTAGAAGAACGGGTTTGCTTCCCTTCTTTAAGAACTCTTCCTTTTCATCTACAAATATACTGCCATCAACAGAAACTTGAGCTTTAATTACAACATATATATTTCAGAATACACTTTATTTTATTATACAGGTTAATGTATATTAAACTGTATAGAAATGTGTTTATAACTGATTATGACAAGAAGCAGCATCCATAATATAGCAAATGTCCTAACTAAAAGCATGGCGACCCTCCTAGGCCATTTGAACACCAATTCATATTCATAAGATATATTAGAATCCTATAGCCTATAGCTTCTGAATGTTCGATTTGAGTGAAATTAAGCTTGTTTGTTAAAGTATACAGTATTATTTGGGAAGCTTAGGAGCATAAAAAGAAACTTTTATCCTTAGTAATAGAAAATTATAGCAAGAAACTCATTGACATCCATATTTACTTTTTGCCGTAAAAAATTCTAGCTATCAATAGATTGAAAAATGGAAACAAGGGAGGATGGGGAAGTCATAGCTTTTAACGTTAACAGCCAGTAGCCCAAACACTCATCAAAGGCTACCTCAATTCTTAGATTACTAACCATTTCATAATAGTATCCCAAGTATTTTGTATGATGTGAATTATCAAGTGTTTTTCAATTGGAACCTCTCATACGTTATTCTTGGCTCAACTCACCCAAAAGAAAAAAATATCAATCATGAAATAAAAAGGGAATAATATCAATGATTTATGGAGTGATTTCAGTATTGAACATAATTCACAAGTTCTTCAGCATGACGATGCCACAAATACCTAAACATATTTGTAGAGAAAATACTCCTACGTTGCCACAGAAAGCACACAAAAATAGAAACTAATCTAAAACATTGTATAATTTAAAAATAAACTTCACGTATTTGCCTCATCAAAATGTTCATTAATCTTTTCCTGATCAAGGATGCAGGTATAACTACATCAGATAAATTATGGATAATTCTGTTAACAACTACATTTTTATAGAAATTACTCAACAAAGTAAAGAAAATATATATGATACCAGTGCAAAATTAAGCATAGGCACATGTTCAAATCTTTTATGATTTTAAATTTTTAATTGATTGATAAGTGCATCAAATCTTTTATCCTAAGACAAACCTCGTTGTATGCCACAGGTAGTCAGTGGTATCTTTGGTAGTATTGATGAGATCGACAAAACCATTTTTGACAAAGTCTGCCTTCCCCCAGATTCCTGGCTTCTCCTTCACTATCTCCCATTTAAAAGAACTTACACCTTTATCTGATTGCTGCAAACTCTCTGGAAGCATTGCAACTACATTTGTCTGGGAAGTAACCTGTTGAAGATTTCATGGCTAAATGCAGCAACCAGAGAAGCATGTATACAGTTCACATTACAGTGAACAGAAAGGGAGGAAATTAAGATGATAACTTCCATTCTAGAGAAAGTTCTCATTATGAAGTGATAGTTGATAGGACTTGAGATGTGGGCTTAAAATTACGAGAGGCCCAACATATGGAGGGTGTACTTCTAAGTCAACATCTCCAGTCTTATCAATCTTGTCTGTGCTGCAAGTATCAATTTCAGTTTCATGGCTTGCTGCTTGCATGCATCTAAGCATCAAAACTTTAATAAGCATAATCATAGGATTGATATAATTTTGTCTAGGTATACCAAATTTTGTTTTTATCCATATCCTTTTTATTAATTTTAAAGAAATCTCAAATCAAAGTTCCTATTTAGACAATGTTTGGTTTGGAGTTTGAAAACCAAAACCTCAATTAGCTTTCCATCTAACGTCGTGTCAACTTGTTTGGCATTTTTTTTTTCCCCACATCCAGTTAAAAGCATAAGTTACATTATTAAGGAAACATGTCAGTGAAATGCACGAACAGCGACAACCTACCTTGGCTGTGTTGAACACTACGTTCTTGCAATCAGGAAGAATGCTAACTGACCAAGCTGGCAAGTGATATGATACATTCCGAAATTCCACTGTCTTATCATTTTTATCATCGACATTAGAAATAAAGGCAGCACATGCTCCTGAAGAGTCAGTATAGACATCAGCCTGCAATACAGTGGTAACCAAATAATGGCTTATAATCCAGATGAATAGTTTAAGTACAGGGGAGGGTGCAAGGGTGGACCCTCAAAATACTAAAAGCTCAATTAGTTTAGCGTTATGGTTAATTTGGCCACAAAAGCTCAATGACGTGTCAAGGACCCAAATCTCTACAAGCTTAAATTATTAAGTGGAGGCCCTAGAATGGTTTTATGTCCCTAAGAGTTGACATTACAAAGCTAAAATAACTTAACTACAGACAGTCCAGTCATGAAAATTCTGCAGCTTCCCTTACCAATAAAATTGGATAAAGATGATGCGACATGGGTGTCCATTTAGAAATTTCTTTTGTTTTTTTTTTTTTTTTTTGATGGGCATATAAATTTCTTTTGTTAAGTCTAGCTTATACTCGTTTTAGCTGTAAAGGAGGAAATTACCAATAAAAGAAACCATCAACTCTCTTATTTGTCTTGTTTTAGAAAAATAAAAGAAAAACTGGGTTGTTGTCTAAGGGCATGGTTGAGTAATAACACAAAAGAATTTGCTGCTCTTTCAAAACAGATGAAGCAACATGATGATATTTATAAATTTAAGTATGATACATGCAGTATCAAAGGATTCCAGCAGCAAGACAAGGACTAGAATAAAGAGCATGCAACAATTCAAATCCCATAAAATGTTTGAAACAAAGTAAACGAGGAATTATAATATGCTTATTGTGAATTCGATGTGTGGGAGAGTTCATAACTAAACTAAAGGCTATCTATTTGTAGTTTGTACTAGCTGTGAAAGTCAAATGTTTGAAGGAAGGAAAATACCTCCACAGAAGGACCAAGGGAGATATTAACTGATTTACCATTAAGCAATACATGCTCACATAACTTGATAGCTCTATGAAGTTCCTTAAGATGTCCCCATTTGGGAAGTCTAGGTAACCCTGTCATCGTATGATAAATCTATTAAGCAGTAAACTTTAGTGTTGAATGTAAGAATTAAGGATCTTTTTCAAAATACAGTAATGAGACCTGTAATATAAACTATACTACAAATTTAGATGTCTTACCATACTCATCTATTGGGGCATCATAGTCATAACTTGTAGTAATGAATGGACCACCTGCTGTACGCCCAAAATTTGTTCCTCCATGATACTAACCCATAGGGATTATACAAAGAGGTCAACATAAGAGAAAAACATTAAGATATGGCACAACAATCAGATGAAGTTCTTTTTTAGTGGTATTTAATATTTACTACAAACATAATAAATTTTCTTGAAAAATGTACCATGTAGTAATTATGTACACTTCCACCTTTCTGGAAGAAACGAGCAACAGAATATGCAACATCTTCTGCTGGCCTGTGAGGATCTCTGCCCCCAAAAGTTTTAAACCTTAAAATAGCATAAATCGAAGCAATGAAGAATGTTAGATTTGATATACAATTCTCATTTCAAGATCGAATTTAACTCCTATATCTTGGTGGAAATAGAAGCAAAAGAAAAGCACATACAGTTTATATTAATGAATTTGGTCCTCAAACTTTAAAAAAACATGTGGAACTATTCCTTCCTCTCTAAGAATTGATCATATTTTTTAATTTAAAGAGGGACTAAATCCATGTATTGTTTACAATTTGAGGATTGAATTCATCAAAATATGAAGGTACATGAACCTTGATCATGTTTGACTGAAAGTATAAGTACTAAAAACACATTTTCCCCATTCAAAATTTGCACATTTTTATTAATTGCCTAGGTCCAAGTTTAGCAGATTCATTTAGTCTTTTGGATAAACAGTTTTTAAAATCCATGAAATATATTCTCAATGGTAACACAAATTTGGCCATTTCTAAAATTAGTTTAAAATGGTATTAAGATGGAACCAATTACACTTACACAAGTATGTAGAGAAACAAACCAGTTCAAAACTTCATTTCTGTTGGTTCAAAACTAATCCTAATATTGAATTTATATATCAAACATACAATGTTGCAATTCAAAAACCCAGCATGTTTATTGACCATTGCATGAACGAGTCTCATTCAAGTATATCTTATCCAATGAAATTTCTATCTAGCTAGAGGAGAGAGATTTTGGAGAATCAAAAGGAAGAGAGACTCAGACAATGTTTTTGGCTTTTGAAAACTAGTTTTTATTTCAAATTTAGTACGGATAGGTAGTTTCTTACAATTAAGGAGATAACCAAACACCAACATATGAAACCTAGCTCCACTTCTTTACCTAAATATTAGATTTTTAAAAATTGCTAAGCACCCCCAAACATTTTGCAATAAAATCATTTTCAGTGCTACTTGACACATAATTGTCAATGAAAATGGATAAAGATCATTTCTGAATTATGTCCAACAAATAAGATAACTATTAGCAGACATTCACCACATGGAAGATACATTATCACACAGGAAAAATAACTTTTTGATGCAAAATTTGAATAAGGGACTACAGTGAGCAAAGGTTTAAAAGCATCCGGCATACCATCCAGGCCAGTTCTCAGTCCAAATTTTGGGCCTATTTGGAGAAGTAGGTTTAAATGAGTCACAGTAGAATGAATTGCATGTATCAATCTACAAAAGAATTAGAAATAATCAGGTTATCATCTGAATGTGACCAGCTACATAGATATTTAAAAGAATAAAAAATTCCTTTCCTATAAATAGTAAAATAGTCAAGCATTTTGAAGCATGGAAAAATGTATACTATGACATTTTCCACTTACGAATGGAAATTTTCATTATCTTCTCGTGCACAAAGAATCTATTTATTTTGAGTTTACAATGTAATAACATCACTAAGAAATTGTAATCTTACCACAGGATCCGGGGCATCCCATTGTTGG
This sequence comes from Psophocarpus tetragonolobus, assembly GCA_037954015.1. Lineage (NCBI taxonomy): Eukaryota > Viridiplantae > Streptophyta > Magnoliopsida > Fabales > Fabaceae > Psophocarpus > Psophocarpus tetragonolobus. The sequence continues at coordinate 44,485,556 of CM075688.1, read as the reverse complement.
CACATTATCCAAGGGACACCTGTATTTTGGGAAACAGCCATCTTTGCAGCCCACAAAGCATATTTCTTACCATCTTCCTTATAAAAATTTTCATAATACCCATATTCATTTTCTATCTGCAAAATTGTGAAGAAGCTAAATGAAATCATTGAATGTGACACGTTTAGAAGACAAAGTAGACAAACACACTGAATAAATGTTACCAAAAGTAGTTGTTCATAAGTAATAAGACCAGCCAAGATACAACAAAGGCAGTGAGAACATATTGCAATATTTAAGGTTACGCTTGCCTGGGCTAAGATTATGGGACCCCCTTGTGAAGCAAAAAGCTTCTCTTGTTTCATAAGGTTCACTATGTATGTTGTAAATTTCTGCATATGATACTGCACAAAGAGCCAACAATGTTAGAGTCATCCAAGTTAGTTTACTGCAAATAAATGGCATTTGTAATTTTGCATGAATTACAATTCATAATTCAAACTTTGGTACATACCATAAAAGGCTGATTGTAAGTGCGGAATACCGTGCCTGGAACATAATGTAGCCACACCGGTACACCACTGTAGCATACAGCAATCGTTACGAATTATGGAATCATAACTTAGTAAAAATGGATAGCATGATTCAATTCCTCCACCATACACCACTATAACTTACAGCTATGTATTGTTCTCTTTTACATACGACCTTTATTGTTGGGTGTCCCAGAAACAAAAAAATAATTATGGGAAAGATAATGATAACCCACCCAAAATTCCATTCTGCAGCAACAAATGGACCAATTCGAAGAATCAAGTACATCCCAGCCTGCTGAACAGTCTTCACAAACTTGACCAGATCAAACCTTCCTCCAAAGTAATACTACAACAGGTTCACAATTTCAAGTGAGAAGGGGGGAAGTTTTAAAAGTTTTACATCACACTATAAGCTCTAGAGAGTATCCATCTTAGAACAAATAAACTTTTGCATGATAGGAAAAGAAAATAAGAAGATAAAAAGAATTGAACTTCAGCGAAGGTAAAATGAACTTGTGTACTTGAGCTTTTGGAGAAGTTTAAAAGAAAGAGCTTCTATAAAATCAAGTTGTAAAAAAAGTTGAATGCATTTTAACTAGTTAATTTTGTTCTCTTTTAAGTGGTTAGGAAGAGCTTTATCCAAACATAACTAATGGAGGGAATCTAAAGTGGTTGACATTACTGACATTGCCAGGAGAAAGCTCATGGCCATTCCAGAAAACATAGGTTTCAATGACATCGACTCCTCCTTCCTTGGCGGTTTGAACAAGAGAAGGCCACATCTGGCAGAAAACAAAGAGGTTACTTGTTAGAGAACTATCAAAGGTCCCACATCGGAGAACAGAAAAGAAGTATACGGACCGCGGGAACGCTTCGAGGGTAATGAATGGAGGCAGAGATAAGAAGCTTGCGTTGGCCATCGATGATGAGGGAGCGACCGTCGTAGCTGACATTAGAAGATGAGGCCACTGTGAATGTGACCAACAACCACACCAAAAGTAAGCACGCATTCATTTTGCTCCCACTGTGAGGCCTTAGCTTAAGCCTTGGGGTTTTAATAAAGGGTTGAAGACAGAGCATGTGTTCATTATTTAGCGTCACAGTCATAGATACGTTATTTGTTTCTATTAAGGTCACCCAAACACGATAACAACTGATTCCGACACACACACGCACCGCCAGCTAGTATACAACTACTGTTACTGTTCAATCTAATTCTTAATCTATTGTCCAAAAAATAACTATAAACTGTGCAGAGTTTTTTTATATTTTAAAACGTATGTATTTTTTACAGAGGTTTGAGTTAGGACTTAGGAGTACCAAACTACCAGACCTTAGTTTTAAAACATGTTAGACAAGTGAGTTTTCCTTCCTCTTTCTTAGTTTTTTTCTTCATTTTTATAGTTTTTTAAAATTACAAAAATATCCTTACGTACAAAAAGTTAAAAAATTTGTGAGTTGGAATTCAAACTTAGCAAAAAAAAAATTATTTTGCAAAAAATTTTATTTTTCCTAGTTTAAATTGGCTAATCCGAACTCACAATTTTTTTTTGCAATCCAGACTTGTGAAAAACCAAGTTTACAATTTTTTTTACAAGTTCAGATTATCTAATTTGGACTAACAAATTTTTGTACAGCTAAGATGTGTAAAGAAGAAAAACCATGAACAACAGGATGTGCGAAGAAGAACGGGCATGAAGAAGAACAACAACAAGAAACAGGTGTGTCAGTCTCTCGACTTAATAGTTCAAATAATAAATTTATTCCTTTAAACAGACTACAAGTCAAACCTGTGAGTCCATAGTTTCTGGAACTCATTAACTAGACTTAAATTTTTCTTATAATTTTGATTTTTTTAAAAATATAAAAGTCCAAAACCCAAACGGGTTTAGAAGGTGTGCAAATCAAATTCATATACTCGACTTATAGATAAGGATCATCACTCTTGATCTAACAGAAAATACAAATAAATATTAGAAATATTGATAAGAAAACTTACATTATTTAAATAATTATACTTTTTATTATTTTTATATACTCTTATTTTTTAAATCTCTTAATTGATAAAAATAGTATTTTATATTATAAATTTTTAAATATTTCATAAAAAAATGGTATTTAACGTGTCTCGTATTTGAGATATATGAATATATTATAATTAAAAAAATATTTTTTTCTTATGATTATAAGATTGATTTAGTGATAAAAAAAATAAATAAATCTTTTAATTAGTTAAGAATTTGATAAATATATATTAATGTTATGAGTTAATTATGAATACACTCTCTTAAGTTTAATGAAAATATAGATATACCCTCTCGTATTTTTTACATTACACATAACTTATTTATTTTTATATATTTATCACAGTTGTCCCTCTTGTATATTTGAAAACCCTATGTTAACAACTCTTTTAAACTTACATTAACATCCCCTTAGGATGGACGAAAGTAATTTTTAAAAAAACATGAGATGCATATGTAATTACATTAAATATCAGAGAGTCCATTTATAATTAACTTTAATATTATTAATAATTTTTTTAATTAATAACAAATATTTTGTACTCGGAAGATAATTATTATCAAACCTGTCCTATTTTCTCATACTGTGATTTGGTATGAATATTGATTGATTTAGAAAAAGAAAAGGGCAGAGAGATCGTAATATATCTTTATAATATAGTGAATCAGGAATCAAATACTAAGGTTAATTTTTTTTCGATACATTATAAATACTATTATTCTCTTTTAAAATAAGGATCACATTTATAACATATTGGTCATAAAATAAATGTTATATTTAGTTTTTTAATGTAATATTAATTTTTATTTTTATTAATATTATTTTAATTTTTAATACATATTAATAATAAGATAGGTTTTATAAAATCATCATTCTTTTAAAATTATTTATTAGTTTTTCTTAGCATATATAAAATAATTTAAGAATACATTTATTTCATGACAGAGGAAGTTATTTGTTTGTGTTTACAATTAAATGTAGAGAAAAATACTTACACAATGTCAAAATAAAAAATTTTATAATAACATTTGTTATAATATTTTACCTATGATAAGTTTGTTATTTTATCAATTAATATTTTAAAAATAATATATATAAATGAAGGGTTCTAATTAGAAGTTAATATAATTTTTTTTTAGATTATTAATATATATAGGTGTTGATTTATTCTCTCATCAATTTAATAAGTAAATTTATTTGATTAAACTTATCTAATCAAATAAAATTATAAACTAATTGAATAATTTATAAGTTAATTAAAATTATTGCATATTATTAGAGAGAGAAAAAAGCATTAATTTCTTTCTCTAGGCTATAGTACAATGAACAGTTTCAGATTTTTAGTGGCAATAGTGACCGAGTTTCATTATAACTTAAACTCAGGAAGGAAGATGTCCTAAAATTCATGTACTTCGACTACTTTCAATGTCAAGATCATCAAATTATTAATGTCTAAAATTATGGCTTTTGTCAAAATATACATTCACCGACATTGTTTTTTATTTTTGTTTTATTCTAAATACCAAAAAGAGTAAAGACGGTGCACGCTCTCTGTCACCCTAATTATGCACCCTCAGTTAGTCAGTCCCTCCAGCTATCAACGCCACCTCCTTTTTACTTTTTGGTCATACCATGAATAAAAATCTATAGTGCGTTAATATAATTTTTTAAAATTTACATATATTAAAATAGTTTTTTTAGGAAAAAAGTAGAATTTGATAAAAATATTAAATAAATATAATTTATAATATAAAATTTTGAATCTTTTAACATGACAAAGAAATTCTCACAATAATAAATTACACTAAATTTTTTATTAAATTACACAAAAATACTTCTATTTTTTGCACCCATACAGTAACCTTTTTTAGAGGATATATAATTATAATATAACATTTTAAAAAATTTAATATCTTTAAAAAATGTAATATTTTAAATCTTAAAAATGTGTGTAATATAAAAATTGATGTTAGTAAAATATTTTTAAATGATTAAGGGAGATTTGTGTAAAGTAAAAAATGTTTTGTAGAATTTAAAAAATAAAAAATATCAACATAATTTGTTGTAAAACTAATAATATGTCAATGTTATAAATATGATTATGGTGTTGTTTGTGGTGAAATTTGTTTTTAATGAAATAAATATTTAAAATTAACAAATTTTTACTAGAATTCTAAAATCAAACAAATTTATATTTATTTAGGAACTTTAAAGTGTATATGTGTATTAGTTTTTTTTTTTATCAAACTAGTTTTAGTTAATATTTAGACCCATAAACATTGAATGATTACTTAGAAGTTTTGAAATTGGATGATGTTCTTTATTGTTAAATTCAGATTAAAAGAAAAGAATACCAAGTGCGATGATCTCGAAGTTATTCGTGAAAGAATTGATTTTAAAGGAAATAAATGTATAAATGAAATGCAATGTAAATCTTCTCAAGAAAACCTGAAAGTTATAATGCTAATAAAAATAGTAAACGCAGAAACACAAAACCTCAAAAGATAAGACAATTAAAATTATGAAATTAAATATAAAGACCTTAAATGAAATTGCAGAAAATGTAAATTGTCCTCAAAATTTTGGTAAGAACATACATGTTAATCTTTTCACTCTTTGTCATTCCATAGGTGTTTTAACCCCTAATTTTGATAAGTGAAGAGTATTTTAGAGTTTATTACCACATGTCCCTATAATTTGAAAGAAAATAATTTTATTTTCAACAAAAATAAACTACCAAAACTTACTAACTGCTAGTAACTACCCTAACGAATAGTAACTTTCATCTTTTGATTTTTTATCCTTATCATTTGGTTTGTTGATTCTTGATCTTTCTTTGAAGTTGATTTTTTAGAAATGTTTGTCCTTCTAAGTGTCTTTGAGCCTTTCGTCCTTGATCTCTTTTCCTTGGTGATCTTGTTTGAATGTCCTTGTTTTAGTATCTTCATTTCGAGTGAAGTTAAATTTTAGGAGTCTGTGTTGACGAATAATTAACCCCTTTATACAAGTTCTTAAGGTGGAGTAAGTGCCCAAGTCTCTTGAAGCTATTATCCCAAGCAAGATGTGGTCTTTTATGGTTTTGTTTTAAGGTTTTTCTTAAACTTGAACTTTGTCCTTTTAATCTCCTTAAATATTGTCCTTCATGATCTTAATACATTTAGTATTTTGAATTAATATTAAATGCTGTTTTCCTTAGTCCAATCATTTTAGTTTCTCGAAATGTATCAAATATGGACAAAAATTCTCATATTACTCAAATTATTTTCCTCCACCCCAACTATGAGATTTTTAACAGTTATAATCTTATTATTTGCTTATCTATATATCAGTAAAAATTTTCTTTAAATTTGATTTATTAAAAGAAAGTGTAGTAACTTCAAAATAGTATCTTTAAATGAATTTGATTTACATCTATTGCCTACCATTTTAGTCTCACCTCATTACAACTTTAGTTCTTTCTTAAGAAGAAACAAAAAAAATATTGTATTTGTGAGTTGATTTTCAGCTATTTTTAAGTTTAGTTTAATGTTCATCCAAATGATACCTACATATATTACTAAATTAAATGTTTTTTATATTAAGAAAGCCTAAATCAATTAATTTAAATATAAATTGAATAATTTTAGTGAATTTACTTCATTCTAAATTATTATAATAATTAACTTAAATTTTTTATAATAAATAGTGAAGTTAAAATATTAGATTAATTTAATAATTTAAAATAAGAGAAAGTTACCTGCTGAAAACAAATCCCTAATTGAGACCGAAACCTGTCCTGGATTAATTAGATTGACCAGTGTCTGCTCAACATTGGGATCATCGCAGTATGTGATTTGTTAATTTATATCATGGATCCAGCAAATCTCTGTTGCTCAACAGCCTGACCAATGTTTTCGCAATTCACACCACCCACGTTCCTCTTTTAAACCAATACTCTAACATTATTTTTTGTTCATGTTCCTGCAAACTATAGTCCTACCTATCTGCATTAATGTTTTTTATTTAACTATTTCTCTTTCCTAATTCTATTTAGAACAAGATCAAATGAGATCCCCTAATAAATAACCATCTCTTTTCATATAGATAGATCCGATGAGTATTCAGATCTCAAATAATCAATCCTGATGTTTCAAAAATATAAATGATTATATATAATAATTATGAGTTCAGATTCTGTATGTATGCTGTAAGTTGTTTTTTTTTCTGCTTCTAAATTCTAATCTTTTTTCTTTACTGCATCAAAATTATAATCTTAAGCTAAGCAGAAGAAGGGAATGCAAATTTAGAAAAGTTTTGCTGTAAATCAGTGACTGAAACAGTGTCCAAGGTGATGCCAAGAGGGTTCCCCCCACCTTCCTCCACCAAAACCAAAACGTTGCTGGAGTCTTTAAGGAAAGACCGAGGCACGTGATACCTGTGCCAACATAATACGAGGCATTAATTAGTCTATCGTGATTGTAGTTAAAGCGTCTCTCTCATCTTTTCTTCTTTGGTTCTTTATCCAGCATGATGTATGTCATATAATAAGTTAATGACATAGAAACCAATGGTGCCTTGGTGGGTTACTTACAGTGATTGTGAAGGGTTGCCTTTGGAATCATGAAACAAGATCCAATAGCGACCAATGCTTTCTCCATTTACCCAAGCCTCACCTTTTCCCATTGAGCTAAGGTCCAAAGCAACAGGGTCATCTCCCTCTGGTGTATCAAATGTAGTCTAACAATTCAAATTGTCATTAATAATTACCACACTTTTATATAAAACAAGTTACATACAACCAAAATATTTTAATTACTGAAACTTTGTGCTAGCTACTGTAATTCAGACAAAGGAAAATGGACCATTAGGGTCATAACCACAGCTTCTTGCGTAATTTACCTTGTACCAAATCAGCGTCTGTTCCTTGACATTCCCCAGCTGACTCCATTCAACATCACTGTTATTTTTTTCTTTATATACTTGTAATTGCTCCCCTAACAATCCAACCTTAATGCAAGGGAAAAAATTGACACACATAAATTAGTGAGATGTAGAATAATGTAAAATTTTGACTATTAATTAATTAAATACTCCATTACAAGAATAATATGCAACCTAATAATGTCAACAGGTATAAGAAAACGAAAAAGCAAAATAGGAGAAGGGAAAACCTGATAACCCCACGAAGAATTAGTCAAATTAAGAGACTCTTGTTGGCTGCACTGAAGTTCAACACTGAATAAACCAGCGAACCTTCTTTCAAGAAATGCCCCTGAATCCTTTTAATAAAAACAATTCCATACAGTGGTTAGAATTAAATATTACAAAGACAAAGGCAAATCTGTTTTATAAAATCATGAATCAACTCCCTATAAACATTTACCGGAAGTCCAACCATAACGCTGAGTATAGAAAGGTTGTTTGTCCCTTGATTTACTCTAACCGGGAGCTCTAAGGTGAATGATTTCACATCATGACTTCCATGTTCCCCTCCTAAAAGATTCAGTTAGAACAAAGTAGTTAAATAGTCATTCAAGTAAACTTTGGATAACTTATGTGCACCTTTATGTACCTATGTATGTGTTGTTCATAAAAGCATGGGCAACATGAGCAGCAGACTGAACACTAAGTGTTGGATTGCTGCAAGATAAATTATATTCAAACCTGTTCACCAAATCAATTGCTTCAGTTTTCAGTTCAAACTTCAAAGTTTATGAGCAATATCAATGTGATATAAAAATTAAATAGATAGTAAAAGAATGACACATATATTTGACTTTGACAGTACTTTTTACAAGAAATGAAACTCGATAACTAACCTAATAGTATACCAAAGGTAATCCGATTTGTCTTTAGTTGTATTCATTTGCTCAAGTAATGAGTTTGATCTTAGTGTGGTGTTATCGAAGTTTGGAACGACATCTTGGAATTGCTTCCAAACGTCCATTGATCTGAAGTTTTGTTTCGGAATTATGATCCTTTGGTTGCTTGTATTTACCTGTAAGCTTAATAATAATAATATAAGACTAAATGAAACAAAATTGACCAGATTTGGAGTATATATAAATATAACTAATATTGACGAAGTAATAACAATTACATTTGCAGTATTGAAAGTCACATTTTGACAATCTGGTAAGATGCTTATTGACGTGGGGAGCAATTCGTATGATCTGTTGCGGAATTGCACAGGAACCTTTTTTCCTTTATCATTGTTTATAAGGAATGCAACACATCCTCCTTTTTCTTCTTCAAAGACATAACCCTGATCAAAATGTGAAAATATAAAGAATATATAAATTATGGTTAGTGAAAATAAACCTGTTGGAGAAAGAAAATGCAAGAGCACTCACTTCCTGTAGTTGACCTAAAGAGAAGTTCCTCTGTACTCCTTGCAATAAAGTGGTTGAGCAAGACTGAATTACTTCATGTAACTGCTTGAGATGTCCCCACTTGGGTTGCCTGAACAAGCCTAATGAGAATATTTGCAACATTTATGTTAAACCTCAAATGGGGTAAGGTAAGGAAATAATAATGTTGTACAGTTAATTACCATATTCATCAAGTGGGGCTTGATCATAATAGGCTGTTATAACATAAGCACTGCCCGTTCTCCCAAAGTTGGTTCCTCCATGGTACTAAATCAGTATGATTAAGATTAGCTAAGATGGTTCACAGTTCAAATTTGAAAAGGGATTGCCTGGATGGCACACAATGTATAGTGAAAAACTATATTGATAAGTTTATATGCAAAAAGAGAAGACAGAGAGGGGACCCTATCAACTCGAGTTTAAAGTAACAATACCATATAATAGTTGACATAGCTTCCATTATTTCTTGCAATAAAAAGGGTGACATGAAATGCAATATCTTGAGCTGATCTTATGTACGGAGATCCTCCATAGACCTGATAACTTCAGGGGAAAGAAAAAAAACGTTAATTATGTTGAAATAATTTTTTCTTCAATGAATATAAATTAGTGATGACCTAAAGAATTATCTTATTTTATTTTAGACTCAATGAATATAAATAATCTCATTTCAGTGGAGTTTTCACGAGCCAAAACTTATATTTCAAGAATTTATTGTTGAGTATTGAGATTCCACAAGGTAGATTCTTTTACAGAGCAAAAGAGTTTGTTATTCTAAGTTATTTGATAAAATAACTCGTTGTGTTAATATCACCTCAATTAAAAGTATTTAATTATTATTTTCATGGTAATATAAAGTTATTGAGAAAAATTTTACAATCGCATCAACATAAAAATATTAGTTGCCTAGACTCATTTGGAAGTACCCGGCAGAATAAGCACAATTTTGGAAAATGAACTGAAATTAATTAGAATTAAATGAAACAAATTGGGTAAATATAAGTAGTGTGTATAATTATGTATTTGGCTCTAGTGATTTAAACAAATAACTATGTCACATGACTAAAAATTAGACGCAAGGAATGCAGCAACTTACAAAGATGTCCAGTTCTCAGTCCACAAGGCAGGTTTATTAGGGGAATTTGGTCCCATAAAAGTTTCTCCGCATTTCATGCTGTTGCATGTGTTGATCTGCAGGAATATAAATCATGTACAATAGTACATATAAGGGTTGTTTGATATGTTACAATGATAATTTAGATGGAGATCCGTCACGCTAATCATATATCATATATAATTAACAAATTGGACTAAAAGACAGTGCATGTATACATATCTAATAAAAATAAGTATTTACTAAAAAAATGTGCTTAATCATTAGTCTAAAATTAAAATTTAAAAGCAAGTAAGTTAGGGTGAGTAAGTGTAGAACCCACCACAGGATCAGGAGCATCCGTTTGCTTGCACATAATCCATGGTACACTGGTGTTAAGGCCCACTGCCATTTTTGCAGCCCACTGAACATACCGTGATGCTGCTGGACCGAATGCTTTTTGGATGTTTTGGTATTCATTTTCAATCTTGTATTATTCAGTAGGCATAATTAGTACTCAATTAAACTAAACTAAGTGACAATAAGATGAATCATATGCACCTGTGACAATATAATTGGGCCTCCTTGCGAAGCATATAAGCCCTCTGCTTTCATCATGTTGACAATTTTTGTCGTAAAATTTTGCATGTAGAACTAAATATTGGAATACATAATGAAAGAGGGTGAAAACATGAAACAAGTAAACAACACATTATAATTATAAAAAAACGTAATATACAAGTGTACCTTGAATGGCTCATTATCCGTCCGATAGACAATGCCAGGGACATCATGTAACCAGAAAGGGAACCCTCTGCAAAAATTAACCATTGTCAATTAATTTTGGATCATGTTTGTTTTAATTTATTTTACAAATAATATAATGACAAAATTAAACTCATTAAAATAATAAATAATATTATAGTTAAAAATTAAAATGTTTACAGTGAAAAAAGTAGGAGAGTTTAAAGAAGGAAAAGTACCCGTATGTCCATTCACTCTCAATGAAAGGTCCAATCCTGAGGCAAACATACAACCCTTGAGCTTGGATTTCCTTTATGAATCCTACCAAGTCATATCTGCCGCTGAAATCATACTGTCATACGCATTTAAACCATAATTAATTCATCTTTCCATTTTAAATTAAATCACGTTTCGTATTTTTCGTCAAAATTAATATATAAGGCTAAATTAATTTATTTATTTATTTTTATTCTGCATTTCATTCTATTACATTAATTATTTATTTGGGTTAAAGTTAACTCTAAATCCTAAAACTTCATTGTCAACTTAAAACTGACAAAATTACTTTTAAAACGTCAACTATTTTAAAATGAAAGAAATGTTTTAAACGTGTACATATATGTGTCTGCTATTCATACAACTAAATTTTACAGTGTTTATTATAATGAGTAAATAATTTATATCTAAAGGTTTGTTTTCCAAAATTAGCTTAAAAAATTGAAATTTAGTTGTAGGTGTTTGAGGTTGTAGGTGTTTGAGTAAAAGTAGTTGATCAACAAGTTGAAAGTTGTAAAATGACAAATAAGGATATAATTAATTATTATATCAATAATAAAGTATTTAAAATAATTATAATATATTTTAATAATATAAAATTCTTAATAATTACTATAATTATATATTTAAATTATAAATTTTTATAATTATATTTAAATTATAAATTTTTAAAATCAAATATTTATATTATAAATTACTATAATTACATATATAAATTAAAAATTTCTATAAATTATAATTTTCTATCATTATATATTTAAATTATAAATTCATATAATTACATATTTAAATTATAATTTTTTATATTTAAATTTTAAATCACTATAATTACATATTTAAATTACAAATTTCTATAATTATATATTTTAATAGTTTTAATATTAGGTAATTAAACATTTAAGTTATAAAATTGTATTATAAAGCTGTGACGGGTGCGGCATAATTCATTAACGAAGGATAAAGAAAAAACAAATCAACTTATAGTTAAAGATAGGAATTTTTTAGAAAAAGTTAGTAGCTACTTAAAAAATACTATTAACTTTTTACTTACCAAATAAAACTAAATTAATTTCAGGTAATTTTCAGCTTTTTAATTACATTTTAATACTATCTTATAATACGAAATCATTATATATTATTGTGTTTGAAGTCATACTAATTAATCATGATTTAAACTTTTTTTATAAGAAATTAGGATTTCAAATTAGTCGATATATATATATATATATAAATTAAATTCTTATAATGTTATTTTTTTCTTTGTATCTCTTTTTATTATATAACTAACCTAGAACTCGTCTATATACATGAATTACTTAATTGTTTAGACAATTTTATAAAAAAAAATGAGGAGAGTCAAAATTAATGTATTTTAAAATTAAATGTAAAAAAATTGAGAAACTAAAAAATCATACATAGTATTTTGTATGCATTACTTAATTGATTTGATATTTTATTAAAAAATCATTTTTTAGGATCATTAAAAATTATTTAGAGATCAAAACATGTACATTTTAAAATTAAAAAATTTGATAACTAAAATCATCCTTCATAAATTTTATACAGATTAAAAATATATTTTATTGTATATAGTATCACATAAATTATATTTATAGTCTCTATCTTTAAAAAAAATTATGCTCATAATTGGTTGTCTATATGTTATAAAATAATTTAAAATTAATTTAATTTATGGTATTATTTATCATATGTTTAGTTATTTATATAAAAAGGTAGCCCTATTATTTTATAAATACTAATGATATTATTTTTTAATAAACATATGCATAATAAGATTTAAATTTTTTTTATTAAAGAAAAAAACATAATTAAATTTTACTTAACAAAATATATGCAGAGAGAGGGAAACACACAAAAAAAATATTTTTATGTTTATAAATTATTTCTAAAAATTAAAATTATTTCGTAGGTTCTAAACTATAAATATATATCGTTAAATTTGTAATACCTAATTGCATTAAATAATCTAAGAAATATTTTTAATGTTATGTATGTAATGGTCGAGTAATAAAATTAATTTTGATATATGAATTGTATAAAAATATTTATGATATAAATACAAATAAAATAAAATTTACATGTATAAAGTTACTAAGTATATATTATTTTTAATAATAAATTATAAATTGAACCTTTGAAAATTAACTATATTAAATAGAAATAATTTAGTCATCCATTTTTTTCATAAAAAATTCAAAACTAATTTAATGAAACAGGTCAAATACAAATTCTCTCAAGATGCAGCATGTACAAAAAAATTAACATTATTATATAAATATTAATAAATAAATTTATATATAAATTTATCTAACATAAAATCAATATATTTTTTTCTAAAAATAAATTATATATTATTGAATCTTTGAAATTTAAATGTGTTAAAGACTCCACAAAAAAGTTTTTTTCTTTCATAATGGTATTGAATATAATTATTTTTCGTATGATAGTTACAGTTTCTTCCATACAAAAATTAAAACTAATTTAACTGTGGAATTGAAAGACTTCTCCAACTAGAAATGTCATAAAATAGTAATTGAACATTATTTTTATGATATCATTTAGTAAATAATTTAAAACTAATTTATAATTTTAGTATATTTATTACATACTTATATAAAAGAAATTATCATTATTTTTTATAAGAAAATTATCATTATATATATATATACTAATAAAAAAATATTCTATATATGAATTTATTAAGCATAAATTAAGTATATTATTTTTCAATAATAAATTATAGGGTTTAAAGTCATATTGTAAACAAACTTACTAAAAAATGAAGAAAGGATGATGGTTACATTTGTCTTCGCCTCAACTTTGATAGAAAAAACTATGTTGATTGGGTTGAACTAGGTTTTTTCACCTAAAAAATCTAGGGTGGGAGAGGGAGCAAGTTGTTGGTCCTCACCCCTATTCTACTCTTATACTAAACAAAATTTCATATATATAAGTTCACATATCTGTGCATAAATTCATTACCTTATAGACTATTAAAATACATGATTGCGGGATTAAGGAAACACAGTGAATAAGACCACAATGCTATGGAAGATGCATTATGGCTGATAATGAGGCCAGAGAGAAGGCCACAAATCTGTGAAAAATCCCACAACCCTGTGGAACATTTGATTTTTCATATTTTTTCCTATTTAACTGTAGGAGCAGGGAAACATTATCCTCAATTGAAGGCATAAATGGATCAAACTTTTAATCTCGACACAGGTGGGATGGTTTAGTTTTGTAAAAGATGCATTGTAACTAATGATGAGGCCAGAACGAAGGTCGATTTTATGGAGTATGTAATTATGCATTTTTTTTTCTATTTAAGTGCAGAGGTGGGAAAACCAAATCCCTAGTTAAAGGCAAGGTGAGTCAAATTTTTTACCTAGCAGGATAAGGGCAAGGGTAAGGATAGTTTGGGGTATCAAGCGCAAAAAGGCTAAACCTTTCTTGCTTCGCCTACTGCCACTCCTAATCGTGGGTTGTAATTTAATAAATTTGTAAATTGTTTTATACTACTATCAATGTATCACTTATTCACTTTATATTATATATTGTCAAGTCTTTGAAATACAACTATAATAAATGCCAACAAAAAAAATTGTTGTTCATAACTGTGTCAAGTAAAATTATTTTCCATGAATGGTATTCATGAGTTTTTTTTTTTTATAAAAGAATAAAACTAATTTAATGGAGGAAATCAAATATTAACTAATAAATATTAAATAAATTAATTTGTAATATACTAAATATCTAATATAAAAATATATATGAATAATTCAAAATATAAAAATAACTTAAAAAAGAAATAAATTGAAAATGTAAAATATAGAAAATTAAATGAGGATAATAAATAATAATAAAATAACATAATAACAATAAAATAAATTAGAAGTTAATATAAAAATGAAAACTAAAAATAAGATAAGAAAGAAAAAGTAAAAAGGAAAAAAGAATAGAAGTAATCAACAAATAGGAAAATTATTTAACAAATTAAATTTTATCATATTAAATAGATAAATATAAATATTAAAATATAAAATAATAATTAAAATGGAAAATATATAAAATATAAAAACTATAAAAAGAATAAAATAATATAAATAATAAATAAAAAAAGAGTTTAATTGATATACATTGTGAGTGTAAAGATTTATTCATGGTAAATTTGTTTTACTCATTAATATTTTAAAAGTTACATAAATGAAAAGTGAAAAGTCTTGATTGAATTTCAGCGAAAAAATATTTATCTTGACAGTATATATCAATTAAACTCATAAAAAATAACATTATTAAAAATATAGAGTTTAAAGTCATTTATTATAAAAAAAACCAACAACCTTATAAAACATTAAGGGTTGTAATGACAATGTAGATAACTTTACAATATAAGTGTATCACCTTTTATCTGTATTTGTATTTTAAATGTAACTATGTTAAATTTCTAAAAAAGAAGTTGTTCATAATTATGTCAAGTAAATTATTTTTTTGAACATTTTTGTACATTTTTGTATAAAAAATAAAACTAATTTAATAATGAAATCAAATATGATTTTTTTTTCATTATTAGTGCTTGACAAATATTAATAAATAAATATTAAAATATGACGGGAGCTAAATATAATAAAAAATTGGATGGTGAAAATAGAGAGTATCTTATGCTTGCTTTTGGAGTAAATAGATCATTTTCTTAAAATACATTTAATATATAATTATAAAAAGTATAAAATGCATAAAAGAATAAAAAGGATAATAATTAAAAATAAATTAACATAAAATAATAAAAAGCGAAATTAATAGTAAAATGAAAATAAAATAACACAAACATAAAAATAAGAAGAAAAGAAGTGATAAAAAATATGAAAATATATTTAATAAATTAAATTTTTAACATATTAAATATAAAAAATATTAAAAATAGAAAATAAATTTGAACAGATAAAAATATAAAATATAGAAATATAAAAATCATAAAAATAATTAAAGTTAAAATAACACAAAAATTAAGATAAAAAAAATGAAAATAAAAGATAACATAGAAAGAAAAAAATAAGAAATTAAGAAAAGGTTAAAAGAAAAAAAAATGGACACATGCCCATAAAAGAAAATAGGCAAATTTCTATTTTTGATAAAATAAAAAATAAGATAAAAATGAAAATAAAAGAAGAAATAATTAAAAAAAGGCTAAAAAAAACACATGTCCATAAAAAAATAGTCAAATGTATAATTTCTCTAAATCTAATTTATTTAAAATATATATTAGATTAGATTAGAAGTATTATATTTTTTTCTTACAATTATTAAAAAATTGTGTGTATATAATATGAAATAAAATGAAAACAAAAGTACCTTTCCAGGTTGGGGCTCGTGTAGATTCCAAAACACATAGGTCTGAATCACATCCAGTCCTCCTTGTTTTGCTTTCGCTATCAAATCTGGCCACATCTGCAACAATCCTTTCATTTGTCAAAATTCCTTGCCTCCTGCACCTCTCTTTTTTCTTTCTTTTCCCTTTACGCATTTTCATATGTAGCCGTTTAAGTTACTCCTCACAAACTTACGGATAACTCCTTACTTATTCCCTTATACAACCATTTCATTCTTCAAGGAATAAAAATCTAAGATAAATTATTCATGTTATGAACATAAATATAATATTTTAAAAAGTTATTGTGTATCATACTGAATATATTACCCATTAAATTAACAATAACATTACAAAATTCAAACTATATTATTATTTGATCACTTTTAACTAAAGATATAAAAGGAAGAATGTACGGTATACATCTAAGAAAGGTTGATCTCGTGTGCTATATGCTAATGCAGGTATCGTACCACCAAATGATTGTAGTTGTTAGCACAATTAAACTAGACAAACCAACCAGAACTTTGAGAAGAACTTGCTCTGTCATAATATATTCATTCATACCCGTGATGCAACAGTGAATTCGCAACTGTAAATGTGGTTCAAAAGGGTTGCATGCTATCTACACGACAGCTTGGTTGGTTTAATAAAAGGGCATTTTTAATTAAATGCTTTGCTACTACCAGTGGTATGCATTACTGGCAGCGACACGAAACTGGAGTTTTTTTTTTTTTTTTTTTTTCTGAAAGAAAATTTAATCTCAGCTTTAGATTATGCAGATAGGATAATGATTTTTTAAAGAGTTTAATCAGCATGATACATTTTTTAAATATAAGGAGTTATAACGTTAGTGACAAACTCTGTCTATTTGGTCTAAGAAAATCTAAATTAAAATTTGGAAAAAAATTAATATTCAAGTATGGAAAATTACTATTAGATGCTGTTGTCTCTTGTTTTTATCTTTATTTTTTTCTATCGACATTCAAAACAACATGAAGGTGAAATTACAGCGGAACCGGGTGCATCTATCTTACCTACCCAAAAATGCAAAGAAAGTGTGAGCTCAAATTTGACAATTAGACTATAGCTAACGCCAACTACTATGAATCGATCATTGATTAATCAATTAGTGTATGCATTGATCAGACACAGTAATAAAAAAATGTGGGCAGATGATATCAGAATGATGCAAGAATAGAATGTACTTATAGAAGAAGATATGATGTGTGGTAGATGCATTGAAATATGGGTGCAGAAGAGAGTGCTTTAAATGATTACCTGAGGAGTGCTGCGAGGATAATGAATTGAACCGGAGAAGAGAATTTTTCTCTGGCCATCGATGATGAGAGATCTTCCATCGTATGTCACCTCAGCTTTAACTCCAAAACCTTCCCTTATTTTGAAGGCAACCAACAGCATCACCAAAGCCACCCACTTCTCCATTTCTCTGAGTTTTCGCTCTGTTTTTCTTCCTCTCTCACGCACTGTACATGTGTATTACAGATATGGGGCAAGTGCAAAAAAGTGTTTCTATAATGGAGTTATTATGGCCAAAAAAATGAAGAAGAAACAAAACTAAGAGTGCAAGCCAGAGGAAGCAAAACTTTGTGACAGTTGCAATTGAAGTGGGTGACCAGAATATATATTGTGACTTTCCATTTATTATTAATTTATTACTATTTTTAAATATATTATCAATTTGGAATTACTTAAACTTTTAATTAGGGGATCTCGTTTCCCACAAGTCAAAGCTAGTTAATTAATTCGGTCAATAGTCAGAATAATCTAAGTGTTTTTAAAATATACTAGTAAAAGGAGTATGATATAAAAATGATTTAAAAATTAATTGATTTAAAATTAATAATCATTCTATAAATAAAAATTATAGATAAAAATTATAAATAAGAACAAAATTTTCTTTTAAAAGACAAAAAGAATATAAATGAGCATAATTTAAAGTAGGAAAGTGCTTAAATGGAATGTAAGTTATGCAACTTTTTTTTTTAAAAAAAAATTATAATAATAAATAAAATTAAGTAAAACAATATCATGACAGGTGAAAGAATAATTTTGGATACCCAACAATTGTATTAAAACAACGTGATGAAATTTGAACTTATAATTTTATATAAATTTTTTGTCATTATTAAAAAAGATAAATTCAAATCAATCATTTCTAATATAATCTAATATATATTTGATTTTAATTAATATATATTGTTAGTGTAACAAGTTTTAAAGTGACATTCAATCCCAACGCATTATTTATGATAAGTTTGTTAATTTTATCTATTAATATTTTAAAAATCATAAGAATTGTGATTGAATGTGTGTAAAACTCTTTCATACCGTCGGAAACTCGTATATATTTATAATAATTCTTTAGTCCTTTTATATTTGTGAGACATATTAGTCTTTGTAAATTTATTTTGGCATCCCACTTTCATATTTTCATCTTCTACTTTTTTTTTCTTTATTTATTATCTTTTCTATCTATTAAATTTAGAGTATTTTATTAAGATATATGTTAAAATTAATTTATTAAATATACTTTAGATATTATTTTAACAAGAATATGAGATATGAATGTATTATGCAGATTGTTTTGAAAACAAGTAAAGGAAGAAAAAGGAACTTGACCCTAACCACATCATGCCGGTAAAATCAAAATTATCATAACCCTAACCACATCATGCCGGTAAAATCAAAATTATCATAAATCAGGGTCACCCTAACTGTGACTTACCGGTAGAACCAACACTGTGAAATTCTTATCCAAGAACCAAGCTAAAGTTTCTCACAAGAAAAAATCACTCAAAGTTGATATTTTGATTTATGTTTTGTGTCAAAAAGTTACAAGAGTATATTCTATTTATAAGTAAAGATATGAAGTTTTGAAAAGAGAAACATTAAAACTCCACTAAAGCATTAATTTCCCACTAGCATTTGTTTCCACCCATTTTCCTACTTTCCCATTATTTTCTACTTATAATTTATTTCCCACTTATCTATACTATAAGTAAAGGGAATTCTCTTTTAATGTTCATTTTTCAAAATACCTATTATACCATTTTTTAAAAAGAAAAATAAAAAAATATTTTGTTAAAAGAGAGATTTGAACCCAAGATCTCTCCATTCTCATATATGAAATTTGCCACTAAATCAGCCTTATAACCTTAAGAAAAAATTAATTTAAAATATTTATATCCAACGTACATAATTATATTATATTATGGGAATATAACCTTTTGGTGTCCACATTTTATGACTGTTTTACCTTTATAAATATTTTATAACTTCTCTAACTCTGACAAATATAACTTTATGGATATTAATAAATGAACATCTTCTCAAATTCTACCTTACCACAAATCAATCTTCCTTAAATATTGTTAATATATGTATACCTTTTATCATAAATATTTTTTATAAGAATACAATTATACATGCACAACAACGTTTTGAGTTCTATTCAAACTCTTTCGCCTCTCAATTTTCTCAAATTCATTTTAAATCTGTCATATTTGTTGATGATCTTACATGTTTCTATCATATTATCATAAAAAAAGAAGTATAAAAATTCACAAAATATATTTCAAAACATACGAAACTAAAATTAATTATTATACACAAAATGATATAGTGAGTTATTTATATTCTATCATGTTATTACAAAACATTAATTAAAATCCTAAAATTGTTATACCATATCAAAATAGAAATAGGAATACATGGCGCAACAACACCTGTGTTATACATAATGGCAAAAGAACCCTATAAACTAAAAAATTGTCCAAAAAAACATGAAAGGTGATTTGAAAATCCCATAAAAAAGTACAAAAATAATATAATAATTGGGCTTTAAAGAAGTCCAACCCATGAAAAGTCTGATATGAAATTTGGCTTTTTCCTGCCATCTTCAAGAGTGTGTTCCGTTTTGAGTTTCATTTTGATAGCAAAAATCTATGAAATATTTTAGGAGCTAATAGTTTTTTCAAAAAAGGTACTCCAAATAGTTTTTTCAAAAGATATCTTATTTTCACTTAGTAACTAATTTTACTTTTACATGTTTACCCTTTATTAATTAATGTTTTTTCCCCACTAATTCTCTCTCATCACTTTATACAACATTTCTCTCCTTCATTAATGTAATTATAGTAATTTATGATATAAATATATAAAAAATATTATTTAAATATATAATTTAAAATTTATATATTTAATTATAGAAATTTAAATTTAAATTATATTAATTTATTATTTAAATATATAATTACAAAAATTTATAATTTAAATATGTTATCATAGAATTCATAATTTAAATATTAGTAGACATTTGCATATTATAAGTTAATGGGTTAAGCGATAAAATAAAGTGTTGGATGGATTAGGCCCCTTAGGGTTGTTATGTGAGAAAGAGAGTTTCTTGTAACACCTTCTCTCTTTTCTTAAAACACTTACTAGATAGAAAAATTATGTCAATACCCTCACTGCGATAACTTAAAAGTAACTTTTTACTCTCCTAGTTCTACGGGCCAATTGTGTCGTAAAAGGTGTTCTATGGACCACTCTACCCGTAAAGATAAAAAAAATATATTGTACGGACCCAGTTGGTCTGTAGAAGGTTTTCTAAAGACCTTCCATTGATGAATTCGTTCGAAGAAGAAAAAAAACCTTCTCCAAATGAGTTAATTCAAAGATTTTTTTTTCTTCTCTAGACTAGTTCGTTCGGAAAAGATTTTTTCAAAACCATTGGATCAACTGATTTGGGAGAGAAAAAAAAGCCTTCTTCAGAAATAATTAAAAAGAAGATTATCAATGAAGTATATAAACAATTGATAAAAAAAAACCACAATTAAAGAGAATATATAGAAACATCAGTTAAAGTTAAACTCAAAATAAGAGAAGGGAGAAAGGTAGCATATAACTAACCTTCTCTTGAACCCTACAAGAGAATAACCTTGTGAAACACTATCACAAGAAACCACCAAGAGTCTGGCTTATAATTCAAACCACCATGGGAAACTCTAGCACAAGGATTTATTGGAAAACCTTATTCTAGATATTAACTAAAAGTAGGTAAAATAGTTTGTGATGTTATCACATGAAATAATTGGGAAACACTATCCTAGACAATAAGCTAATTATAAGAGTAAAAGATAGAACAATCACACCTAGTTTGTGTCAATGTAAATAGTTAAAATTAGATTACAAATGAAAGATAAATCATGTTCTTAATCAAAGTTGCTCAAATAATATTTAAATATTGAGTGTTAGAGAAAATTTAATTAAATAGAACAATCACACCTTGTTTATTATTAGTTTTGGTTCTATAGTTTAATATTTAGTTTATAATATTAGACATTTTAAATCTTTGACACGTTTTAAATCCACAATTAGAGTTGATTTTCATACGTTTATGACTGTTCATTATATTAGATTTTTAAATATTTGACATTTGTTTGTTTTTCAGGTAACACATAGATCACAATTAGAGTTAATTTTAATAACTTCACAATTTATTGAGTGCATCTCTATATTTTGCGTATGCGTCTTATTCAAGATCTTGACAGGTCTTTATAATAATTTGATTCTTTCTTATGTTTGCGTTTGTTTGTTTTGTATTTTTAAGAGTTTTTATTTTACCGGTTTAATTTTTTAATTGCAATTTTTTTTCTTTCTTCGTTGTGTAATTTTTCTCTTTCTTATTTAGTAATATGTAAAGTATTATTAAATATATTTTAATAACTTTAAATTATTTCTTATACATTAAATATTTAATATTAAAATATGTTAAATTTATTAAATTATTTTCTCCTTTTATTTAGTAATCTATAAATTAATATTAACTATATTTTATATTAAATATAAAATTATTTAAATTAACAAAAATGTATCATAATGTCTTATTATTTCATGATTTTCATCTTTAAATTAATAATAAACAGTTATAATTATATATATCGGTGATTTTTTCTAGTATATTTTATTGTTTTTAATTTTTAATATTTACTTTTACACTTTTTACTAATATACATTTACTTTAGTTTACGTTTGATTCAAGACTTTATCATATTTTGATGCATCTCATTAATATTTATGATTTTTTTTTCTTCTACAATTTAATGTTTAGTTTATCATGTTAAACATTTTAAATATCTGACACCTATTTGTTTTTAGGCAACTCAGGGACCACAATTAGAGTTAATTTTATTACGTTTGCATTTATTTATCATATTAGTCATTTTAACTTGCGTGTGCGCATGATTTAAGACTTTCATACATGTTTATACTAACTTGATTCTTTCTTGCATATGTGTCTCTATTTACCTTGTGTCTTTTTAATATTTTTTTTTTTGTCTTACCAGTTTAATTTTTTAATTGCAATTTTTTTTCTTCATTTCCATATAATTTTTGCTGTTGTTATTTACTAATTTATAAAGTAATATTAAATATATTTAATAATTTTCAATATATTTCTCATATAATAAATGTATTCAATATCAAAATATATTAAATATATATTATTATGTATTTTATAATAATTTTTTAGCAATATTTTTTTATAAATTTTTAATATATTATTATAAATATCTATATTTTTCCTAAATCTTATATTAGTCTATAGATAGGTGTCCCAACCTATGTCAGACACAAATCATAGATGATGTGTAATTGTTATTGATTTATAAAAGTTTTGCGCATAAAGAAAACCAAACATGATTTCTCTAACATTATATGTTAGCTAAATATTAATCAACAAATTGATTGAATATTTTTTATCATTGATTGAACAATATATTTTACTGAAAAATTACTGACATTTTTACAATAATTACAATTTCTATAGATAATAGTGTTACACAATTATTAATCAAAATAAGTTTTTTCCGTAAAATAATGCTATGATTTATATCATAAATAAATAAAAATAAATTTAATTTAATATTTTTTTGTTAAATAAATTTATTGGAGGACTTGAAATAGCATAAAAATAATAGCATATTTTTTAGTTTGAATTTTTACTTAAGTTTTAAATGATCACCTTTTACAGTATAGGATATTATATATAGAGAGAGTGTATTTCTAGGATGAAATATTTAACAGATTTTTCATCGGTGTAACACTCATTTTTTAACTAAATAATATGATATTAAAGATTATGAGGATTATAATTGTTAACTTTTGTTGTTTATTCTTCGAAATTTGTCATTTGTTTTCACTTTTATATACATTCAAAATGTATTCAAAAATAGTTTCTCACACTAATTGTTTATTTTTGTCAACAATTTGAGAAATTACTGTGTCGATACAGAATTAGTTGGATTCTTCTTTACATTATTAAGTTTTTTTATTTGTATGAATAGATGGTAATCAAATTGAGTTTTTTTATAAACAAGTTCATTTACACATTTCTTGGCCTTGGAGTTGCATGCGCTATAATCACTTGTTGAGGTCATGTTGTTGGCGAAACTACTAATCTATTTAGTACCATTTTTTTTAATTTACCATGGTATTTCAACTATGATCCACAAATATAGACACTGGTATCATATATGACTCTATTGCAACACAAGAATATGACTTTTTTTAAAAATTAAGTTCCAAATCCGATATTACATCATAACATATATCTAAAAAGTATAGATATCATATCATAAAATTAAAAAATATAAGATAAACATAAGATTATTCTTAATTTAATAATGCATATTAAGGAAAAATGAGAACAAGATCTATATTAATTATAAAATCTAAATTAGATACTTTTAAATTTTAATTTAAGCACTAAATGCTTATTAAGGAAAAATGTTTTAATTTAATCAAATAATCAAGGTTGTATTTATGGTAGATATTTAGTTAACAATTTGAATAAGGAAATGTTCATGGTTAATTTTATTTATCTATTGATGTACTTAATTATTTTGGCACATATTCACTTAATTTCCCTTTTGGTAGTAAGTCTTAAGCAAACATCGCTAATAATTTCTATGGCTAAAACTTTAAATTTTTTCCATTGAAACAGAGATCTATTTTAATTGCTAACGCATGTTAGAAAAATACTTTTTAAAAATTAATACAATATTTAAAATAATATACTAATTTAATAACTTAGATAAAGGACTGCTCACCATTGAATGTATTCATTTAATTTACTTTAATTAACGTTGGAAAAAACAATTTAAGTTAATAAATATTTTTTCTCGGAAACTAAAATACGTTTAGGAATTAGTGAATTGGTTATATACCAAAATATATTATATTTTTATATCTTTTTTTTTATTTTACTTTTAAAAAATAGTTTAAATTACAAAATAGACAAATATACAAAAATTTGAACAAAAAACATGGAAAACCATATAACAATTAAGAGCTAATTGTCTTCACAAATTGTGTATATTAAATCTTGTCTATTAAATGAAATATTAATATATATAACTGTTGTGACATTATGTATGAGTAGTAAAATATCCTTCAAGTATTTCACCCTAGAAGCACTATAACTATATATATATATAATCCTTGTGCTTTCAGGGCAAGATTTACCTATATCAACGGAAGGTAGCTGGAAGCAAAACATCTAGATGAAGAAGGAATATAGTAATGTTCAAACGCTGATGGCACCAAATAGATCTTTCAGAGACATTATAACAACAGAGAACAAACGTAACTCAAATATTTGGAGCCACAGTCATAATAGAAAAAGAAATCAAATTGAGCCACTAAGGTAGTTATCAAATATTTATATTACTTTGTAATTTTATTTTTTAAATTTTATAATAAAAAGTTAATAATATTATAATGATAAATAATTTTAGTTATAATAGAAACTATAAATATTATTTATGGAAAATAAATTCTTATTAAAAACTATTAATTTTTATTTCAATATAATTTATTTATAATAATCTATTTTTATTTTTATACTAATATTATTTTATTATATTTAAATTTTATTTTTTACAAATGTTCACTTTTGAGGTCTTTTAAATAATTTTTATTTAGAAAATGGTTTACTCTTACATAAATATGCAAATTAAACTAATACTTTGTATATTATATTTAATCTTATTAAATATTTATCTTACTTTGTACTGCAGTATCTGTATCACACATAAATATATATTATACATACAAACACATACACATATGTCATATATTATTTGTTAGCGTGACAAATAACGTGCTGTATTCATTCAAAACTATATAAAGATTTCTCCCTAAAAACCATAAAAAAAGTGTGTATATACATAGGGAGAGTTTAATTGGTATAAAGATTTCTACACTGACGTTCAATCATAACTCTTCATTCAGGGTAATTTATTGACTTTATTAATTACTATTTTAAAAAAAATCACATAAATGAAAAGTCATGATTGAATGTCAGTGTAAAAATTCTTTACACTAATAGTGTATACCAATTAAACTCTCTCTATATATATATGGAAAACAAAGATTATTATATTAATACTTATAAAAAAAAGTATTATATTAATAACTAGTATATTTATTTATAAAATTAAATATTTTTTATTTAATTAAGATTTCAAAATAATAAAAAATTAAATAACATTGAAGTGAATAATATACTAAGAGTCTAAAAAAAATTATATGAATTTATTAAATTTTTAAATATACAAGCTAATTAAATTTAATTCTAAGAGTCTAATGACACAGTGTTACTATCTTTTAAAGAAAAATAATCTAACTATCAATAGAAATATGTTACAATAGATACAACAATTATCATAGATTTAGAATAAATATACAAAATTATTCGACCAATCTCTTTCATAATTGATGCACAAACCAATGCCGTGAATTGATTAATATGTATGAACTTTTATAACATGTATCGACACATCTTCTAAGTTTTGCATAGAATATTTATGAAGGGTAGATTGACTTTTTAGTACTTTTATTTATAGATTTTGGGGAATTAAGTGGGAGATAAATGACAGTTAAGACACTACAAGTGTCTTATTGTAGTAATAAATGCAATTGTGATTACTTTTAGTGATAAATACAATTGTATTAAAGTTTATGAAATAAAGTTTGACTTCTATCATCATTTTGCGTGCATTAATCTCAAATAAGTCTATATTTGGTCATTTTTGGTAAATAAATGCAATTGTATTAAAGGTTATGAAATAAACTTTTACTTCTACCATAATTTTGCATACATTAATATCAAATAAGCTTCTTTTTCATATTTTATAGTGAATAAGTGCAATTGTATTAAAACTCATAAAATAAATTTTAACGTCTACCATGATTTTGCGTACATTAATATAAAATAAGTTTGTCTTTCATAAATCATACTAGTAGTGTTTATCATAAAAAATAAAACTAATTAAATTTATTATGGTATTTAGAAATTAATTTACTAATATTTTGAAAAAATATTTTATTAAATTAATTTGATATATGTATCATTTGCTGATGAAAAATAACATTATTATACAAACATTATAAAAAAATTTATATCGTATTTTTGTAATGATAATAATTTATGTATCATTGATCTTTGAAATGATGTGTTAAATAATCATAAAAATTTTTATCCTTCATTCTATATTAAGGTGAGTTATCTCTCATGAATGATATTTTGATTTTCTTTTATATAAAAATTAAACTAATTTAATTTTGATATTCTCTTTCATAAATTATTTGTATTTGAATTTAAAATTATTATTAAATAATAACTTATAATATTAAAAATATATTAGAAAATACAAAAAAGGAAAATGAAAATGAAAAGAGAAATAAAAATATTATTAAATAATGATTTATGATATTAAGAAAAATTATTTTTTTGAGAAAAATATTTTTAAGAAATAAAAATATAATAAAACAAACATATTAAGAAAAATATTTCAAAAAAATAAAAATTTACCAAAAAATTTATTATTAAAAAAACATGTCAACGTAAAAAAAAAGTTTTGTTAAATTATGTATCAACCTATCATTTTTTAAAAGAATAAAACAAAAAATTATGTGTCAAACTAAACCTTCTTTTATTTAATTAATATATATATATATATATATAATATAAAGAGAATTATATGATATATTTCCAGACTTATACAAAACATGAAAACCCCACGATATTAAAAAATTACTATTGTTACCCAAAAAAGAAAGATAAAAAAAAGCAAGTGAATTTATACTCCAGCAGCAAAATCAACAAACATTCCAATATATGAATAATGAAGATTTTAACTAAATTAAAATCATATATAATGTTAAATTATACTGCAATTTGAAATCTTCAGTGTTTTTAGATTATAGGTTATATAGTATGTTCAAAATATATCCAACATATTTAAACTATATATATATATATATATATATATATATATATATATATTTATGCGCATTTAATTGAAATGTTTTAATTTTCGTAATCATATATAATTCTATATAATATAATTATTGACTTTGGCAATAATAATTTAATATCTATGATTGACTTTTGTAATTTCATTTACATTTTTTTTTTATTTAGAGACTTGAAAATATTCACATTCAGTTTCTCTTCATTAAAGAATTTTTCAAAACCTTTTAGATAATTGACATTGCAGGTGAGATTTTGCAAAATAGAGGTGATTTATTAATTGAGGCACATTCAATAAAAGGCAATTGATTCCTCTATTTTTGCAAAAACCATTTGATAAAATTTTGAATACCTCTCAAGATTCTAGCTATGATACCAATTATTGGTCCTAAAAGGAATCTAAAAGGGATTAAATATATTCACAAATAATTTCACTTTCTTTCCAAAACAAACTTTTCACAAAATCCCTTTTATATTTTTGTCTTCAAGATTTTTTCAAATGTTCTTCAAAATGAATTTTCAAATTAACTTACAGAGATTAAAACAAGGGTGGTATACAGTGAATCATCATTTGAAAGAATAAACCAAATCACAAAATTGATTCCATAAGAACAATAATTCAAGATCGATTCAACAATGTTCCAACAATATCAAGAATAAATTTTGTAGTACAATTATGCAAATTTACCAAATCTAAAAGAGTAAAGGGATAGAGAAAATTAACACAGTTGTTTATACTGGTTCAGCTATAACACGACCTACTTCTAGTGTAGATTCAACACCTTGCTAAACCTATTTTCACTAAAGAATTGATTACAAACACTTTCATATACAATTCTAAAAAAAGACTTAAACAACAAACAAAGGTTTAACTCTTGCACCTCACAAAAGCATGTTCTTTCATGACACCCTGTCACATGAATATTAACCCACTTAATGACACCCTGTAACCAGATTTCAATCAATATAAATGGAAACTCCATTCATGAGATTTACCAATGCAGAAAACTATTCAAAGATTTGGATTAGAACATCTTGATTATATAGATTACCCAATGTATAAGATCAACACGTTCTTGCTTGCTTTTCCTTCAAATGCAGTTCTTGATTCACATTCACAAATTTTGGGTTTTTTATTTGATTTTCTTGAAGATTTTCTTTCACACTTTCACAATTGATTTATGAAAATCTTAGGGTTTGATTGATTTGATTTTTTTTTTTAGTTTTTGAAAATAATTTTCAAAAATTATTTTCGGGAAAAAGAAAACTTGTTTGATAAGTGTTATTTGAAAACTGTTTTTGAATATGTAAAAATGAAAAAACTTCTTTATATTTATTAAAATTTGATTAATGAAAAGCCAAAAACAACATCTTCTAATTGTATTTTGAGTTTTCAAACAAAAATAGAAAACTGAAAAGCAAAACTACTTTTAGTTGTTCCTGTTTTTTAGTTTTTAAAAACTAAAAAACCAGAACTATTTTTGAAAATTGTTTCCAAAAAACACTACCCAAACGAGTTTTTTAGTTTTTAAAAACTAAATTATTGAAAACAACATAAAACTATTGTCAAATAAACACTATTTTTGCTTATTTTTCGAAAATCTAGTTAGTTATCACTAATGTAATCTATTACCATTCACAGGTAGTTGATTACCCAGTGTTTTAAAATAGCCTAAAGTAAGCACAGTTCCCTGTGGTAATCAATTACTCCCGTAGGTAATCAATTCAATAAAAAAACATGCAAAATGAATGTCTCTTAGGTTCTACAGATAATCGATTACTTAAATTAGGTAATCAATTAACGTCAAGCTTGAACATGAATTCACTTAGTTTTCTTGCTTAAGTCAGCTACGTAATCTATTATCAACTTCCATAATAAATTACCCTTAAAGTAAATCATCACTTAACTTAGTAATTTTGATACCATAGCTTTCCAAACTTGAAAACTACAAAATGAATTCAAATTGCACTTAGAAAGATCAACAATAAGAACTCTAAAATCACATACACATGCCTAATTCTAGAAATCAAATAAAAAATGTATCACACCTATTGAAATGTCTTTGGTACTGCAAAATGAATTGAAATAGCAAAACCAAAACCTATACTTTATAAGAGACTTGAGAGGAAGTTTGAATCACACCATTCATAGCTTAAATACATTAATCTGAACAACCTTTTGATCTAAATACAAATGCTTCTGCGATTGCTATTGGAGAAGTCTTGATGTAGCACAAACACCTCGTTTCCTTCTTTAGGAACATACTCTGCACCAAAATGTTGAACGAATCAGCCTATATTTGATAGATGTATGCAATAATTGAGGTTGTTAAAAAATGGTGTCAATACTTGATTAGTCACCACTTTCAAATGTACGCCGATCAACAAAGTTTAAAACATATGCTATCTCAAAAAATTCAAACTCTAAAACAGGGGAGTGCCTTACCAAGCTTCATAGGTTCTCATATGAAATCTTGTACAGGTTAGGCACATATAATCAAATTACTGATGCACTATCCTGGAGGGAGCAGAAACCTACATGCTTCTGATGGTCTCATCACCATCCCAAACCTCTTCAATGAATTAAGATAGTTATGCCAAACGAATGAGAGCTGAAATTATTCTTTGATCAATGATCGAGGGATCTAGAACACAATAAGAACTATAATGTGGAATTATAGGGCTTATTCATTTACAAAAGAAAGTGTTTTTACTTGATAAGGTACAATTGTAAGAACCTGTTTTAATTAATAGGTTATAAATTAGTAGAATAAAAGATACAAGGAATTGAATTTAAGTTTTACTTAAATTATTAAGGTGTGATGATTTATTTGATGCGTGTAGTGTCATGCACTTATATTTTTTATCATGACTAGAGGAGTACAGAGGTGAAAGAGATTATTATAATTTTTATTTTGGAATGTTTGGACTAAATTTGGGAGAGTTTCGAAAGTCTATTTAGGAGGGAGGGTGAATAGCAAGACAAACTTACTAAGTTCACCCCCAAACCTTAACTTCTTCTTTCCTCCTTCTTTTCTCTCGGTTTCACACCATTCTTTCTCATTTTGAATGGTCAGCTTCGAGTTGACGGAATTGGACACAATTTCTTCCATAGCTCTAGATTCTGAGTGATCATTGTTGTAGGTGAGTCTGATCATAAATCATCGAACTTTTTTTGTTTATTTTCAATCCTATCACTCCCGTTGAAAAAGGAATTTGTTGGAAAATTCTAATTTATTAGGTTCCTGTTTAAATTAGGTTCTTGTCTAGTTTCTGAGAAATTTCTTAGGGTCGATCCTTCCCTTTTCTGTTGAGTAGGCGTTTGAGCGGAGAAATAGGTAAGGAAAGTTGAAACCTTTCTTTTATTAAGAATCATTGTGTTGGGGTTGAGGTGAAATCAATAAGAGATGATTGATTGAGTCATTGAATTGAATTTGATTGTTTTGTGTAATTAATTATGTTGGTGAGTATAATGATTATAGTTTTGCAATTATAATTTAATAGGATTTTAGGTGTTTTGTCTATTGAATTTAATGATGATTATAATTTCATTGAAATGTATATTAATGTTATGCATGATGATGAGGTGTTGCATTAAATACATAATGATGAAATATTGTGTTAAATGCATGATGATGAGGTGTTGCATTATGAGATGCTATGTTAAATGCATCATGGTGAGATGTTGTTTTAAAAGAAGGATGATGAGATGTTGAGTTGAAATTGATGATTGCGATTAGTTACAGGATGTAACTTAGCCCTTGTATTATGTACATACATATATATATATATATATATATATATATATATATATATATGTGTGTGTGTGTGTGTGTGTAAGGTGTATTGAGTTAGGAATACAAGTAGGTTCAATGTAATACTAGTACCAGATATGCAAGTGGGGTACCTATGGGATATACTCAGACACAACTGAACTATTATATGAGTCAGGTTGATGTTAAACACCAACACATTAATTGTCATATGATTATGCCTAAACTTGATTAGTTGTTAGAGTGGATCAGTTAGACGCTCGACACCAATTGGATGAAGTTATTAGGCCGCCTTGGTGTCTGAACTAATAAAGTCTTTCCAAAAAATGTTTATTAGAAGTTATGTGTTCTTATGTTTGAGGAAACATAAATGTGATTGTTTTCTTGCTAGAGGATTTGATTTTATTAAAACATTTGTTAGTTTACATAATTGTGTATGCTTAATTATATTTAATGATGATATATGCTTACCCTTGCTTGTGTATGTGTGTTGTATGACTATGATAGTTGTGCTTGGCATGAGAGTAGATGTCAGTGACATGGACAAAGGTTAGAATCAGTAAGAGTATAGTTGGGTTGAGCAAGGAATACAAGAATGTGTTTTTGTAAAATAAATAATCTAAGTTCAGTGTTCTCAAAATGTATATAAAGTATGAATATATGCGCCTTTTGGATGATTGTAATTATATGTGTAGATGAAACAAGATGTAATATACTTAATCTTTTATGTGTTGAACTTGATACGTATGTGAAAAGGTTAATGATGTTGTGACCACTTCAGAAATTCTTGAATCCTTCTAGTTAAAGGAAGCTTTGGAGGATTGTCCTTTGAACAGGAAGAAAGAGAGTTAACTGAGGGAAAAAACACTTGTGATTGCATATAAACTCTTTGAACTTTTGACAAACTCAAGATCCAACTCTTCCCCAACAGCTAGACCACATGTCTACAACTGTTACCTATTTACGAAAGATGCGATCTTCACCGTCAATTAATGAAGCAATTCGTGTGCTCCTTCATATGGAGAAATTGCAACCATTCAAAGAAAACAAAAAAGCCATGTCAGTAGCTGATTTTCACTTTCAGCTTTAAGGACAAAGGCTCAACTAAAGAGTTAAGTTGTTAGGGATTACGTGTAATAGGAAAGGATGCTTGGTTAGTATATGATCGTTGCTCTAAGGGGGTGATTTGTCTTTTCTTGCTTTCTTAGAAGCTTCCTTTAGGGCTAGTTGAGATGGCCAAACCTAGGGTTGTATGTATTTATGGAAGGAAGTAGTGAAGAATTTCATAAAAATTATGCTTGTTTTATTTAAGAGAGATATTCACATTCTTGTACCTAGGAACATTAGTAGAACATATCACGTGCACTAAATCTATAAGACAATGACTATATAATAATGGTTAAAGTTTTAAATAATATTTTTAAAAGCAAAAACTAGAATCACATTCACAAAAGTAAAAAACAATAATATTTACAATTAATAGGATGGATGTGTTTGGTTGGGATGAAAGAAATAAAGAAAAATAATATTACATTGTTCTTATTGCAAGGTCTGATATATCGTTAAAGTCACTATATTTGAAGTATTGTTTATTTTTAAACTTGATGTCTCTATAATTTTGTCGTGAAAAGGCATCTCATTGAATTAAGGAAGCAGAATGTTTACAATCATTTGTATCTCATTAAATTAAGGAAGGGTAATGTTTACAATCATTTTTTTCAATTCCTATGCAATGTGAAACTTTGGATCACTTAAACATAAAAGTATTTGTACTTTTTTAGAAGGAAAGATATAGAAAGATAAATAAAAAATATTATGATGGAATCCACAATTTTAAAATTATTTTCACTTAAAATCTGTAGAAATAGACAACCTTGATCATTTTCCTCTTTAGTTTTAAATTTATTTCTTTCTTTAGAAACAGACAGTCACAGTCCATTGGAGAAGTTAGCTCCTGGAAAAATACTGAACGTGAGATTATTGGGAGCATTGCTTTATTCTTATGCATTTCATAGAAAGCACATGATGATACTCTCTTTTATTCCAGAAAGGATAATTTAGAATGTAAAAGTTTAATTTTGAAATACCTATTTGGAAAGGAAAAAGGGTGCTAAGTGATATTTTTGGGATAGAGATGTAGGAATAAACAGGTGCCTTATTTGTGTCCAGTATACATTTTGGTCCACTATATGTGAACTTGAGTCCAAATAGAGATAGAGCCCAAAGAAAAGGGCAATTAAGGACATGGGCCAGCACAGAAAGCGAGAAATGCGGAAGTTGGTCGTTTCCCTGGGCATATTAAAGGGACAAGAAAGGTGGAGTCAAGGTTGGCAGCTAGCATGAAAGATGAAGAAGCTTCCCAGAACGTGCGTGCGGCACATTTAATAATAGAAAACCGGGATGTTCATTTCACTTGGACCTGCTGCATGTCGCGACATCTATCCTACGATAGAGATGTTCCTTCCCTTATTTTATATATACTACTTTTTAATTAATTCATTACACATTACACTACTTTTCTAGACAGGCTTTATGTCCTAGTGCAACACCATAGCCATATATACTTTTTGCCCAAGCAAAACCTACTGCCACGACAAAACAACATATTCAATTTCAAAGACCATCTATTCGATGCCACTAAAGGGTATTTTATTATTCTCAACCCTTCATTCTTAACTAAAATACTCCCCCCCAGATAAATTCTTCTATACTTTTAATT
The DNA here is from genome assembly GCA_037954015.1 of Psophocarpus tetragonolobus. NCBI lineage: Eukaryota > Viridiplantae > Streptophyta > Magnoliopsida > Fabales > Fabaceae > Psophocarpus > Psophocarpus tetragonolobus. The sequence goes on along the minus strand of CM075688.1, from coordinate 44,451,331 downwards.
AATAATTGACATACACTAATTAATAACCTACAAAATTAATCCCCACATATATAGTAGCTTCAATCCTTTAACTGATACAAGCTTAATCTTTGGCTTTACGAGCAAAACAATACTTGTGAATACAAGAGTAACCTTTAATATTATATTTTAGATTTTTAGTCTCATGTTTGTTAAATAGTTGTGCCATATCCTCAGTCTAATTCCCTGTTACTGATTAATACTGGTATATGCAAACTTTACTGTTCTTGGCTGAGAAGAAAGGTTGAAGTCAAAGAGTTTTGAAAAGGGTATGTGACAGTGACAGAAGATGGCCACATTAATTGAAAAGAAAGGACAATGATTTGACTGGAGGAATTAAAAAGAGTGTTACTAATTCTATCCTAATCCATGGAATATCTTACCTTATTATCTTAAACCCTGGCTAGTCCCAAATAAATATTTTCCAAGGAAACATCCAGGTATCTTCCACACAGCTTGTGCATAAGTCATGCATTACGTCTTTTGAACTAGCTAGCTGATTCCACATCCTATTTGTTAATCCACTTTCTAACTCCTGTTGTAGCAGATATCATATTCATAGGAATATTCTTGCCCGATACCTTCTATTCTTTTCTATGTTCCTTTAATTGAAATGCGCGCCAAGTGAAACTGGGTCAAAAAGCCAGCCTAATTCATCCACTTATACCCATAAATAAACAAAGTGCGTTATAGGAAAAAGTTAGCCATGAAAAGTATAATAAAGAAATTAATTTATGGCCAACCATGCAAAACTTTTCTAAATGGATGATCTGGTCTGAGAATTTTGTCTAATGTTTTTGACTCTAGTACTGGTACATGCATGCAGGCCTGTGATTAACTTTTTGGAATGAAAATCATCTTTTTTAAATTTATGTTTTATTTTTTTTTTCCATTTAATTAATAAATGTTATATTATTCAATAAATTATATAAAATATAAAAGAAATTATTAAATGACGTATATTTATTGATTAGTTGGTAGAGAAAATGAGCTATGAATCTGATACATAAGATTTTCATTTTAATTTTTTGTGTTAGTGCCGGTATTTCAATTTACTATTGGTCTTATTATGGCTAGTTAAAAAACAGAACCTAAAATCTAGCTTTGAACTAGTAGTATGCACTTAATTTCTGTGCGGCGCCGTTTTCTCTTGTTTTGAAGCGCGAAAAAATCTTGTTGCATACACTTTTTATAGTTATAAACTTACAGGTGTGATGTACAGTAATGTGTATATGTTTCTGAATCAACTCCCCGAAGAAAAAACAAATTGAATCGATTAATCAACGACATTAAAAAGGCCAAGAAGCAAAAAGTAGCATCATATCTTGGCATATGGCAATAACAAACAAAAAGTAATTTGAATTATCCATTCTGGATAGGAAGAATATAACACTTTTATATAAATACTCATTCCAGTTTTTTATCATCTGTAATTTGCTGCTGCTGTACATATATTGAGAAAAATGGATAAATATTTATTTTTGCCAAGATGATTTATAATTTTTTAATAATCCTTTATCTCTCTTATGAATATTTAGATATTTTACATGCTAAAACTTATTTTCTATAAGAATAGACTGATACACTAGGTAATGATTAAAAAGTTTATAGTTCTTGTAATTTAAAAATTAAAATTAGTAGAATAAAAAAATGAAAGTGTAATAGTTAATTAAGCATCAACAAATTGAAGTTTATTGGTATGGAAATTAATGCAGCATTAATTAAAGATTAATATGTGAGGAGAGACGATGTTGATTTTCCGCGTAACAATGGATGAAGTGAAGATAGTATTAATGTGACATAAGAATAAGATTAAGAAAACGTGTGTAGACTAATATAGTGGTAGGCGTTCAAATTCTTGCGAGACAAGAATCCAAAAGGTGGAAAAGTAGTTGGTGTTACAGAAGAGTTAAATAAACACCAAAACCCAGCTAGCAAGGTGATGACGTTGGGTTTGCGTACGTGGGCACCAAAGAACATGACGTGTTATTTAAACACCCCGTTGAATAGGGCTTAAGATCTTTTGCATCCAAACTTTCCCCTTACTTTCCTCTCACCTCACCAATGCTAATTAATCTCACATTTTTACATACAATACAAGCAACACATACTATATATAAAATTTATTCAAAATATACATGAAATAATGTATGCATGAGACCTATAATAAATTTAACAATAGTAATATATAAAGTAATTATGTTAAATTTTAAAATAATGATAATTACAAAAAAAATAAAAATTAACATTCTTGAACATGAAGGGTTATAAGGTTCTTATCATGGCAAAACCTATATGTGTGAGAAAAAATATCATGAGTTTGAATCATTTTACTAAAAAAAACTAACATACTAACAATTGATTTTATCTCTACTAAAAAAATTCTTGTACAAAATTTTATCTCGTAAAAAATGTGTAGAGTTTTACTCTGACAATTTTATAAAGTAATATATATATATATATTAAATTTTTTTATTTTACTAATTAATATTTTAAAAGTCATATGAATGAAGAGATGTGATTAATTGTTATCGTAAAACTTTTTTATAGCGGTAGGTGTTAAACTTTTACAAAAATACCACCTTTACATTTTAAAAGTTTCTATAAGAAATAAAATGAAAAAAAAATTATTCTTTTGTGTTTTATTTTGTACTTTTCACTATTTCATATACAATTTTAAAAAACAAAATGAAAATAAGGTACTGGTAGAACATAATTTTTAAAACTAAATGATACAACCAAGATCATATATATGAGTTTAATTGGTATATACTATCAATGTAAAAGATTTTTACACTCACGTTAAATCATAGTCTTTCATTTATGTGACTTATAAGATACTAATTAGTAGAGTCAATAAACTTACCATGAATGAAGGGGTTATGATTGAATGTTTGATGTGATATTTGATAATCACGTGCCTAAAGGATCCTATGTAAGGTCACTTGAAAGGGAAATGGATTTATGGAGAGGAAAGGAATGGGGTGAGACGCCACAAATACTAGGTTTGATAAACCAAAGGATAGAGGCCACAAGGGAGGGGTCCCTTGATGACTCTTAGAAGCTCTCACAAAGGAGAAAGGGGGACACTCAAAGGTAAGAACCTCACAACCAATATGATCTCTAGGATTAAATTCAAGTGTCCAAGTTTCTCAAATCAAGGGTCAAGATTCCTTCTTATTTCCTTCATAAAAGACCCAAAAAGCTAAATACACCCTCTAAATTCTTAAGACACCTACTAAAATAAAAAATGAACTAAATACATGTCCCAAATTAAATTCTAATGCTCCTCAAAATTAAAATAAAGAAAAATTACATTTTATTAACTAAAGTCTCTAGCCAAATATCTTCACTATCTATAGGAGGTGAAGTCTTCCTTTGTCTGCAAGGGCTAGGTCTTCTTCAATCCTTTTAGCCATGACCCTAGTGATAGGTCCTTAGCTAAGCATGGTCGCATAAATGTTAGTGTAAAAATCTTTATGACAATTAAACTATATATATAATTAAAGAGTTGCAATGTTTCTAGTTTATTATAAAAAGAAAGTAGTACAACATGTGTTATTAATTAATATATTAGTGTATGATTAAAATAATGTTATCTCTTAAGCTTCGTGTCTGTCTGATTTTAAAAAAAGAAAATGAAAGAAATTGTCAAGAAATAAAAATTAAAGTTGTTCGATTATTTGAAAATGATCTAAAAAGATAAAAAGTTGTAATTAAATTACTTACATATTTATTAATTCTCATTTATAAACTAGGATAATCCCTGTTTATAAATCGAAAGTAATAAATAGATGTTTAATTTTATAATTATAATAACTTTAATTTATAACTTTTTATCTCTTTCGTATAACTTTTCACACAATTAAACAACTTCAATTTTTATTCTATTTTGTATATCTTTCTTTTCTCACACTTTGTTTTATTTATTTTTTGTACACATGTAGCTTAAGAAATAACATTATTAATATTAGAAAAAAGAAGTTTTAATCATATACTAAGATTATTAATAAATTTTTTTAATCATATACTAACATATTAATATTAGAAAAATAACTGTTTATTAAAAGTTTAAAAGGACAGCAAAACTAAAACAAAAAAGAAGTTTTAATGAGTATGCAAGAAGGCATTAATAGTAACAAGTTATTAAAACTGTAATAAGTATTGTTTGGATATTCTTGCAATTTTAATTCCCGAAAAGATCGAATATTAAATAAAAAACGTGGACTAAAAAGAAATGGTGGAGTAAATCTGTTTAGGGAATGTCGTAAGGGCCAAGCTTAAGATCCACACAATGTAAACGAGGCAGAGCGAAAATAGGGTAGAGAAAGGAACACGACACGCTTAGGTGGGTGACTAGACACAATAATTGTCGTGCACCCACCCCAGTCAACAAAACCTCATAACTATGCCGCCGACATTCAGAAAATAAGGGTACGGCGCGACAGCTGACGTATGCCATGACAGGATCATCAAAAAAGCAGACCAGTCTCACGTGCACCACTCCCACTCATCCACTGCCACGTGGCGGCTGCGGTCAGCCCCCGTCTAAATAACCTTACTACTTATTATTTTTATTTATTTGAAAAAATTAATTCTCAAATGGATTTGGCCTCCACCTCGATAACGCACGTGTCGAAATTAAGTGTCTGTTTTATCGCTTCACACTATAAAACCCACCCAGTGTCTCTTCTGTTATACGTTTCAAGGAGCAGAGGAAGTAAAACGTAGCCAACAACAACCACCGCAAACATCATCAACAACAACAAAGAAACTGGCAAATCACAGGATTTTTTCACCTAAAGAGTACAACACACAGCAGAGAGAAGAACAAACGCGAATGAAGGGTGAAATAGAGTTGCCTCCTGGGTTCAGATTTCACCCCACTGATGAGGAATTGGTTAATCACTACTTGTGTAAGAAATGTGCTGGTCAACCAATCTCTGTTCCCATCGTCAAAGAGGTCGATTTGTACAAGTTTGATCCATGGCAGCTTCCTGGTTCGTTTAATATCTTATGGGTTTTTTTTTTTTTTTCTGTGAATCAATTGTATTTGTACCGTTCAGTTGAATTGATAGTGAGATGGTTCGTACAGAAATAGGATTTTACGGCGAGAAAGAATGGTACTTTTTTTCTCCTCGGGACCGGAAGTACCCCAACGGTTCACGCCCGAATCGGGCCGCCGGAAGCGGCTATTGGAAAGCCACCGGAGCCGATAAACCCATCGGAAAACCCAAAGCACTTGGGATCAAGAAAGCTCTGGTCTTTTATGCTGGAAAAGCTCCCAAAGGAGTCAAAACCAATTGGATCATGCACGAATATCGCCTCGCCAATGTTGACCGATCTGCCTCCAAGAAAAACACCAACTTGAGGGTATGTCCCAAACAGCAATATCACTAAATTTTAGATTAAGTTTTTTTTTTTTTTTTTTTTTTTTGTGTGTGAAAAAAATCTAATAAAAATGATTGTTTCAATTCTATTATCGATTTAAATTATTGCTAAGTTTTGATCTTTTAATTTTTAGAAAAAAAGTTCTGATTTTTTTGGTTATGGTGCAGCTTGATGATTGGGTATTGTGTCGAATTTACAACAAGAAAGGGAAGATTGAGAAATACAACAGTGGAGCACCAAAAATGAATGCAGGGGTGGTTCAAGATTTTGAGCATGAGAACGAGACCAAACCAGAGATTCACAAGCTTGGGAATGATCATTTGTACATGGAGACTTCAGATTCAGTACCTAGATTCCACACGGATTCGAGCAGTTCGGAGCACGTGGTTTCGCCCGATATCACATGTGAGAGGGAGGTGGAGAGCGACCCAAAGTGGAATGAGCTGGGCCTACAGCTAGAAAACGCGTTTGATTTTCAGTTTAATTACTTGGATAATAACCTTTCGGTGGATGATCCTTTTGGCACGGTTCATTATCAAATGGGCCAACTCTCTCCCTTGCAAGACATGTTCATGTACCTACAGAAGCCGTATTGATGTGAAAACGAAACATTTTGGACAAGGGGGTTGCCTGCATAACATGGGACCCGCAGATATCTTTATCAATTTTTTGTAGGAAAAGTCAGCATTTGTATGCAATTGCACCTAACTACTACTTGTGGGTCATGCTTTGTGTGTGAATTCACAGTGGTGCACGTGTAGTAGCTATTCTTATTCTTTGTTCTTGAGAGATCAGGGAATGTTGAAGAGTAAAGAAAGAAAGGAAATGAGAAAAAGGAGGTTAGGTGCTGCAGTAAGTTAAAAAGTAAGAAGCTCAATGATCTTAACTAGGTGTTGATTCAGTGGTTCATGATAGGATATTGGAGGTTTAATGTGTAGGTGTAAGGACTCCCGTAGGAAAATTCTTGTTCCATTGCTATTGCAGTAAGATTTTTTCATATATTTGTAATATACAATTTCTACTTTTCAATTCAAAGGAAACAAATGAATGAAAATTCTTCCATTCAAAGGATGGAAATAAATCAAATAATGGTTCAACCTTGCCTCTCCTCAGCGTACTTGTTTGACACTACATACTATAGTTTTTCTTTATCTCTAAAGTAAATGACTGTTAAGGGCAGAACAGAAACGATGTCAAAAGAAGAAAAAAAAACTTAATTAACAAAACACTAACCGCTGCCCATGTACTAATAATGAATTGATTCTACTCTTGGAAGCATCTGTAATATAAAATGTCCATAACCGCTGATGTCGGTACAATCAAGTTTCAATAGATGTAAAAATGTTGAGAAACAGTGTGGATTGATAATATTATTGCAAGGAAACTGCAAATTAATTATAGAACCAAGAGATGCACCTAATATTTGCATCAACCTGCATTACTCTGACTCTTCGCTTTGCCTTTCCGATGCCAAATTAAATCCTAAGTTGTCCAATTAAGGTATGTGAAGTAATTTTATGGTGACTGGTTACTTTGTAGGTGTTACCAGTCGGATATATACACTGTAAACAGTAATAATCAGTATAGATCGCTATACCACGTAGCAATATATTTTTATACACAACATATGCTACACTCTTATTAGCCAGCCATCTTGTTCTATAAAGTAGGACAAAAGCTATTATTTGATGATATGATAAATGTATAATCAAGAGGCTGGAGGAGGAATCTTTTGTGATTAAATGCTGACATCTCTGGATTTGGGAACCCGGTCACAATCTGCTGGTGTCCATCCTATCAACTGCTTGTCATTGTCAAATACCATCACTTTGTTTAGCATGGATATGTCTGCACAAACACAGCGATTCTATAATACAGAATTTGGTTGACAGTTTTAGTAATAACTGCTAACGTGGCAGACACTAGATCAAGCATCAGAAGAAAAGTGATAGTAACAACATTCCTACCTCCTATTAGGTTCAGATCTCCCATCCCTACTTCAGAGCCGTTTAGAATACCCAAGCAAATATTTCCCATGTTCTGGCAGACAATTTATTAGCATTTATACATGAAATATATCTGTTACTTTAAAAAAGTTTATCCAGAAGGAAGTGATTAGGTAGGACTCACAGAGATTATCAAATACCCTTCAGGAGGGATTTCAAATTGAGCTTTACTTCTTCCATTGCTACTGAAACTAAGTGTGATTGGCTTGAAGTATTTTCTCACTTCATATATGCTTTTGAAAGGTCTTTTACCATGCCAACAGAGAGGGAGAGTTTGATCAACATGTGCTTCTTTTACAGGCTTTCCACTTAAATCCTTTCTCAACTACATGTGAAATTAAATAAAAAAATTCATGCTAAGTAACATGTCAATATTTTCTTGTATTATTAAAGAAATGCTGCTTTATTTCTATTTTGTCCTTCGTCAAGCATTTAAATTTTGCATGATGAAATTGTCATGACATGATCTTAGTAATGTCTCGTGCATTGTAAAATGCTTGAAATTGAAGGTCATTAGTCAACTTTTCGACTAACCCAATAAAGTAATGCTTGGTAAGCATTAGAGTTGAAGTACGTGTAAGAACTCCCAGTGTCAAAAACAGCATGAAGATTTCCAACCCCACCCCTCTTCCCTCCTAAGAGGAGTTCAGCTGCCCCTGCTGCCGAGTAATGCTTGCTGAGACAAATCATATAGATGTGATCTCAATCTAGTGTAGAATTTGATATGAAGACAACACATGTGTTAAATGTAAAGTGGGGATATGACTTATGAAAATATGCTTACTAATCTCTGGATGACAATGGAGTCCAAGTTAGTCTAGAAGAATCATAAACATCTCCAAAGAAAATATATCCTCCTCCTTGTGCACTCAAACAGTGTCCAACCACATTTCGCACCAAACCCTGACTATTGAGCTGTGATGTCAAGCTGGTTTTTCCCCTGCCAAGGCCGAGCATTCCATCTAATGGATGGTGCGAAGGATCTGGAAAAATCTGATCATATCCACATCTGCAAAGGGGAATAAAAAAGTGTATGATGAAAGGTTGCCATGAAACGATTGATATTCTGAAATGTGAAAACAAGTCAAATAGTGGATCACGCCATGGTTGTGTTTTCTGAAACACAGCTTGCTGAAGTGCTAAATTCAAAGCATAAACTAAGGAAGTGAAAATGGTTTGAGATATCGTACTAACCCGAGTGCCATACGAACTTTAAGTTGAACTCCATTTGTAAAGTTGAGAGTGTAGACATCATGGAGAAGTACACCAAGGGATGAGTAATGATCTGCATACTCAACTTCGTAGTCACATTGATGTGGAACTTCACAGTCATAGTTATCAGTGTGGTGCAATGATGCACAGAGAGGATGCCTGCAAGGCACTAAGTCATTGCTGGGCCTATAGAGGGGATGTGGTGTCTGAAAAAATAAGCAACAAATATGAGTAATATTGTATCTGCAAAGATGAGCCTAGCCTTCAATCTCATCTTGTTTAACATGGCATGTGTTCTAGTAAAAGAAAAACATTATTTTGCCAGGTGATTCTGAACAGTGGTAGTGAGTGAGAATATTCATTCACCTGAGAGCAACGGGAACAAGGGGCATCGCATTGAAGCCATGTGAGGTCGCTGCCCGTGTCAATATCAAGAAAATATGGTCTAGGTGGCTGGCCGATGTTGAGAGTAACATTATAAAATCTATGAATGTCGAAAGTAACAATTACTTACATTAGAGGCATATATATTTATATTTATAATAGGTGAATGAGACAAAGGAAAACCGAAAAAGATTGCATCCATTTACTCTGGATCATTTGATGAAATCATGATGATTTGTATTTTAAATATGTATTTTAAGTGGAATTATCAAAAGATATACAAATCATTGTCCGACAGTTCTGATTGCATAAATCGGAAGGAAATTGAAATTTAAAGGAAAACATAACATGAAAAAAAGAAAGAAATCCCATAAAGACATTTTAATTATTTATTCTAATACATAATTGTTGGTGAATTATTTAAGAGAATAACAGTTCTCAACATATTTTTTCCTAACAAAGTTGGTGGTCAAATTTCTAACCATGTATTTTTTATTTAAAAAAAAAAGCTGTTTATCTCTCAATCATATTATTACAACAAAAATTAAATTTGTTTTCATAGAATAAACTAAATTATAGAAAGAGGGCCCGAATAGGAAAAGGATGAAGAAAGGCATAAAGTGAAAAGGAAGGTCCTTTAACGTACCCAACAGGGTAAACATTGCCGTGAACCGGGAACACAACGGATGAGCCAGCACGAAAACGGTTTAGTATGAACGGTGACGGCGATGATGATGATGAAGACGACGAGGGTTCATCCTGACGATAAGAGCTTCTTCCACTTGCACTTGAACTGGAACTTTTGTGTTTACTACCAAACCAAGCGGAGCAAGTAAAGGGGCTGAACAAGACTAGCAGCACCAACAATCCCAACTTCTCAGATTTCATCTTTGAGTTCATTCAACCATGTAAGTGATAACCAGAGAAGGCTATAATGTGCAGGGTATGGTTACGTTGCGTGTTTGAGGAAATGCATGGAACATTTTTATATCACCATGTCGGTCCATAAAACCATTGCTTCAATCATTAAAACTGGGATTTCTTCTAATGCATTTTTTATGGTGCTTATTCTTTCCTTCATATCGCATCAACCCTCCTCTCCCATACAAATAGTAAAATACCCTCTCTTTTTTTCATTTTTGTCTTTAACTGCATATGTTTCTTAGTAGTAAAAATATTTGTCTTTCGGTCATTCTTATTACTCAAACCCGAATTTGATGATATCCCTTTTCCTTCGGTTTACGATAAGTATCACACAGTTATACTTTGAGATATGTAATGAAAATAAATTAAAATAAACATAAAAAAAGTGTTGAAAGTTGGACACTTATATTCGTTTGATTCGAATAATTCTAAATGTTTATTTAGTCTAAAGGAGGGAGATTGAGAAGAGTTGAGGGATTTTTTTCTTAAAAACAAATATTTGTTTAAGAAGAAAAGTGATAGGAAAAGAAGTGGAGTAAAATTTCTCATCATCTAATTTTAGTTGTCCTATAATATTGGAGAAATTTAAAAGAAAGGAAAAGTCGTTAAAATTAGTATTTATCATTCTGACATATATCATAATAGTGTGATTATGCCACAAAGGTGTTTTGGAAGAGAAAATGTATTAAGAGTTCATTGTCCAATCATGTAGAACATAAGGTATGCTAGGTGTGTTAGAAGAGAAAGAATGTTAAAAGTTATTCCATATCAGTGTGGAACAGAGGTGTGAAAGACTAACTGAGAGATGTATTAAAAAAAAATTACATCAAATATTTAACTACAAAAGTGGGATATATCATTAACACAACAAAAAATTTGTAACTCACTCAGTGAGGGACAACTTTTCTCCAACGCACTGTAACAAAAATTAAAAACTCACTATACTTTGGATTCAGTGCTAATAATACTTAAGGTGATTAATAATTATTTTAAATTAATCCATTATACTATTTCACATGGTTTAATGATTAAAGTTGATGAAAAGTAGCAATTGAGATAGGGTCGATTCCAAGTAAGTTGATGACCTAAGGTAATACACAATCATTTTTCTCTTTCTTTTAAAACAAATATGCACTAAAAATCTAAGACCATGTCTATTTCACCCCGAAAATAAAAAGTTAGACACACTAGTCTTTGACCGGGTGGGGTTTATTACACAAAAATGCCGGGATGCAGGCTACTGAAGAGAGAAGCCCAAGGAATGTCAAATGCAAAGCCCCACACATTATGATCATATTGACATCCTCTTCCAAGAAAAAAAAAAAAAAGAACAGACCCCATTGAAGACGAGAGTGAGGGAGATAATAGAAAATTTTCTCTGCACCTTCATTCTACATTCTTTGAAATTTCTAATCTGAAACAAAAGTGCACCTCCGAATATGGTGCAGAAAAAATTTCAAAAGTGTAAGGAAGAATTGCCGAGCACATTATTACAGTCCTGAAGAATTGTAACAAGAAGCCCAAGCATAACCAAAGCCGGAAGCAAGCCCAAACACACCAAGCCCTAGTAAGATTGGTTATTGGTAGGAGTGAGGTAGGTGATAAATAGCTAAAAAATAAGTGACATTTACGTACTTTTTTAACATTCCTCTCTATATCTTTTTACTAAAAAAAATAAAATAATATATTATTTCTCCCCAATAATTATATCTATTTTACTTTTACTTCTCATAGAGCCTTAATCTCTATTCTTTTTAAATTTATATTTTTTATTTTAAAATAAAAATATTTAATTCCTAATTTTGTAAACTTGTGATTTTGATTGTTTTCATAAAATTAATAGAATATAATTGATATACAGTATGTGTAACACTTTTATTTATATAACTTTTAAAGAAGTAAAGTCAACAAATTTATTAATAAAGAGTTGTAATTAAATTTTAGTGTAAAAATCTTTACACTCACAGTGTATATTAATTAAACTCTTTTAAAAAATAATACCATAAGAAGACCATAATTGTTGAAGTTCAATCTTACATTTTAATTATATGTACAGTAACATTAAATATTTGAAAAAAAAACTAATAATCAACTTTCTCATAAAAATAGTTATCAATACAACTAATGAATATTTCATACTGAAACATAAAGACCATTTTTATTAAAAAGAAAATTTGAACAACATATTTATTTACATCAATATGTGTTAGTAAGTGAAAAAGTTAATTTTATTTTTCATATTCATTAAATAAATAAATTATACATCTTAGTTTTCTTTAACTTTAGTAATTCGATTAGAAAAGCCATTATCAAGTCAAACAATAAAATAAAATGCTTGAAATCAATTTTTAAAAATAAATCATTAAATTACTGATATATTATTTAATTACAACACAATATTTGAAGTTTATTTAATTTAAAATTTTATGAAAAAAGACTTAAGTAGTGCTCAATAATTGAATTTCAAATGTTTAATCGTTAACATATTTTAATTTTATGTATAAAATATTTTTACATGTATATAGGATAAAATATTAAATGAAAAATTTAATTACATAACTAAGAACGTATTTAAATGTTTTTATAATAATTATCACCACTTAAAAATTATAAAAATTTGATTAAGTAACAGTTTACATCGTTACATCGTACTTAAAAGTCGTTTTAAATTTTAAATATTCAATTAAATTTGAACTCCTTTACTCACTAGTGATTTAAATAATGGTGGTAGTAAATCAATCAAAACTATTAATAGTCCATTTGTTTAAGATTTTTGATATAAATCCAAAGGAGTTGGGTTCGTTTTGCGGATCTATCTAGGTTGGAAGGTAATAAGTTAACAAAACAATGAGAATTGGGTAAACAAGAAAATGGAAAGGATGAAAATGGTTTAACGAAAAGATAGATGACGCCACTTCCAAGGATGGAAGATAAGTCATATGACGCCACAAGGGTGGTGATTTACCCTTGATAAGTCTAGGAGAACGCCACAAGAAAAAATTCCTTGATAAGTTCTGAAGAGAAATTCATCTCTCACAAAAGGGTAAAACCCAAATATAATTTCACTAATTCAATGGTTGTCCTTTGAGTACAATTCAACCCCTATTTATAGAACTAGGTGGCTGTTCAAAATCATAACTCCCAAAAGAAAAATTAAATACTCCATTATCACGCAATTATCACATATGATTAATTGCATGTTACATTAATTCCTAAATTAATGAAACGTTACAAAAATGAAAAGTCATTGTCTTCGGCATTCACATCATTCTCTCCTTCTTCGAAAAGATTCGTCCTCGAATCTATGACTTTTTTTTTCCTATCAATTTTATTCACTTATAATTTAAAATAAACAACATCAACCTCCAGGATCAAATGTAACTTGTAAAAATTCATGCATCAAAGAAGTTTTCCTTTTTGGTTTCCAAACCCAAACATTGGAATCAAGAGGAATTCTTCTTTTAAAATAGACTTGTGCATTTTCTTTAGGAGTTTTAACCTCAACAATGCACTGAATGTACAGTGACTTTGGAAAAGGGATATCCATATTTTTCTTCCTCAAATATGGCAATTTGTGGGTTGTATTGTCATCGTCCTGTGCATTCAAAATACCAATAAAAGAAGAAAAATCATTAGCAGTTTTTATTTTAACGTTCTTTTTCTCTCTTTCTCTTTCTTTTTCTCTCTCTTCCTCTTCACTCCTTTCTATTTCTATTTTTCTCTTTTCTTCTCTTTCTTTTTCTATTTTCTCCTTCAACTTATGTTGATTATCACAAACTTCACTTGGTGTCAGAAATTTCAAATTAAGTTTGCGTCCTTCATGCACCAAAGAAACTGAAAGTCTTTCAGAATTTATCCTTTTACCCTGCAACCAAGGTCTCCCTAAAAGAAAATGACATGAGTCCATGGGAGCAATATCGCATGTCACTTCCTCCACATATTTTCCAATAGTGAATCTAAACTTAGTTTGCCTAGGATGAAGACTCATTGGTAAGTTGAGTTTACTCACCAATCTTTCGCTCACGACGTTGTTACAACTTCCTCCATCAACTGCAAATAAACACAAATGACCTTCGATTAAACACCTTGTATAAAAAATATTCACCATAATTCCAAACCTAGAGCCAAAGCTCTGATACCAACTGATAGAAATCCAAAGGGGTTGGATTCGTTTTGCGGATCTATCTAGGTTGGAAGGTAATAAGTTAACAAAACAATGAGAATTGGGTAAACAAGAAAATGGAAAGGATGAAAATGGTTTAACGAAAAGATAGATGACGCCACTTCCAAGGATGGAAGATAAGTCATATGACGCCACAAGGGTGGTGATTTACCCTTGATAAGTCTAGGAGAACGCCACAAGAAAAAATTCCTTGATAAGTTCTAAAGAAAAAATTCCTCTAAATGAAATTGTTAAAAAAAATGTGGGTTTTAAATGGGGAGAGAAACAAGAAGAGGCCTTTGCTGCCCTTAAGCATAAGCTTGTTAATGCACCTATTCTTGCCATGCCTAATTTTGCAAAATCATTTGAAATTGAATGTGATGCATCAAATGTGGGTATTGGGGCTGTTTTATTGCAAGATGGTCATCCAATTGCTTATTTCAGTGAAAAGTTAAGTGGGGCTGCCCTTAACTATTCTACTTATGATAAGGAATTATATGCGTTGGTGAGGGCTTTAAAAACATGGCAGCATTATCTGTTACCCAAGGAATTTGTCATTCATAACGACCATGAGTCTTTAAAATATTTAAAGGGTCAAGGTAAGCTTAATAAGAGGCATGCTAAGTGGGTAGAATTTTTAGAACAACTTCCATATGTTATCAAGCATAAAAAGGGAAAAGGGAACGTAGTGGCTGATGCGCTTTCTAGGAGGCATGCATTACTTTCTATGCTTGAGACTAAATTGTTTGGTCTTGAATCTTTGAAAGATATGTATAAACATGATGTGGATTTTGCTGAAATATTTGCTGCATGTGAAAAGCTTTCTGAAAATGGATATTATAGGCATAATGGATTTTTGTTTAAAGCCAATAAATTGTGTGTGCCTAAATGTTCCATTAGAGAGTTGCTTGTAAGTGAATCACATGAGGGGGGTTTGATGGGTCATTTTGGGGTTCAAAAGACTTTGGAAATTTTGCAAGAGTATTTCTTTTGGCCTCACATGAAACGATATGTGCATAAGTTTTGTGACCATTGCATTGTGTGTAAAAAGGCCAAATCTAAGGTTAAGCCTCATGGATTATATACTCCTTTGCCTGTTCCTGAATATCCTTGGACTGACATTTCTATGGACTTTGTTTTGGGGTTGCCTAAAACAAAGAATGGAAAGGATTCTGTGTTTGTTGTTGTTGATAGGTTTTCTAAGATGGCACATTTCATTCCTTGCAAAAAGGTGGATGATGCTAGCCATGTGGCTGATTTATTTTTCAAGGAAATAGTGAGACTTCATGGACTACCAAGGAGCATTGTGAGTGATAGGGATGCAAAATTCCTTAGTCACTTTTGGAGGACCTTGTGGGGTAAAATTGGTACTAAATTGCTGTTTTCTACTACTTGCCACCCACAAACTGATGGTCAAACTGAGGTAGTCAATAGGACTTTAGGCACATTGCTTAGGACTGTTTTAAAGAAAAATCTTAAGTCTTGGGAAGCATGTTTGCCTCATGTTGAGTTTGCTTATAATAGGGTTGTCCATAGCACGACTAATTGTTCTCCGTTTGAAATTGTGTATGGGTTCAATCCTTTGACTCCTCTTGATTTGTTGTCCATGCCTAACATTTCTATGTTTAAGCATAATGAAGCACAAGCTAAAGCTGAGTATGTGAAGAAGCTGCATGAGCAAGTGAAGGCTCAAATTGAAAAGAAAAATGAGAGTTATGCAAGGCAAGCTAACAAGGGTAGGAAGAAGGTCGTGTTCCAACCTGGTGATTGGGTTTGGGTACACATGAGAAAGGAAAGGTTCCCTAAACAAAGAAAGTCAAAACTCCAACCAAGGGGAGATGGTCCTTTCCAAGTTCTAGAAAAGATCAATGACAATGCCTATAAGATTGATCTTCCAGATGAGTATAATGTTAGTGCTACTTTTAATGTGTCTGATTTAACTCTCTTTGATGCAGATGAAGATGCTATTGATATGGGGACAAATCCTCTTCAAGAGGGGGGGAGTGATGAGGACATCAAGCTTGAAGGACTTGGAGGACCTATGACAAAGGCAAGGACAAGAAGAGCTAAGGAAGCTATTCAACAAGTATTGGCAGCCCTTTTGCAAAAAGAGTCAAACATTGAAGAAATAAAGTTTAAAATTGTTAATTGTCTCAGGACTGAAGAGAGCAATGCTTGACCTTAATGGAAGAGAAGTTTGAAATAAATTAAACTCATTTTCTTGGAGTTTACTTAGTTAATGGTGGGCAACCAGAATTGTCTAATTAAAGTTGCAGCCACCTAGGTTATCAATTATAATTAGTATACGTGTTTAATTTACTTTGGCAGTTACACTTTGTTATTAAGCTGCCCATTATTAGTTTTTATTATTTTGTAACTTCAGCTGAATTTAGAAAGCCACTAAACCTACATAAGCTGAGTTTATTAGGCATATAAATTTGGGCAAGACTGAGATGTAAGGCAGAATATTTTGGAAATAAAAAAACTAGTTGAGTTTTCTCTCCTTTGGGTTCTTGGCAATCCAAAATCTTTTTGAGATTTATCAAAGGTAATTCACCCCTTTGTGTGTGCAATCTCGTAGACATATCTTCCATCCTTGGAAGTGTGGAGTCTATCAATTCCAATTCCATTTTCTGTCTTTTCCATTCATACTCAATTCTGCCCAGCAAACTCTATGATCAATTGCACAGGAAAGTCCTACACTATTCGAAAACTCGTTTACTCATTCAATTTCAATAACTTTTAATTTCCATTCTATGTCTAAGAGTTTGACAGTAATTCTAATCAATTTATTTTTGGCAATTGTTTGCATTCCACGTTGATTAATTTTGTTAACGCGGCCAGCTAAATTCCTAGGGTCCTTTCAGAATCCTAAACTGACAGTGGATTCATATCAATTTTGAATAAAAAAATACTTATAAAATTTTTTAAAATATTTTTTTTTAAAAAAATAAAATCAGAAAATAATCCATTATTTATTTATTTTTTTAAAAAAAATTTAGAACTGTTTCTGAAAAAAGCAATTTTTTAAAATTAATTTTTTTAAACAATTTTAAAAAGTATTATTTTAAACACAAAGGAACTGATTTGAAATCACTAAAGAGATACCGAGAGTTCAACGGTTGAAGACAAACATTGTCTTACACAACTAACTATTTGGGTATTGAGTCGGTCAAGGCAAAAGCAACATTCCAGCAAAATTTTAAGGAGATAAACTAAAGAAATGAAAAACGTTAGTAATTCATTGACTCAAAATGGAACATAATAATAATAATCCATTCCTTGTAAAGAGGAAATTTGGGTGAAAAGTGGGAGCTTTCGGCTTGGTATTATGGTTTTGTTAATTTGGTATTGTACCATACCATTATGTATCCTGCACATTACTAAGGAGTGTGGGACCTACAAATTAATTTAAATGAGAGGGTTACTTTGTTGGTGAAGATTTGATGGAAAAAGAAGAATGAGAAAGACAAGACATGTCGTGCGAGGTGGGACTTACGATTCGTTAAGCCAAGGGAACACACACACAATGCAAAGACCAAAGAGAGAGAAGGAAAGAAAGAAAAGATGCTTCCACTAAAGCTGGTTCGTTCTCTAGTCTTAGGTGAAACCATCAACCACAACCCCCACATCTTAACACAAAATCACCACATCCATGATCATGATCATGATCATGATGATGATGATGAGGAAATCCATGGTGCATTGCATAACAGAAGAAGGAGAAGAAGAAGAAGAAGAAGGTACAAAATCCCAGGTTTGATTTTTCTGCCGACAAAAGAGGTTGTAACAGACACATACAGGCTTGCCACCATTGCAAGAGACTTAGGTTTGGACTTGTATCCGACACCTTCTCTGTCTCACATTATCTTCTCAAACCCATCATCATCTTCCAAACCCTCTACCCTATCCATGTCTTCTTCATGTCCCCTCCAAAGCGACGCCGTTCCCATTCCCTTCCCTTCCCTTTCCGCAACCCCACTCTCCCACCTCCGCTGCTTCCTCACGCTCTCCCCACGCGCCTTCAAGATCGTTCTTTTCAACTCCCACCACCACCCCGACGCCGCCACCGCCACCAACTGGGACTGCGGCTCTTTCTCTCTCTACTCGCGCCTCGTCGGGCACCGGGTCGACACCATGGAGGACTTTTGCCGGATTCTCGCCGGAAAAGGTTGGAGCTTTTACAAAACTAAGAAAAACCCTTCTTCCGATCAGCGGCGAGGCGGCGCGTTTTACCTCTTCAGAAGAGTGGACGTGAACCGGGTTCGGGTCGGTGGGATTGGAGCAACGGTGGATGGGGCCTGCAGAGTTAGAGAGTTGAGGTTGCCCCACTTGGATTTTGGAAATGCTCCATTGAAGATTTTGCAGTATATTTTGTTGATGACTGATGACATCTTTTGTTTAGCATGAAATTCGTTAAGTGTTTGGACCCTTTCTTTTTTGTTTTTTTAGTTCAATAGTTTTGATTTAGATTTTAATTCTCACATTTTTTTTTATAGAAAATCATGTCAAGTATGATATTTGTAGTTGTTATAAAAGTCAGCCATTCATCTATATGGCAATTTTTGTGATTTCGTGATGGGTTTACAGTGTAATTGGTAGTACGTTCTTATTAAATATATTTTGAGAAAGTAAAATAAAATAAAATGCATCGCGTTGGTTACCTTTGGATTTGAAGGG
Organism: Psophocarpus tetragonolobus; assembly: GCA_037954015.1. NCBI lineage: Eukaryota > Viridiplantae > Streptophyta > Magnoliopsida > Fabales > Fabaceae > Psophocarpus > Psophocarpus tetragonolobus. The sequence continues at coordinate 44,432,554 of CM075688.1, read as the reverse complement.
TTAGTTAGATGATGACAATAGATGGACAACTAATAGGGGAAGCTCAAGTTTGGTCTTGCGGTATGTCGTGTGGAAGTGATGTGAAAGCTGGTAAGAGGTTGAGCTTTTGACCTTGAAGGGGCAAAATGGTTCAAACTGTGTATCTTGTTAACTCTGCATTGGATTCTTGAAGATGTTTTAGCCTGTTGGTGAAGGAAGTGGGGTCGAAAGGATTTCCTTGGATTTGGATAGCAAAAATTGTTGGAAGTGCTTGAATGACGACAGGTTTTCTTTGTATTCTTTCATTAAGAAGCCAAAGCCTTTTATGCGGTAATCAAAACCGTGGTTTGTGCTGCCTGAGCAAACACACATGGTTGTGCAATCAAGTGGGAGAAGGGAATGAAACTGAAAAATTTACTGTTGATTTGGAGAATTATGTCATCTCCATGACAGCAGGCGGCATTTGGTATGTGGCCTTGTGGTGGAGCCATTATATCCTTATTGAATCGAAACACCTCAAATTGTACACCAAACACGAGTATTTTGCAAATTCTTGCCACCCGCCAAACATCACCTTTTGCAATTGTTGGTAAGAATAGGAATCTACAAAGTGCTCGTGAGTTCGTGATTAGGTATGTTACATTTCTTGAAGTGTTGATGTGATGGAATCCTTTATGTTCTGTCAATGGATTGGGTTTATTGGCTTTCCTTTAAATTTGAGAGTGAGACTATTAGAAGAAATGGGATACGCTCAACTACCCCACACCTATGCAGAACTGGAAGATGACGCTTGATTTCTGGTGCCACCTTCTGTGTGGTTATGTATGTATGAATGCAGTTACGGTTGGTTAAAGGTTGCCCCACTTGCTTACAGAATGCTACCTTGTGACATACTACTCCTTTTTCTTCTTTGCTTATACATACTATATATGTTTGCAGCCACGTATACTCAGCTCACAATAAATCATATCTCTATCAATGCTTCTCAACCTTCTCTAACCAAAAAGATGTAGCATATTTCAATAACTGAATACCACGTATTCTGTTGAGTTGATATGAAGCTCCAACCATTATGTGACAACATAGAGCTTATGCAACAACAGAATTGGCTATTTCCATCTTTGTGGTAGTAATTATGAATTCATAATCACTTGATTTTTTTCCCCTTGTTTTATAGAGGCGCACACGGAATACTTATCTCCAATAACATTCGCCTCATTGCTCCTAATCGCTTGAGAACTCTATGATGTACCATCGATTACAAGAAACCGATGCAAGACACCAAATACGCAAGTACATTCGTAATTCCTTACTGTGGTTTGTCTATGATCCCAAACAGTAAGTATCACGAGGATTGTCTCATTGATAAAAAAAAAAAAAAACTCCACTACTGATTTTGTGATATTTTGTTTAAGTCAGTTGCTTGTAATCTTAAAGTTCACTCAGGTGTTTTTCATGTGCAATATCATACTGTAAATAATTGTTTTAAATTAAATATTATGAGAATGGACCAAACATGTACTAGCATGGTCTATTTATCAAATAGAAATTCTATATTCTAGAAATGTCAAAAGTCCCAATGAAAAGAATATGAAACGAGTTATGAAAAAAAAAAGTGAAGACGGTGTGTTGGGAGATAATACAATGCAGATGCAGAAGCAATAGTAGGCACTAATGTGTCGGTTAGGCCATATTCCAAACAAAAGAAATCAGAAAAGTACAAGGTTGTGCAACAACGTGCGAGGCCATATAATTATTTGCAAATTCGTTTATCAAACCTAGGTACTAAAAGCACATTTTATTTCTGTTAAAAAAAATAGCATGTTTATTTTTTTTAGTTTGAAGATGGAATACTGGGAGCTGGAATTATTCACATAAAGTGTGTCTAGGCAAGAGCAATTGCAATCCAAATACATGATCTACTTTTTGTGTACATTAATACATTTAAGACCCTTTGACAAAGAGAAGATGAATGTCCCCAGAAGCAGAACATGAATATGTCTTTCTAGGCGCACACACCAGACTCAAGATAGTTGGTACAAGACAAAGCAAAAAACAAGACTTGAGGTTGCTTGAGCTCTTCTTTTGGAAGAGTGACAGTAAGAACCCCATTTTGGATGGAAGCCTTAACTTGATCCACTTTAGTGTTCTCTGGCAATCTGAACTTCCTTAAGAATTTACCACTGCTACGCTCCACGCGGTGTCCACTCGGGTGTTCAGAAACGCAGAAGTTTCAGTACAAATCGCTGAGGGGAAAGAAAAATCCTTCAAGGGGTTCCAGACGTCCAGAGAGAAAGGCTCCAACATGTTGCTCCTTCGACTGCCCAAGAAACTTGGAATCAATGACATCTTTTCGTAAGTCGAATGATGTGTGATACTGTGATAAGACAACACTCGTTTTGTTTGTTGCTGTAAGGAACACACGAAGTATTTATATGCAATCAAGAGTCATTCTCGTATGTTCGAGAAATCGATCGCAAGTTTTTTTCAGAAATTTCCAAAACCTTCTGGGTTGGCTGCACTCTGCACCACCCAGTGGGTTCTACAAATGAGTGGATCATCAATTGGGCTAAGAATCATTAATCAGACTACAGAATTTAGTGCATGTTCTTTTTGCACCTCTCATTTTCTTCCTACACCTCCAACAATGTTAAATATCCAATTTTACCTTCCATTTCGTAATTATATGACCTCCAAATCGTGGACTAAATCAAATTATTTGGTTGGCAGCATATTGCTATGGTTGGAAAGATGGTAAAAAGTGAAATATAATAAAATTAAATAATTAAAATTTATTTAAATTATAAATTCTATGATAACATATTTAAATTATAAATTTATGTAATGACATATTTAAATAATAAATTACTATAATTAATATTTAAATTATAATTTTTATAATTAAATATATAAATTTTAAATTATATATTAAATTATAATTGTCTATAACTATATATTTATATTATAAATTATTATAGTTACATTAACGAAGAAGAGATAACGAAGGAGATAGAGGTTGTATAATATAATGAGAGAGAGTTAGTAAGAAACAATGTATTAATTAATCAAGGATAAACATGTAAAAATAAAATCAGATAGTATTTGTAAATAGGAGTTCTTTTGAAAGAGCTACTTAGAGTAGCTTCTATGACAAATTAAACATACTCTTAATGTCTCTCAAGAAATAGGCTAGAGGGCATAAAGGATGACAATTAGGCTATTCTTACTAAACATGCCCTTGAAGTTATGAGTTTGACATTTCCTCACAATATTACTTTCAATATTACAAAAGACCCAATAGTAACAAATCTTATGCTGAGTCTTTTCAATATATATGTAAATTTATTGACACAAAGTTCATTTAATGAAATGATTGTTTTACCTTCAGATGATAAAAGGTTGCTAAATATTTGTCTTTTAATACACAAAATTTATAATTATTTACACTTCTTATACTTATGAGTCCAATTGTTATGATTTAGGTATGAATTTAGTTTTTCAAAATAATGTGCTTATTTTTTAAAGAATTTTCATAAGAAACAGGTTGAATAATGAAAAGAGTAAATGATACAAAGGAGCACATTTGCATGCTCCTTAAGAGGAAATCCTAAGCGCACTTAGAAAATTAAATATAAATTTAACCTTTTTTAGTTTTGTAAGCACTCAAGCAAATAGTTATAACGTTTGAAGAGTCCAAACCTAATTTACCCTAACACTTCACTTATAAATAGAATATGTATCTCAATTTTGGTTTTGCATTGGAATATTTTGAATTGATTGAGAGAAGTTGAGATGCTAGGTTAAAGGCTCTAGAAATGATGCATCCTATCCGAGCTAGACACATCCTACTCGAGATAAGGTGTTCCATCATGACTTCCATGAGTAACCTCATGTTCCTAAATTTTGTTTGATATAACCACGACCATTATGACAGAATTATTTTTGTTTTATTATGTATTTTTTATACATTAAAGTACAAGTGTGAGTTGATATACAAATTTTAAGGTTAGAAAACATAAATATAAATAATTACATATTTTATATATATTTCTTCACGAATAAATTACAATTACCTAGGAGTGGGTAAAATATTTAGGTAAGCCTCCTTTATATAAAGGAGCTGAAAATCTATGTTCAAAACTATTAAGGACCAGATGGATGGTTGTTTTGGGTCCATCACCACACAGGGTTATCACTTAAGTGCCTTCTAACTGGAAGATCGTTAGTCACTAGCATGTCATTTAGGACCTTATATAGGTGCATGCAGATCCTTTCTGGAGGCCTTTAGATGCTAGATTCGGCGAGAGCAGCATCACCACATCAAGCAAGGTAAGGTAAGCCTTCTTGGTAGAGAATCTGCCATCAGTTGATCCTTGCCAAGTTATAGTATCCGTCCCATATTCCACTCGGGGAGTAGTTCACATGGGGCGGATTCTACTAATCACGTTATTTGGTAATAGATTCTGCATACCTGCCAAGTTCTCTGTTCACAAATTCTGCAACTTGTTTATAATATTTTATATTTTTAAATTTTTATATTTTAATAATATAATTTGTTTATAATATAATATTTTAAAATTTTATATTTAAAAAATTTTATACTACAAATCAAGTCATCCTTAAGTAATTTTATTTTATTAATTTTATATTTTAAAATTTTTATTATAATCACTAAAATTTGTTTAAAATATTTTATATTTTATATTTTAATAATGTAATTTGTTTATCATATAATATTTAAAATTTTATATTCTAAAATTTTTTACATTACGGACCACTTGGTCCTAAGTAATTTATTTTATTTTATTAATTCTATATTTTAAAATTTTTATTATAATTACTAAAAATTATTTATAATATTTTATATTTTAATAATATATTTTTATAATATGATAGTTTAAAATTTTATATTTTAAAAAATTTTATACTACGGAACATTTCTTTTTTACTTCTCCCATGGTTTCATAAGGTAATTTTTCTAAGCCTACAGACTCGCGGTTCGTAAACTTAAAAAAATTGTACAAACTAGCTGGTCTGTAGGTATGCAATTTTTTTAAATTTAATGTGTAAATTTTTTAAATTTCCAGACCAATTAATTCGTAAATATATAAATTTTTTAAGCTTACAAATATAAATTTTTTAAGCTTACAAATGGTTTGTACATCTGAACTTTTTTTGAAGTTTACAAGTTAGTTGTCAGTAGGTGCATAATTTTTTTTTGTGATATGGATCAGCTAGTCCATAGGGTTATATAAACAACAAAATTTTAAGAATTTTAATGTCAAGATAAGTGGGAAATGAAATATGATATATGCTAAAAGAATTTCCCTTAAATCAAGGTATAAATTATTTATGGAAACATACGGCCAGCAAGATCTTTATGAGGTATAAGGAGATTAGATGTAGATATGGAACCTTGACTTACATATAAAAGTCAAAGTAACTTCCTTCAATTAAGGCATTATTCTACAACATAGCTACATATTAACAGTTTAGTCACTAAAAGTTCAATTCAATCTGGGCAAAAACCTACATTTTATCTGGCCTAACAGCTACGAAAATACAAGGAAGTTGTATACCTAAATATATACATGTCCCTCCAGCCTCCATGAGCTCACCCATTTCCCATGTGTATTCCCTTCCAAGGGCTCCATTAGTATATTACAGCAGGAGATTTCATAACAATAAACCCTTGAGTGGAAAAAAAAAATATGGTCCGAAGCATGGAGGAAAACCAAGGAACTTAGGAAGTCATGAATTCTCCTGAACGAGCTCACGTTCCCTAGTGTTGATCCCAAAGGCTTAATCTATCTTCACTTGATCTCTACCAACACAACCTATCAATGAGAGCACCGATACAAAGTGTAAGTCACCCATCAATGTTCAAGAATGCCAGAAGGTTGAACAACGTTGACTGGATACCATACAAAATAATTTTGGTGTAAAAAATTATACCAATTTGATGTTTGCCACGACCCACATATCACTACAAGAATAAAATTAACGTGATATTTACTCAAAACTTCACATATTTAATTGGCCATTCAAATTGCTCACTCAACACATAAGAAAATCAGTGACAATCTTGATTGCCCAAATCATTGGAAGTCACTCGGTTTTATGAAATACTCTTATAATCACCACAAATGCTACTACGTGGTTAAGTGTAACAGTATTTACCTTATATACGTCTTGATTTCTGCTGTGGAGGATAGCCAGGCATGCTCATTTGGTCTTTTCTTCTCAACTGTGCAAAAAGAAAACAAGAATATCAAATCTACCTTTAGAGAAAGAACAAAAAGCTGACCCCCTGCCTCTTCCCAAAAAAATACCATACCTGTTGCTGTGGAACACCCCGTTGCATTGGGATGCCACCAGGATTCATTCCACCACTAATCCCTGCCTGAGAAGTGACATTATAAGCTTGCATTGTCTGATGAGGTATTCTCTGCATGCCACCAACATTCATTGGCCGAGGAACAGATCTATTTGATACATGACCACCAGCCATGCTGCCAGAAACTGCAGCTCCAGACGAAACCTAACACAAAATTAAGAAATACATACATTTAAAAGCATGAAGTGGAAAATGCATATGCTTGTGCACAAGCATGTAAATACATAACCAAAATTTACCAATAACTACAACTTTCTAGTGGGATTGGTAAAATCAGCGAGAAAGATCGTGAAAACAGTGGGAATGGCAATTTCTGAGGGTGGCATCGTGGCAGTTTTTTAGTCTAGCATTCATTCAAAGGTCAATGGGTTTTGGGTTACAACCCAAGCCCAAAAAAAGACATAAACAGACCTAAAAGGATCTTGCTTTTCGTTTTCTTTTCACCAAAGCATGTGACGAGACTTGTCCTCTCTCAAGTCTCAACTACATTTCTTCTCTACACAACCTGTGCAATGCAGTATGTCTATCACTGCGCTTGTCGCCCCTTCTATAGGCAAGTTATGACTTATGAGTAAATGATTTGGTTCACAATTAACATTCTTTTTTTTGGGTTATAATGAACTTATGTTTTATTAAGTATTTTTTTTAAGTATTTAAAGTGTGATACTGACTTTCTTTGATTATTTGTGCTATTTGTATGAATATATTTATATTTATAAGTTACATAGGATCTACAATCCATGTTATGATCCCACAATTTATGATCTTGTGAGCCCCTCATGATCCCAACCTTAATCTCAATTTTGACCACCTTGAGGAAGAGGCAACTAAAATTTCAGAAAGTAATAAGAATATCCATTAAAAGAAACCACTCAGTATCACACGGTTAACTAAGTCCTATAACATAGCAAAATCATCGAAAATGTTCATGACAATGTAGTTAAATTATCATTTAACAACAATGCCCTTATTATAAGGTCCAAATAACTACTTCTCAAGTATTAAGAAAATTGGTTGATCTAATTAAAAGCATTAAATGTCATAAATCAATATATTTTTTTCCAAAACTAACTACCCACGTAAACAAAATAACATTATGTTTTTTTTTACTGTCACATCATTCTGAAAGCATATCAAGAGTCAAAATTAAACTATCATCACCCAAAAGCTACAATTAATGAGCTGCACTAACTAATAATATTTTCCACGAAAAAATGGTCAAGAACAAAGTTGAATCTTACCCATTAGTTCTGACATTCCCTACTCAATGAAAATTCTAAATCTACTTGACTTTACGATATATTAAGAGGGGTTAGTAATAAACTAAGTCTGCATGATTTCAGCTTCGAATGATATAATTTCAATAGGATTTTTAATTATATACGTATATGTGCATACCGGCTGTGAAGGTTGCATGCTGGTAGTCCCTTCAAAATCTGTTGTTGTATCCACTGGACGAGTGGGATAATTCACAAATGTCTCTCCAGGTTGACAGGGTACAAGTGCACTGAACATTGATTTCACAGACATATCTAATTAAATAAAACAAATTATCGTCGAAAATACACTCAATAAAGAACACTAACTTTTTATAATATAGAACCTGTAAAGAACTATCGGAAAATTGTTTTTCTTTTAATCTTCCAAAAAAAAACTTAAAAGCTTGGAAAAATAACCAATAGTACAAGATAAAGGTTTTATTCAAAGAAACTTGAGGAAAAAGACCAAACCAAAATACCAAAAGGAAGAAGGAAGAAAGAGGCCCTACTTCCGCCCAGGTTGGGGTTCGATTTTGAAATACCTAGCAAACAAATCATAAGGATGATTAAGAGATAACACAACTGAAAGATACAAAGGAACTAATTATATAAAGATACGCACAAATTGTGACAATAAAGGTGTCTTCCCATCAACAGACTACCTCCATGAACAATGACACGGAATACCTGACATGGAATATCAGAGGATATGACTGAAGAGACAGACAACCAGCCCTCTACCCCAGGAAAATTATACTAAAGGTCTATAATTGATTGATGAGCTAATGATATAGTCACTGAACCATAAACAGTCACAGCATTCAACATTGTAGTATAAAAATGAATATATACACAGGTGTAAAACAAAAGTCAAACACAAGATGATTGCTTCATACCTAAGTGAATATAAACAATAAATTCACAAAAAATTGTCTAACTCAGGAGCATCTGGCAACCTAACTGCTTTTTTTGGTAAGTAAACTAGTTTAAGAAAAGCTTTTGGATGTGTCCTGATAAAGATTACAACAATCTGCTTGCCCATCCACAATAAGTTTAGCAACTTATGATTAGAATATATTGAATACAACAATAATATGTAAAGTTGGCAACCACATCACTTAGTAAACCTTCATAAATAAAAGAAACATGAAAAAAGAGTGAAATCTTGTCATTTTTAATAGACAGCACAGCAACCATTAACTAAAAGTAATGTCAAATCATACTTTTCATTGCTGGGTTGGTAGATTTAATGCAAGAACAAAGGAGAATAAAAGAAATCTTACTCATGCTCCAAAGCTTGGACTGCTGTTATACGCTTTCGTGGATCATATCTGCTCATAAATACACAAGCCATGTTATTGCAAAACAAGAAAAGAGAAGGGGGGGAGAGAGAATTTTCATTAAAACATAAATTCATGCCTCACATTCATTTATTCACAAATACTAGATGAAATATATGCAAGCTGAATCCCATATGCAACAACAGAGAACCAAGGTCCACTTGGTTTGCCAGAATAGAATGACTGTAATGGCCTAATGGGAATTATAATAGAATAATTGTTTCAATTGATATGTTTGACACGAAAAAATTAAAGGACTGCTCCACTCTATCCCTGCATGGTATGCCAATCAGGCCGGAATAGCATAAAAAAAATGCTCAGTAGCAATATTAGAAGGATAAACTTACTCCAGCATCTTTGACAAGAGGTCATATGCAGGACTTTTCGGAGATAGGTGTACAACACTGTAGAGGTTTGCGTTCTCACTGTTTGCAAGCAGTTCATTAATTTAATGAAAAGAAAAAAATATTAGTTTCAAAGAAGAACAGACAAAGAACGAGAAAACAAAGGACTTGCAATGAGGTTTATCATTCATATATTTGTATTAACACATTAATTATCTTACTATTTGTGTCCTTGTATATGCTGTGTATCTTGTTGCCAATGGGGAAGATTTGCTAAGGAAGGCCACTTTTCTAATGTGGGATGGCCTGGCACAGTAACAATGTCCACTGATGTAGGTCTGGATATCATCAACAGAATGAACAACCCCCAGAAGGGAGAAAGAAAAACTGTAAGAAAATAAATTACCTAAAACCTTGAATATCTTGTCAAGTTGGTCAAGCTGCAAGTGGAACAATCATTTGTTTAAAATCCAAAACCGACAAGGTAATAATATTAACATAGATCACAAAGCAGTAAGTTGTTGTATCAAGTACCTGGAAAGGATTTGGTGTAGCTTTGACTTCTGCACCTTGGAATAGTGGCTTTAAAGTCAACAACTCAGCAAAAATGCATCCCACAGCCCACATGTCTAAATATTTTAAGGAGCATAGTTGGACCAATTTTAGAACGAGACCATACATTACAGACACATTTATTTAGTATACATGGCTGATAAGTCTATTTCTGGATTATGCCGTGCATATAACACTCCCCAACATCCACATAGATTGATTCAAAATTTTTAGATTCAGTGTCACCATGAACCTTTCTTGTAGATCCTTGATACTTTTACATCTCAGATTCAGTGAAAGCCATAACTTATGCAAGCAACAATCTCAAGTCAAATTAGCAATAACAGCAAAAGTACCAAGAATATTTGTCAAAAATATTAGTATATAGGTTAAAAGACTCGAAAAATACTTATGAGATAGTAACAAGGTTAAATGCTTTTATCCTGTAACATATTTTTTTTTATGGCTCTTATAAATTTTTTTCAAAATGGTCCTTGAAAAATATCTTCTTTTGGTTGTGGTCCTTGATATTTTGTTTGTACTTCAATTGGATCTATTTCTTTGTTTTAATCTCTATAATATTTTGTTCATTATGAATATCCCTTTGAAAAATATTTGATGGGGACTAAAAACAAATGATCTACATATTAAAAGTACAAAAATAAAAAGAATTTTACAAAGACCATTTTGGAAAAAATAATTTTATAATGACTAAAACAAAATATAGTATATTACAAGGATAAAAAACATTTTTAAACCTATTAATAACTCCATACAAGTACATCCCTGAAGTTAACCGAAAAAAAAAATCAATGGAACACATGAGCAATTATTTGACAGCAAAATAATACAAAAATAGTATAGATAAAATTTAAATAAAAGGATACCAACAGCACTGGTATAATGTTTTGCTCCAAGAAGCAACTCAGGAGCACGATACCAAATAGTTACAACAACCTGCATGTTAGTATATTATAAATTATAAATATAAATTACAGAATTTAAACCATTAAACGTACAAAGAGATAAAAAGTGATACAAGTGCACAGCTAACTGAAGGTTAATGATGATAATAGGCAATGCATGTTTAAGCACCCAACATGTGAAGAATAAAACAAATGAAGTTACCAGATAACTTGATAGTTTAATGCACTAAACTAGAAATGAACAATATCCATCACTCAGCTTAGACCAGAAAGCTGAGATAGTACAAGCTTTTAATGCATTCCTACTGTCAGTATTATATGCTTACCCAGATTTTGGCTTCTTAAATATTAAGAATAACATGTTTATGAGAAGACACATAAAGGTTGCTCAAATACACAGATGATAGATACAACACAGGCGAATGACAATGAAAATGATGCTAATACCCCATTATCAGATAATGGCTTCAAAGGTGCTTGATATATCCTTGCAAGTCCAAAGTCAGCAATTTTAACAAATCCATGTTCCTCCCCTTCACCCATAACCTGTTCATTAAAGAAAAAAGTTCACAATTAAAAGTGAACAAATAAATTTGAATCCAATTATAGCAGTAAAAGAATGAATCATACAGTAATAAGGTGGCTGGAATCATACCAATATATTGGATGGTTTTAAGTCCCGATGTATTATCCAATTGCTGCAGAGAAAAAAAAAATATATACCACAAGTCAGCATAAAAGAAAAGTAACCATCATCAATTTGAAAAACAAAAAGACTCACCTGTGTAGATAGTTTAGTCCATTAAGCAACTGCCAGAGTAGCGATTTAACAGTATACTGGTTAATGGGTTGGTTCACTTTGTCCCTGTGATGTCTTATTATTTCCTGCAATTCAAGATTGTAATCTTTACACAAGCAATTCCTCGCTGCCTACATATCTATCTTCCAAAAGAAAATTCACTACATTTTGTAAGACAGAAGTAAAACTTTGACCGTAGCACAAAGTCCATTGCAAAGACCATGATATATGTGTATAATACAAGATGCAACAACAACCAAACCTTATCTCACCGGGTGGGGATCTCAAAAGGCAATTAGGCGATATTAAACAGAAACACCAAGAACATCCAGATAACAGAAAGTACACAATTTCTCAGTAAACATTTTGATGAACTACAAAAGAAAACAACTTCAACTTCACCATCATATACTCACATAGAGGTCGTGTTCTGCATAATCAAAAGCTAGATAAAGAGACATGTCCGTGTGATTAATGTGAACATTCACAAGCTTCACAACATTCTCGTGCGTTATCTCCCTGAGTAACTGCAGCATGCATCAAATGAAATCCACTCAAAACCAAGCCAAACCGCCAAACCGTTTTTTTAAAATTAAAAATATTCTGGCTCAAGCCTCAAGGTTCCGAAATACTAAAAACTACAGAAACAAACAAAAGAAAAAGGATTCCTCCAAAAAAGAAAAGGAAAGGAAAATAAATAAATAAATAAACGAATGAGAATTTGTTCCGAAATTCGAAAATAAAAAGAATTTCCGAATTAGAGAAATGAGAAAGCGAAATTAAGCGAATAAGACCATGATTTCACGTATGGCGGTGGGAGAAACACCGTCGCCATCCTTAGATTGCTTGAATTTTTTTATGGCGATGGATTTTCCGCGATTGGTTTGAGACTTGATGCGAGCGAGGAAGACGAGACCGTAGGTGCCTTCGCCAATTTTCCCAATCAGATCATACTGTTGCAGCCACTCCGGTTTGTTGCTGTTCGAACGGTTGCTGCCACTTCCGTCTCCCATCGCCCTCTGCGTTTCCACCACGACCTCAATTCAACCGTAAAGCTCAACACGCTAAGGGCCTGTTTGGATGTTACATTAGTGCTGCGCAAGTAAAGTACTTTTTCTAAAATATTTTACAACATAACTCACTTCTTAAATATTTTATTTATTTAAGAATGCATTAGTGTATCATCTAGCCCAATATTATTTTAGGTTCACTTATATATTAATTACTAATATTTAACTTATAATTTAGAGAAAAAAAAAACTAAATTTTGACTTTAATTTTTAGTATGCATAATTGTAAATAAATATTTTATTCTTTATAAAATGTTTGTATAATTTATGTTTTGTGTTTATGAAACAAAAAATTCCTGTTATTAAAACAAGAAAAGTTGATAGAGTTTATACATTTATAAATGTACTAATGATAAAAATAAATTACAACAAAATTATAATGTTACATTTGTTGCATTTCATAATCATTGAGTTAGTAGGTCTAAAAAATAGACATTTGATAGGTACCTACTATAGTCAATAATGGTATCACATGTTGCTCTGTTAAGTTGTTTCCATTTAATTCTTCACTTCTAATTCTACATTTCTCCACCATAATGTCTAAACAAGGGATCAACTCCCATTTTCATTTTAATAAAATTATGAAGAACACATAACATGAAAATGGTATATATTTTTGTCTTTTCAAAACATATGGCAACATTTATTTTAGAATAGAAAAACGTAATCTTAAAACTCTAAAACATCTATTTATTACATTGTGCAATGAAAAAATGCATATAATTCAAGTGTGTTCGGCCTTTGTAATCACATAAATGATAACGCTCTCCACAATATGATTATCTAGGTTTTGAATTGTTCTAAAAATACTCTTGAATCATTCATCATACTCTCACAACCAACCATTACAAATATAAACTTCATGTCAAATGAGCAACAATACATCACATTAATAGTTGGTTCAATTTTTCTTTCACGGTATGAAATTTGATAATCTTCTGGAATGCTTTCACCTTTGTAAAAAGAGCACCCCAATGCTTTATCACTTTTGTAAAAAGAGCACCCCAATGCTTTCAAGTTTTTCAAGAGTGCTTAAAAAATTCATTAGTTTCATTCTATCTTTTTTTTTTCATCTATTTCTAGCATTAAAGGATGACTCTACAACCTGCCTTGTGCTCATCCATTCCAAAATATTAGCTTTTCTTTTTAACTTTCAATCATTGTTCCCAAAGCATTAACAAATGTCATTTGAAAGTTTTCTCTTGGTTCTATCTTCCTAGTGTTAGAACTAACCCTTGCCTTTTTTCTTGTTTGAGAGCTTTGTGTTTCTTGATCAAAATCATCTCCTTCACTTAATCACCATAATTTATTGAAGGACTTTTTGTACAAGGATGTTGATTTACACCTGAGGCGATTGTGTCCCCAAAAATGGCACATAGTTTATCATAATATTAATTGTCAGTGAAATCTATGTAAAGAATAACATCATATTATACCATAATAAAGAAATAAATTTAAATTTAAACATATCTTACTCAACTTCTTCAATTCGTCACCTAAGGCAATAATTTGTCCAATAGTAGAATCGAAGCCTAATCCAGTTTTCATTTTAAGCAAATTAGTAAAATTTTTCCCTTTTCCTCTAAGATAATTAAATTTATTCTTAAATTGATGTTCTGTATATTCATTGTCAAATTTTCTTTTTATTTCTTGCTTTTACCATGTCATTCTAGTAAGCATAGTTGTTTGTCTATTATCTTTCTTAACTTCATCTTCCATTCAAATTATGAAATATGATTCAACATTTGTTGCCTATATATCTTTTTTGGTTGATAAGATCTCAACAACATCATCTCTAACCACTCCATTCTCACTTGTCATGCAGAAACAAACTATACTTAGAAATAAACTTTAAAGAATATAATAAAATTTTCATTAGATTATGTAAATAACCACTTCATTCTCCACTTAACATATAGTATAGCCTACAAAAATCAACAACTAGTTTAACAATATGTTGAAAATAATCTTTAGATACTACGAGAAAATATATTCAGGTTTTTTATTTGATTTTATCTTTATTTCCTCATTTGTATTTGTATTTAGTCGTTACTTTCTTTTTTGTGTGAGATAAATCATTATAAATTCATGAGTTGAGAATGTGATTGATATGAATAAAATATATAAAACTACTTTTGTTTCCTAGCGTGGTTCAAATCAATAGTAGTAATATCTTTTAAAAGTAGGGAATAACATGCATTATCATGTGCTTTGTAGTGTGTTTGTGCTCCTAACAATGTGAAGCAATGTAAAACAATAATCAAAACCATAATAGTACTAAATAATAAATTCAAAAAGATGAAAAGAAAATTGTGTATTAGCAAGGGAAATGTCCCTCGTCATTCCCTCGTAAATACCTCATTATGCTCATACTTCATCCTTGTAATTCCTTCACCAAATCAAGTAGCTATTTTGCTACCAAAACAGTCTCTCAAAATTCCTTTACTATGCTCATACTTCACCCTTGCAATTCCTTCACCAATTCTCTCACAAATTAAATGGTCGAATCCAAATGAATCCATAGCCAATCAACGACAATCATGGCCTCAATAATCCTTCGCTACATATTTCTCGTTATTCAATCGCTAAGTATCAGGCGCAAATCCTTCGTTATTCCCTTGTCATGGATTTGGTTATCTCCTTAATGGTCTTCTCTATTCATTCACATCTTTTTTTGCTATTTTTTCATTATTCATTCACAAATATTACATTGGTAGTTTCTTGTTATTCCTTTGCTAAGCAGTTGTTATTTTCTCGGAAATTAGCTTTTTTTATTCCCTTGCCCTTTTGTTATTCTCTCGCAATTCCTTCACCATCAAATTAAAGTGTACATAGAAATTTACACAAAATATATTAACATGCTTTATTTAATAAATTGTATAACTAAAATTAATACAAAATATAATTCAATCTATATAATCAAAAGAAAAATAAGAAAAAGTTTCAACTCATAATAGAAAAAACTTACAAATATATTGTAGCCCAAATTGCGATATCTAAATAAAACATATGTAAGACGATTTAAATCTATCATAAAGTGTTACAAAAGATAATAAGGAGCATTATATAACCAAAATTATAATCAAACATAAAAAATAATTAATAATTCTTTTTTTGTTGTAGAGAAGGCAATATTTTTTTCCAAAAGAACTTCATCTGCATTTGCATTTGTTCCCTATGTCTTCCCTCAATCTCCCCTCATCTCAACCTTAAATACTTACTTACTTTATTCTTGATCCTTCATTTGTGCTTCCAATTGCACTTGCAATTGAGTTTGCACTTGTGTTTGCATTTGCTCCCTCATTTAAGACATTTGCTCTTGCATTTGATTCATTTGTGTAATAATAGTAGCAATCTTTCTAGAAGGTGAATTTGTTGAAGAACCTACAATTGTTATAGATAACCATGTGGAGAGCTACTAATGACCATTTCCAAGCTATGACCAATTCCATGGACTCTACCTTTGCTATTTTCACCATATGCCTATAACCGAAGTTTAGAGTCAACTATGAGATGTTTTGATGCACATCTCCATATTTTTCCACTAAATCCTTTTTATATGTTTCCTACAAGAAATCAATCAAAACTTCAATAATAATAACAACCAACAAAAAATTTAAATACGTGTAAAAAAGAGATACAATAAAATTCTTTACCCAGTTAGATACAAATTCGTTTTTCTTAGTTTTGTGGACTTTGAAATACAATTCATTATAAGAAATAGGTCTCTTGTGCTCTGCCTCTTGTCATAAAACATTAGAATAACATTAAAATGATTTTTTTTTTAATTCTACAAATTTTGTTGAATGGCAAGAATTTGAAGTTGTGATTCTTAATTTCAATAAAGTTGGACAAATTAGTTTCAATCAATTTTGCTCATAAACTATCAACATAAAAATTACTAACTAAACTATTAGTTTAAAATATTAGCCTGGCTATTGATTAAAGTTCATTTAACTACCTTCTACAATAAATAATAGAATTAAGAGTTATATTCCTAATAGAAACAAAATTAATGACAACGGTAGTAGAATTAGCATGTAGAAGTCAATATTTTATTACTAAAAATCTACTACAAATATAATGTATACCATTAATAGTAATTCACATGTTTCATACCAACACACTATAAAATTATACTCATTAAACTATTCAGTTTTAGTTCTAAAACAAATAATTTATTTTTATATAGTTAACTTTATTACCATAGCTTTCAAGTATTGCCCAAAACTTCTTGAGCCTTCAGTGTGCACCATATAACCAAGCTTTTAATTCCTATTTATTGTTCTAGCAATAGACTTTTTTTTCTATTCTGGAGTTGTCCATATGTCATATAAGTCATTCTAAATCTTAGTCCTTATTCCTTTTGGTCCATGACCCTACAATCAACAAGATTTTTTTACTTTGTTGTTGCTCTTGCCTTAGTCGTGCTTTAGCCAAACAATCAGAATATTTATCCATGCAAGTTTTGTTCCAAACAGTTCTTGCCATGTTGTGATCATATTCTATTTCAAAAAGATATTTTTCCTACATAAATATAATTTATGTAAATTCATTTGTGAAAATATATAATCATGATACATAATACTTGTGGTATAATTGCTTACCATCAAATTATTTATTTTAGCCAAATAACTTAACCAATTTACTGCTGACTTGAGCATTCTCATGAGTACCTCAGATATAATATTCCGAGTCACAGAAGATTCTAGACAAAAACACTTCCTATATGTCTATTCAATTTTGAATTTAAGTTCAAAAAGAGAAATCTTATGAATCAATAATTTAAAAATATAAAATAGTAACACTAATAAGAATTAGTAATTAATAAGTTAAGTGAAACTTACAGTTTGCAAGTAAGTTTTTGCATACATATAACTTGTTACAGTTTGCAAGTAAGTTTTTGCATACATATAACTTGTCTCCTATCAGCTTCATTGTGGGGCACTTGCGAAATTTCTTCAAATCTTCTCTTGCATTTGTATTGTCTTTTGTTTTGTCTTTTTATGTCCATGACAATATAAAAGATATTATCAAATACATTCTTTTTAATATGCATAATATCCAAATATGTCTAATTAAATTAGTGGACCAATAAGACAATTTCTAAAATATGCTTATCTTCAACCAATTATGAGTTATACCAAAGACAGGTTGACATCATTTTCCCAATTTCAAGCCAAATGTAATTTCATTACATTGATTAACCATGTTTAAGACATCTATGTCACTGAATTATTGTGGAGGCAAGAAATTTTTCACTATTGATTTCTTAAATGAGTTTCGATCACGACGAAATAGATGATCAATAGGCAAATGTTGTTGATGACAATCAAACCAACAAGGTTTCGTACCTAGTCCAAATGATTTGACATTGTCTATGCAATAAAGACAAGTTAATTTCCCATGAGTGTTCCACCACAGACAACATTCCATAAGTTGGAAAATCACTTATAGTATAATGTTGTTTTCATAATAACATTTTTCCATTTCCATGCATCAAACGTGTTAACTCCAATGTCCTACAACATTTTTAAGTCATCAATTAAAGGTCTCAGGTAGACATCTAAACTTTTACTAGGTGACTTTGGTCCAAGAATGATAAGAGTAAAAAATATGTATTCCCTATTCATACATAGACTTGGGGGAAAATTGTATGGTATGACAAAAACAAGCCAACAAGAATATTGTTTACTTGAGTTAGAAAATGGATTAAAACCATATGTGTAAAGTCCAAGTCTAACATTCCTTGGATCTTGTACAAATGTTGGATGTGTATGATCAAAATGCTTCTAAGCCTCAACATTAGCTAGATGTGTCATCACCTATTCATCTTGACGCACTCCATCCACCTACCATCGCATATATTTTGAAGTATTTTTAGACATAAAGAGACATTAAAGTCTTGGAATAATGGGAAAATATTTCAAACATTGAGTTAGACACATCCTTACTTGTAGATGAAGTTTCCTTTACCTTAAACTGTGGGGTTTCACATATAGAGCAAATAGTCTTGTCTTTATTTTCTTTGTAATATAACATGCAATGAAGTAGGCATGCATCTATCTTTTGATATCTCAATCCCAACTCATTAACCACCTTCTTGAACTTATATATAATGGTAGAATAAGTATTTTGAAAAGTGAACATCAAAAGGAAAATTCTCTTTGTTAATACTTAATAGTATAGATAATATACAATATATAATATAAATTATAATATTATAGATTATTGATTGTAATATAAGTTATAGATAGTAGAGTAATGAAGTATTTTAGATATAAATGTTTTAAAGTAATTGCTTTCTTAAGGTTATAAAGAAGATCTAGTGACAAAATTTACATTTGATAAGAGAAAGGTTCTGGTTCAAAATTCTCCTATTACAACGTAGTTTATTTTTTAATTTTTAAATAAATATAAAATTAGAATAAGTATTTAAAAAAAAAATAAAAAAAATCTTTATTAATAATATACCTTGACAGGCTTAATATCCCTGCATCAATCTAGAGCAATTTTTCTTCTAAAGAAATCCAAAATCACAGTCATCTTTAATTATCATCCACAAACTTAATTCCTATCTACATTAATCAACAACTTAACAATCACGAACCATCTCTTATGATTAAAATATAACAAGAAAAAGACAATTCGAGTTGTCAACAACAATTGTGTGCGCTGAAGTATGAATCACGTAACTACATAAGCTTCAAACATTAATTATATACTTTCAAACATTAATTGTGTGCGCTGAAGTATGATATTCAAGATCTTTTCCTTATAGATTAGTTTATAAAATATTTAAAATAAGTCAAACATTATTATATTTGTATTAGTTATATACTTTCACTGTTTTTTAATTAATTCATATCCTTTACTTTCACTGTTTTTTAATTAATTCATATCCTTTATAAAATTAATTAATTTAGTTTGTAATATTAAATTTGTTAGTAATTTTTATTTTAAATTACCCTTAAAATTATTTGAACTCATCATATTTTTAAGGAAAAATAAATTTATCTTATTAAGTTAAAAAATTTACTGTAAAATATTTAAAATTATTTTAATAAGAATATTAATACAGGCGACATTAATGTAAAATATTTTTATATATATTTTTAAAAAAAATTATATTCAGATTGTAGCATCCCAAAATTCAAATATTTGAATAATTATTTAGTTAAGATAAAATTAGCTTGTCAAATAAATATTAAAATAAAGATTCATTTGAATTTAAAAAATTAAGAATTTATTATTATGAAATGATTTTTATAATCTAGATAAAATACTTGTTATATTTGAAATTGGTGATCTCAACAATAGTATATGTATTTATCATATTATATTATATATATATATATATATATGTTAATTCTATAGAAGTATATTTGATATGAAAATATAAGGTAGAATTTAGATAAGATGGTATTATATTTTATTTAATCTTATATATCATATTTAGTATAATGAAAAAAAAATAAAGATAAAATAATATATTATATTTCATTAGATAAAATTAAAAGATCAAACTGTTTTAAATGAAAAATTAAGTTAGGAGAAGATAATGCTATTTTTAAAATAATAGTAAGATAATATAAAATAATATTTTATTTTATTTTAAATTTGAACCATATACCAATATTTCATCAAGATAAGCTATTATATAGGGTTAAGTAGTTTCTTCAAATAATTATAGATTAGTTGGATTGAGAAAGAGGGATAGAAGAGCAAAGGAAAACAAATTAAAGTTGTGGATCTCTATTCAAGAGGTGAGTAAAACAACTTTTCTAAACCTTCATTGTATACTTCTTGAATGATATGCTTTTTAGCCTTTCAACTATTTAATTTATGCATAGCGTTTTTAAATTTATTTTAGAAACTATCTTGCTTGAGATACTCTCTTTATAATGTGGAATTTACAATGCTTCATCTGTTATGGAAATAAAATGTGAGGTACCTCCATATTATATAGGGAAGAGGGTTTAGATACCTCCATCTGGGATGGGAAGAGATTTGGGATACATCCACAATAGCATGGGAACACAATGAAATGTCATTCTATGAAATATGAACTCATAAACCTTTTGACAAATCTATTGAAAACCTAGTTCTGGGAACCAAAGAGTGGAAGTGAGTGATCTTGAGTATCACTATACTTTGTGAATTGTGTGTTTGCATAAGGATATTAAACCAAAAACTATTTTTATCGTGTTTATTATTATCGCTAGAAATAATTGGATTATATCATAATTTAGGTACAAAGAAAAATATTTTTATTACTGTAGATACATGGTTGTTTTTCTAGATTTTGTGCCGGCAAAAAACAACACTATTTACGAACCTTTTTTAAATTGTTTTATTCACTAGGATTTCCATCTCATGAACGTGGAGGCTAAAGAGGCATGATGGTTGACCCCTTATTAGATATTTTTATTTAGAATGAACATTATTGTTATTTCAATTATCTTTTAACTTCATTTTAGAGAGTCTACATTTGACAATTATATTTTGTAAGGATGATATTTTTTATTTATTATCTCGAAAGTTTGGTTATTTTCAATAATTATTTACTTATTATAGTATGAGTTATTACGGTAACGAATGACGTTACATAGATACGAAAGTTTTATATTTATATTAAATTTTGATAATTTTTTGTTACTCATGTAACCTTTCATATTGTTTAAACAGATGGAGTGAATGACTTTCATGTAAATAAATCAATGGGATAAGTTATATCTCTTGATTGAATCAACAAAAGCTTGAAAATTGAGTGTTGAAATCGAAAATACCAATGTTATTTAATGACTTTTAATAAATATGGGGTCAAATTTTTATCTAAAATAAAGTTAAGAGAGTCAAGGAGTAATTTAAATCGGCCATTACTTATATATGAATACTAAAAATTTCTTTTCATGTAAACTTTAAAGAGTTTAATTGGTATACAATGTCAGCTCTTCATTCATGGTAAATTTGTTGACTTTCTTTATTACCACTTTAAATGTTAGTGTATATCAATTAAACTCAAATTGAAATCAGTCATTACTTATTCATGGTAGTTGTTATTTATTTAAAAATTAGGAACTTCAAAATGCATCATGCAATTAGTAATTGGAAATGAAGGGTGTTTTTTTTTTATAAAAAAAACCATAATGACTCATTCTCATATTATTTACCTAAATGACCTCTTTAACTATTCATAAACCCAATAAGAAATGGGTTGTCCAGCAATCAATTTCTTAACAAATAAGAAATTGGTACGTGTTTTTTTTATGTATAAAATATAAGAAATTAGTTGTCCAGCAAGAATTTCTTATAGGGTGTTTTTTTTAGATATATTTTTTTAAATTTGTTTTAGTTTATTTTTTATGTATACATGTTTTTCTAAAGTATGATTTTTAAAAAAATTTAAGTTAATTTATATTTAATTTTATTTTTTATGTGTTTTATTTTTATTTTGTATATCTTTTTCATTATTTAAATTTTTTTAAGTACTTTGTAATTTATTTTTTAGTTTAAAGTTTTTACATTAAGATTTTTACATTGATATTTTTAAATTATTTTGGTAAAAAATATTAAAAAATTTAACTTAAAAGTTATAAACTGAAAAATATATTACAAAGCGTTTAAAAAAAGTAAAACAACAAAAGGAGATACACAAGTAAACAATAAATGACATAATAAAATAAAATATAAATTAAAAAATTAATTTTAAAACTCATGATTTAAAACAATTTACATAAGTAAAAAATAAATTTAAAAAAATTGACAATTTTTTTCAGATCTGGTTTTTGAATTTTTTAAAATTTATTTTTTATGTACGTATTTTTTTCTAAAGTATGATTTTAAAAATGTTTAAGTTAATTTGTATTTCATTTTATTTTTATGTTTTTTTAGGTTTAAAATTATTAATTTAAAAAATTCAAAAACTGAAAAATAAATTACAAAACTATTTAAAAAAAATAAAAATAACGGAAATGATGCACAACATAAAAATAAAACACATAAAAAACAAAATGGAATATAAATTAACTTAAAGTATTTTTAAAATCATACTTTAAAAAAACATACATGTATAAAAAACAAATTAAAGTAAACTTAAAAAAACAAATAAAAAAAATACCTTAACCAATTTCTTATAGATTTTTTACATAAAAAAAAATAAAACATGTTGAGTAATTGATTCCCTACAACCAATTTCTGAACATAAATAATAGAAGTAATTCAGAAAAGAAAAACACATTAAAAAATTAGTTGTCGGGTAACCAATTTTTTATAATTTTTTACATAAAAAAAACACGTTGAGAAATGGATTCTCTACCATCAATTTCTCAACATAAATAATAAAATATGTTATTTAAATAAATAATGTGAAATATGAGTTATTTTAATAATTTTTTTATTTTGATATAAAAAAGAAAATAAAGCTGAAAAGAAGACACTCACATGCCAAGTGAGTACCCAAATTTATTGAACCAACACATGACCCATCCCACAAAAAAAGTCGTCTCATAATAGCTGTTCAGTTTTTAATGAATTTTTCAATTACCTATGGACCACGTCCGTCTTTAAATTTGTCTTCTACATTAGTCTTCTCTTAATTTCTGGAAGTTTTAAAAATGAATATAAAGTTAAAGTTAAGAACAAGAGATTTAAAAATACAAAATGGTAAAATCATTCTATAATTTAAAAGTCATTCTTAAGTTAAAATTTTTATGTTTTTTTTATGAACCAAAACAACTTTATTCAAATCAAAAGAGTTATACAACGAGTACAAAATGTGTCTTCTAAATAAAATAAGGAAGAAAGTAAGAATAAACCTAAACACACAAAACTAAAGGTTCATCACTAATTTAACAAACAAATGTGTCATGATTTTGGTTTTTTTCTTGCATAACACTTCTTAGAAACTCAATTGAACTTCATAGTTGATATTTCAACCTGTAGAGCTTGTCTCTTAAATATTGACACATTCATCACAATCAAACGACCATACCTTCCTCACCATTTTTTAACCAATAACCAGACCTCGATATTGATAACAAAGAGATGAAAGTTGTTATGTAGCACCATCGTCGTCCCCCACCCAGTACTTAACTCGACCCAAACTTGATAAAACAAGCTACAATTCACAAACAAATGGTGTGTTGTTTCAATTGGCTCCCCAGAAAAAGTGCACCCAGCCTTGCTTGCTAAAATAACACCTCTCTTACATAGGTTGTCTAGAGTGAACAACCTATTGTTATGCAATTGCTAACCTAGGCATTGAACCTTTGGTAGATTTTCTTTAGCTTACATAATTCCAAAAACAAGTTCACCTATTGTGATGAAGTGGTTGATATCAGTCGGTACACTAATGCTACAACTTACATTTCGGCCTCATCTGTCATCCACATCCACTTGTCTTGTATCGTCTCCGATAATACAAAATTTCCCCAATGTATATATTAATAATTCACCGAACCACTATTTTTTCCAATCAAATAATGTCCTCCTCAAACTCCACTTCCATTCGACGCCCCCATTTTGCATCTCCTTTATTGTAATGTTTTTATGAGATGCTATTCTAAATAATTTGCTATATCTGATGCTTAATCTCTCCTTCCCTAGCCACCTGTCATGTGAGAACATGATCTGACTTTTGTCTCCCACTGTTCATTTAACATTTTGATTCCACTAACCTAATTTTCCTAGAACTACCTCCTTTGTGGATTGTAAATCTATCCACCATCTAGAATGATTTATGCCTTTGACTGCCAAAGATCCATTAGGTCTCTCATACTTTAAGCCCAAAACTTTCAAACATAACCTATTCTCTTACACTTTGAGTCTCCGTATCCATTTGTTGGGAAAACAATTCAAATTATTTTAATTTCAAATCTTTAGATATTTAGAAAAAATATTGTTTTATCTTTAGGATTTGTTTAGATTTTAAAAATATTATTTGTAAAATAGAGATTTGTTTCCTTATTTAAGATTAGGATGTCAGATCTATAAATAGGGTTTCTGAGATAAGAAAAATCATCTGACCTGAATAGGGGGTCACCACCCTAGGTGAGATAAGGGGTTATGATGTGGAAGGATGGTTTACAAGTTTTCCAGTAGTCCCTAAAAACTTGTCAGCAAGCATGAGGTGTGAAACATGTGAACAAAAATATGGGAAAGGTTTGCAGGTTTCCCAATAGTCTCTAAAAACTTGTCGTGAATGTAGACATGAGTACAAATTACATGAACAAAATAAATTTGTGACCTTTCTTTTTGCTTAGGTGTTGTTGTTTGTTTTATAGCGTATTTTTCTTATCAATATGAATAAAGAGAAGTTCATTGGTTGTGTTTTTTGACCAACACTATTTACCTACCAAGCGCCACATTAAACCTTTGTATATCTTCATGCCTAAAACCCTCATTCCTCCTCTCCCCATAGACATTGACCCATGACACCATTGAATCTTATGTAACATTTTATTTGGTTATGAGATTTGAAACAAAGAAGAAATAGAAAAATCAAAGTTCTTAAAATTAAATTATTTAAAAGCTATTTATGTTTTCTTTAGATTTTAATATGATTAGTCCCTATAATTTTGTGACTTTTTATTTATAGTTATTGTAAGTCTTAACTATATGGTATCTATATATTTTTTATAAGTCAAAAAAATATTATTAAAAAAAAAGCACAAGTTGTGTCTACTTATGTTTACAAAGAGAAATACAACTAAGTGAGTAAGCTGATAAACTTCTAATTTGAGTCATAAAAAAAAGAATAAATATTTGTTTGACAACAGTTTTATAAAACCGTTTTCAGTATTTTAGTATTTAAAAACTAAAAAATTGTTTTGGATAGTGTTTTCTTAAAACAATTTTTGAAAACAGTTTTAGTTTTTTACTTTTTAAAAACTAAAAAACAAAAATAGCTGAAAGTATTTGTGTTTTTCCGTTTTCTATTTTTATTTTGAAAACTCAAAATACAATCAAAATACGTTGTTTTTTTTTACTTTTCATTAATGAAGTTTTAATATTTATGAACAAGTTTTTCCATTTTTACATCTTCAAATCAGTTTTCAAATAACACTTACGAAACAAGTTTTTTTTTTCTTTTCCTTCCAAAAACATTTTTTGAAAACTATTCTTAAAAATTCTTTTAAAAAATTAAAAAATAAAATTAAATCAATCAAGTCCTAAAATTTACTACTCTTTCACACAGAAAAAAGAGATTCATCAATCCATTCTTACATATGACTAAATTGTTAATTTTTCCGCCAACACCATTCTCATTAAAAGGTGTACAATTAATTTTAATTTAATATAATACGATATAAAAATATTTAATTAAAACATTTTAAACTATAGGATTTAATAAAATTTTTATAAAAACTGTGATTATCGCATATTAACCTTGTCAATTTGGAATTTGAAATGGCAATTTTTTTAGTTTGGGTAATTAGTTTGCAGGATTTTTTTACTGTTATCTTTTTGCATTACTTGCTTTTAATAAGTTAACTTCTTGTTTTTATATATTTATGTGTTGATTACGTAATCTTGTTTTGTATAGTAAATTAATTTTAATAGGATTTTTTTAGTTTTCAAGTATTATATTTTTTGAAATAAGTGTATAATAATTTTTTTACCCGAAATAAGTGTTATATTAAAATTTTTAACATAATATTAATTGTTTTTCTACTAATCGTCCTAATTGATATCACTTTAGATTTTTAATGTAATGTAATAATAAAATTAATTCTGTAAAATTATCACTTTTTTTTTATATTTATTAGTTTTTCCTAATCTGTGTAAAATATAAGATGTCTCTTATTTTAGAACTTAGGGAGTATATGTGAAACTCTTATATCCAAAACACTTTATACTTAATTATAAAATGAGAAATTAATAATGTAAATACAAACTTAACAGTTTAGTAAAAGAATTTACATATTAAATATTTACTTATTTTTTAAAACTATAATAAAAGGAAGTTTAAACAAGTGCTAAAAGAAATTAGTTATCACTAAAATGACCTTTATAAAGGTTCCAACAAATAAAAACAAACTAACAAGACTACCTACCTAATTAATGTTTTGTTTTGATGTCATATATAATCATAAGTGTCTCAAATAAAAAATGATAAAAGAAGCCTAAGCTTTATCCTGCACGATCTCTTGTTGTGCTTATTTAATTTAGATTATGTTCACCTGAAAGTGACATCATACCTAAACAACAAAGTAACAATAAACAAAAAGAGGAAATCTCACACATGTTAAGGCACAAATAAGGAGAATGAAAAACACAACAAATAAAAGCATCATAAGAACATACACAACAAATAGAGGGACTTCATGAAAACTTTTGCTCTTAATCTATATGCATGTGGTATAATGAATCCTAGCACAAAATGCACATATAAGGTAACCTAGGAGTACATGAAAACACACAAGGGTAACACATACACTCTTACCAATATGAAGATCCAATCAGCATTTGTTGGTATTTTGATAGTTGTGTGTGGTTACTTCTTATCATGGAAGTCTTTCTAATAATATTCACAACCAATGCTCGCAACAAAAGGATGCATGAATGTATGGACTCTCACAAAACACATAGCACATATAGGCACATAACTAGGCAATACCTAAACTTAAGCATTGTTAGACACAAAGTCTAGATTTTACAAATCACCAAACAAATTAAAAACTTGAAATTTACAATCTACAAAGCAACAACTTATAGCACATGTTCTTATATCACAACATTTCACTCATAAAGCTTAAGACACACCACTTCATACACCCATAAGTCTTACTCTCAGAAATCACCACCATATTTCTCTATGTTTTGGATGTTAGCTTACTTATTTTGAATCAGTGTCTATCACATCTAATTGGTGAAAATACAATATCTAGATTTATATTTCTCCTATCAAATTGATTGTTATCCAATTTTAAAAATAAGACATTCATCTACAATTCTCATGTTGACATCAAGAGCTAGTTTCAATATTTACTATGTCAAAAATTGGAAAAACATGAATCGATCGCCTAATCCTGATAGCTTGATCTTTGGTCACTATTTAATCTTAATGTTAGTTCTATACCTCTTTTTGAGTGGAATAAACGACATTAGTCAAATAACATTTAGGCATACAACTTTAATGAAGAGTACATCTTCAAATTCAATAATTTTCCTACTTGTTTTCACATTTGAAAGTTATGAATGTTGTTAGTGAAACATGCATAGACATGCGTACATTAATCACGATGCACTAATGTGCATACTTGGAACCTTTATGCTTACAAACTAAGCATGGGTGTGAATATCTTAAGCACGATGAATGCATGCCTAAGCATGAGAGTGCATACTTAAGCACAAGCAATGTATAATTATTATGCACATAAAATGCATACTTGAATAAGATTTCAAAAAGTGTGAACTCATTCTCTTTAGGTATGGTTTCTGTACCCCTAAACTTTCCTATTTTGGGCATTAATTCCCCAATTCCATTTTCACTGTACTCTATAAGTTTATCCATATGCAACTCACATATAGAGTCAATTAAACAAAATATCATGAAATACAGATGAATTCTAATCATGCAAGGAAAACAAAACTCAATTCATACAAACAATACTAAGATGTGACTCAGTTGATTAAGGAAGGAGGGAGGTGGGGAAAAATCACAGTTTTGATATCCTCACCGTTAAAAAAACTAATATTTGACTTATAAAAAAATATTAATTGCTTTGGATGTTTATAACTTCTAATTCCATACATTTAAATGTATAAGTTGCTTCACTACCTATATTTTGTATGCATTGCACATGCGAGATAATTTTCCACTTCCTTTGCCTTCGAATGATAATCTTAATTTACTCTAACCCACAAAAGCTAAAAACGTGAGACTCAAGTGTGATATCTTAATCCTAATTTACTATAGTTAACCATTCGAGTGAGCTTCTAACATCATATCTAACTTAACATTCATACCATCTCTTTTACTCATATTTATTATTTGTTTTGATAATCACAAATCAATTCTCAATTTATTTTAATGCCACAAATTAATAAATTAATCTATCATGTGAAAATAAATTGCACTATTATATTATTATTATTATTATTATTATTATTATTATTATTTTAAAAAAATGTTGTATGTTACCATATGAATTTAATGCACATTTTTTCAAACATTTTTTATAAACAAATATTAATTGTTAGTGTGTTAATTTTATTAGTGAAAAAATTCAAATTCACTTTTCATCCCCATTTCTCCATTCTACCGTTAGACTAACCTTTAACTCCTTTTACAAACATTTTAGTTAATAGATATTCAACCACTTTCCACCCAAACAATAAAGTTTTTTTGTTTTTGTTTGTGGGACTATCCACCCTTTTTCCCCCACAAATCACCTAAATAAGAATTGAATTAATATGCAGTGACAACAAAAAAGAGTTTTACACTATGTTCAATCACAACTCTTTACTTATATGATTTAAAATATTAATTAATAAAGTTAATAGACTTACTATTAACAAAAAATTATAATTGAATGTCAATATAAAAAAAACTGAAAGTACATACTAATTAAACTTCTAAAATAAACCAGATTAAAACATCCAGTGAGTTAACTTTCCTCCTATCACTCCAACTCTTCTTCTCAAATCAAACAAAACATAAGAAATTGAAAAAAAAAACTAAAAAAAAAAGGTTAAAG
Source organism: Psophocarpus tetragonolobus (assembly GCA_037954015.1). Lineage (NCBI taxonomy): Eukaryota > Viridiplantae > Streptophyta > Magnoliopsida > Fabales > Fabaceae > Psophocarpus > Psophocarpus tetragonolobus. The sequence continues at coordinate 44,403,185 of CM075688.1, read as the reverse complement.
ATTGAAATCTTTCTTAATAACAAAAAATAATAAATTAATAATTAATATTTACTGGTAAAAATTAATGATATTATGTAACAATAAAGATAAAGAAAAATAAAAGATGTTAGTGATTGAGAATTTCTAAATTAAGATGTTAAAATGTCACTACTCTTAATCAAATCAGTCTTCATTTTTCTTTAATCATAGGCTTGGATTGGTGAAGTATTCTTACCAAAACCAAAACCAAAACCAAAACCACTTAAACAATGGACATGAAAGAGCAATCTATAGCATAAAGAAAATGCTAAACCCTAAATTAACAATGTTATATATCTTTATGTAAACTTGATATAATCCAAAAAATATAAATTATCCAAGACAAGACGAAGACATGGATTACTACATATATAACATAACCAACTGTCAGTCTGACAGCAGGGACAAAGCCATTACACATTACAAGAATGACCCATTTGGTAAGTCAAAACTAATTCATGCTATGTCTGTACTAAATTTTAGACACATTAACTTTTTAAAAGTAGATATGAAAAATCTATCTTAGAAAAAATAATTTATTAATAATACTACGCATGTCGTGTGTCACGTGTCTCGTATCACTAACACTTGAAGAGGCCTGTTAGTGTATTCGGTATGTCCAATCACACTAATCTTGCTCCCACCAATAAATAAACTATATATTAAAAGGGAAACACAATCCGTATTTTATTTATGCTCACGTAATAATTAATTTGAATAACGTTAACTTGCAAGTTACCCTGAGTATCCATTTGGTAAAAGAAGAAAAAAGGAAATATGTGAACAAAAATATAAGAAAAATAATACATTAAATTAAGAGAAATGGTAAAAATAGAAAAGATAAGTAAATCAATAAAGATAATATATAAAATTAAATATTAGAATAAAAATTAGATTTTTTAAAATATAAAATTAAAATCACGTAAAAAGAGAACTAAAATTATAAGCCAGGAATATTTAAAAGGCATTAAATATTATATAATTTTGTCAGGATAAATCTTAGGGTAGCTTTTGATTAGTTGGCAGAGATTGTTGGATGAAAAGATGACAACTTTATTGTACAACAGTATTTGATTTAAGAGGGAGAGAAGATTTTAATAAAATGGTAGAGGAAGAAAAGGAAAGATCTTGTTCGGACTATAATGCTAATGGAGAGAATAATTTAGAGAACCTTAATAAACAATCATACATTAAAAATTAAGAAAATAATTTTGATTAGAGAATTTTCTGTTAAGCAAAAATAAGTCACATATAATAGCATATAAATTTAATATATTATATTAAGTTCAAATGTTCAATAAAAGCAAAACAAAAATAAAAATGCATTAGTTTTGTTGTTTTAATAAAAAAATAACTTCATTTTGTTTTTTCAAAATGGAAGATTAAAACAAATTAAGGCAAAATTATGTCATGTTTCAGTTTCAGTAAAAAATAAAGCTTATTTCCAGATCCGAAAACCCATTAAATTAGCCAATTTTTCCTTTTTTGTTTTGTTGAAAGACAATTTGAAATTCAGCTGGGTTTTAAGAAACAAAAAACTAGGCATGTGACTGGTTTCTACTTAAACCAGATCAAATTTCTAAGATCATGATTAAGATCATCTTTAGTTATAACTTATTAATGCACTTCATCTAACAAATGAAATCATGAATGTTAATAAATCTCACTTCCTTAGATCTTGAGAAAATAATGATGGATCCCTCTCTCTCCCTTCCTCTTTTCACTTTCTATATCTATTACGGGATTAAAATTAAAAGTATATTTATGTAAAGATTAAAAGTAATAATTATTAAGATTAAAATACTTTCAAATTTAAATTTTATTTAACAATTATATTTGTAAAATATTCATCAAATAAAAAATTATAAAATTTTAATATTATTATCATCGTGACTGCAATTACCAACATACATCATCACCTATATTTATTTATGAAAAAATATTTAATTAAACATAAGTTTTAATATAAATATCTAAATAGGTATATTGATAATATAACAGTAATACACTACTACTAAATGGTATTAAATATACTGTATAAATTTTTTTACCAAACACATGTTTTAGTATTATTGGTTCAATTATAAGTTAAAAATAGCTTAAAATAAAATTATTCTAATGACTAAAAAAAATAAACGGTGATTGGTTATATAACTAGTAAGTTGTGTAGATTTATATATATAGATAGAAGATAATATTTTTTTAGTACATTACATTAAATTTTTTTTATCAAAGTATATACAATTTCACTTTTATTATTTTTCTACATTAATTTTTGTTATATTTAATAATATTTTTTATATATTTAAAAACATAATACTTGTTGGAGTGCAAGTGTAAGTTGAAGTCTCATATTGGTAAAATTTAAAAAGTTGAATAATATATAAGTGAGTTGAAGGTAATATCATATTCTCTTGTATATAAGTTTGTGTCTCGTAGTTCTACATATTCTAATTAGTTTAAAAAGGCTGTTCTAATTAGTTTTTGTTTCTTCTAAATAACAAGTGTTGTTGTTTGAGCGATATAAGTTGTGTCGTGTCTGAAGTATGTAAGAGTTGTATAATCAGAAATTGGTTGGTGGGTGTGTGGTTTATGAAAGCACATTTAAATATGATCGTTGTAAATATGGTTGAAACTGAGTTATCTGAAGCAAGCTAGCTCTTGGGTCTGTACAAAGTGGAAGATACAAGTAATATTAATTAGAGAGACGGCATTGCAACAATGTGAGGCAAATGGGTTGGATGAAAATCCTCAATCCTAAATTCATGTCTGAAATTCGTATCTTACTTTCTGATCTACCAGTAAAAGAAAAACATTATTTAATAAACTAGCTAAGAATTTATAAAAAAAAATCACATAGGAGAAATTGGTTACAAAAGATTTGAAACGTTGATACGGCCAAAACAGTTGGATCCCAATATATTTGATTTGGTTGTCCTTTACAGTGTATTATTAGCTAGGAGTAGTAGTTGCATCATAATATACCTTTTAGTTACAACAACTACTCACCCCCACGGAAACGAGACAAGTCACAATCATGAAAGTTGGTTTAAACTCATGTGCTCTTATATTCATATACTTCTTCTAAATCCAAAACTTAACCGGCTCTTCCATGCAACTTGATGGATGTTCCAGAATCAAACCTTCCCTTAGGGGCAAGAAGAAAAGTAGAATTGAAGGACCAACTCATATGAGACAGTGGACCAGTATAAAATAAATGAATGTTGAAACAACTCAGGTAGTAAATTGTGCATTAACTAGGGTGGTGCGTGTTACGATGAAAATTAATAAAATAAAAGGGGTAGTAACAAAAGGAACCTCGTAGTCATTCAGAATGGAGTGCCTGAACCAGGCATTCACCGAATTATCTACATTTTCATCCTGCACACTCCACCAAGCCCAAGAAGAAACCATGAATTATGACATGACAGAAGCCGTTTTCTAGATGTAACTACTATCCTTTAAATATGTAAAATGTAAAATATGGAAAGTTGTTAGTACTTAGTACAAGGGTATGATTCGAATTTTCTTCAAACTCTAACAAAACCATTTTTCATTGTAAAATTAATTTCAACTTTTGTTTCCTTATCTACCAAAAGTTTGAATAACAGTAAATTATTTCTGGTATGAACTATAATTTTTATAACTTTAATTGAATTCTAACATGCACTCAGATTCTTGTGTTTCTTAATCAATAAGAAGTTTGGTTTCCAATTTCACAATCTTGTCTAAAGATACTTATATAATATAGAAATAAAATTAGCTTGTTGGATTTCAAATAAAATCTCAAATTTGTGCCGGTTAGTAGAAACAAGATACAACAGTGTAGCTAATAAACTCTTGTATTAATAATATGAGCAGTGAAGGTAGACTGGTAATTAAGGATATAAAAAAAGAGAAAGTATTTAAAAATCACATATCAATATAATGTTGTCTTTGTCAATAAAATATTTTTTTTTCTTATAATTTCTTAATCAGTATTTTTGCTGGGTATTTATAAGAGTAGATTCAAAAAGCACCATTATTAATAATAAAAAAATGGCTTAATTGGAGGAGAAAAAGAATATAAAGAGTATTAAGCAGTTATTTATTTAAAATTTTGTAGTTTTATTTTTTATTTTTTTAATCTGTGAGTTTGACAAGTGTTGACATATCACTTTATTAGATTTAATCATGTCAATTAAATAGAAACAAAATTGTATAGGAAATTAAAATTAAGTGTTAAAAATTATAGCAGTGAAAGTCAGTGTGACTTTTTTTAAAGGTGTGGATAAGAAAAAACAGGGTTGGGTTGGTATTCACATATAATTGAGGTTGAAAATTTGTGGTGTGGTGTTCATGCAAAAGTAGTTGAGTTTTCCACACCTAGATGTTTTGTTTGACTTTATCAGTGTAAATTGTAGCATTTTCACGCAAAGCACTTGGGTTACTAGTTTTCATACCAGATTGTATCTAATAAAAATGACAGTTAAGAATGCACGGTTAAAAGCACATCGAAGTTGTATCTCATTCCTCTAGCAATCTCCGCCAACTCTTCCTATAATTAGTTATCTAACCTTCTCATATCTTCCTACAACACTCTTCCTTCGCTAATGGATTTCTTGAAACGTAAGGGTGCGGTTTACACGCCTGTGAAGGATGTGGACTTAGGCCCCTATAGCACTGAATTCTATCTACAAGCCAATGTCAAAGGTTCACCATGCATTGTCTTTTCTTTTTCTGTCTTTCTTCTTCTTATCTTCATTTCTTGTTCTCCTTCTACCATTCTTTTTCTCAATTATAACATTGAGCAGAGGAGTATCAGGTTTAAGAGGCTCTGCATGTTCTGTGTTCTCAAGTTTTAACACTGATATTTGAATCAGAATGTTAGCTTGTAAACATCTTAATATAGCCATGCACACCCACAAGATGCTAATGATCTTTTCCTCACAGCTCCCCGCATGACTGGACTTCTGATCAAGATTTTTTCTCATTTATTGGAGTGTCCAATTCTTGGAACCTTTCTACTCTTCATATTGAAGAGAAACAATCTTATTCACCGGGTATGCTCCTGTTCCATGTCTCCACTCTCCATCATCACTTGTATTCCAGTTCTGTTCCAGTAAAGATTGAATTCCATACCCTCTTTTTAAACTTCACTCTGATTTATATATTCTATATATAGCATTATTAAGCAAGTTTATTTTTTTTTTCCACAGCTTATCACAAATGCAGAGTTCCAAGAATCGCCTCTCTTTGTTCCCTTACATGATTTTCAAGGTTTGAGAGAGATTTCGGACATGAGCATATTTGATTGTAAAATTTTGACCCTTAAGAAAAAGTTGATCAAGGTTTCTGTTTATTCTTGTAGTCTTAAAAGAAAAAGAAGTCAAAAGTTTAGATTCTTCTTTATCCCCACCTGAGAAAGTTCAGCTTGCACTGGATTGCTTGCCTAAATCTTCTTCGGGAGAAACACTTGATGGAACAAATACTTCATTCTGTCGCTGGACAATAATGGATTATGCCAAAGCTTACCGCTCAGGGGATATAACACCAAGCTTGGTATTTTCATATTTGAAATATAGACATGTTGTCAATGTCCCAAAAGAAAAATGTTGACATGTTGTCTAATCTTATTACTGTGTTCACTCAGTCAACACTCACCATGCACCAAGCTTTATTGCTTTACATTTAATAATCTGCTTCTACAAAGGCCATTCAATATACAGTGTCTCTTTGATGATTACATCCACAAGTGACAAGTCCTTCAAATTTCTAGTGGTTCTGACTTCAGAATATTGGTGTACTAATCTATTCATTAAATTTCTTTTCTATTTTCATTTTGCAGGTTGCAGAACGATTTATTGCTGCTATTGATGAATCCACAAAACCCCCATTACAAATGGGATTCTTTATTCACTATAATGCTGACGATATACTAAGACAAGCAACTGAGTCAACTCTTCGATATCAAAAGGGTACTTCGCAGCAACTCAAATGTCTTTTTAAAATCATAATACTTCCTTCATTCACCCTTTATTGAAACCCATAATTATGAATATTGAATACATGTGCCTCTGCATCCACGAGTAAGATGTATGCTACTTACCTCCCCCAACCCCACTTTCTACTAACGCATGTGGTACAAATCTCATGAATACTCTATTCTAATATTGGAGGCTAGACAATAATAATTTATAAATTGAAGCAGTTAAGAAATTAAAGTGTCTTCATTAACAGGTTATTATAACTAATAACTCGGGCACAGATTGTTTGTCCTTCTTTAGGCTTTGTCCTCGTTTATGTTCAGATACTTATTTGATGCGATACTATATATGCAGGGGAACCAATCTCCGTGTTGGACGGAATTCCTGTTGCTATCAAGGATGAGATAGATTGTTTGCCATATCCGACAACCGGTAGTATAGTGTGTTATTGTTTTTCCCAAGGTGTCTTCTATTCAAATGATTAAACTGCTGATTTCATGATTCACTTAAGCCTCTAAAATGGTGTCCTCAAGGAGGTACAACGTGGCTGCACAAAGAAAGGCCTTGTATCGATGACGCTTGCTGCGTTAAGCGGCTAAGATCATGTGGTGCCATACTTGTTGGGAAAACCAATATGCATGAACTTGGGTCTGGAACCAGTGGGATAAATCCACATTATGGGTAAGAGCTCCTTGTGTTATATTCACATTATATGACATCTTTGGTGGACTTGTCTTCTGAATTAAGTACCAAGGAATGTACATTGAACTAGTTGGTGACAAGAGCGTGTCTGTTTATCTACTTTGTAGGCCTGCTAGAAACCCATATGATACCAGTAAGATTGCAGGAGGTTCTTCTAGTGGATCTGCTTCTCTGGTGTCTGCTGGACTGTGTCCTGTTGCCCTTGGTGTTGATGGGGGAGGTATTTGATTTATATCTGTACATGAAAGACCAGAGAAATCAGCATTCATTATTGCTTTGTAGCATTGAACATATATATGAATTTTCTAGGTAAATTTATTTCAGTACTGCATGAATATTAAGAGTACTATAATACAAAACTTGGTGAATTACTTGGATGTTTGCTCATCCGTTCAGGATCTGTAAGGATGCCAGCTGCTCTTTGCGGTGTTGTTGGTCTAAAACCAACTTTTGAACGTATACCTCATGAGGGGTACGTAGTCACTTTTGTTTTATAATGTTTAAATACTTGGAGGGTTGTAATGACTTAGGAGGATGATCTTCTGCTACATTCAGAGTTCTTCCCCTAAACTGGACAGTTGGGATGGTTGGAATACTAGCAGGCACTGTTGAGGATGCATTAATTGTGTAAGTAATCCTTTCTGAGAGATTCTTTCTTCGAGGAAATTTTAAGATTGGTTTTTCAGCATTTAATGTTTCACTGTTTATAGTTATGCAGCTATCAGTGGCGAAATTCCATATCATAAAACCTTCAGCGAGTTGGTATGATCTTGTTTTTCAGTTTAATGATTCTGATTATTGATTAGACTTCCCATTTTTAAATATCACATACCATTCTGATTAGATTTACACTTTCAAATTCTACATACCGAGTCTAAAGTTAACCTTTTGCTAATTCTTTGAACTTCTAACGTCACCATGTAATACTTCAGACTAAGATAAATCTTCCACGACTGAGCTTGACAAAGTCCATATCTGACTTCAAGTTAGCAAAATATGGGAAGGTTAGACACCTGTTGCCAGCTATATATATGTGTGTGTGTGTGCGCATTATCATTCTCAGAAAACAGGTTGTTCTAACATCATATAGTTTTGTAACCACTACTTCCATCCATTAGTGGTTTGATGATTGCAGCGAGGATGTAAGGATATGCTGCACCAAAGCTTTGCACAAGCTTCTGAATCATTACAATTGGAAGGTACTTCAAAATAATAAAATGATAATAAATGGTGGCTATTTACTAGATTATCATGGTTGCTAGTTTCCCTATATCAATAAATCTTGTGTGATTTGACTACTTGATGTGAATTAGGAAGAATCCACCTTTTAAAGATAGTAAATTCTCAAAGCACTTCTAATACAATTACTGCACCCATCACTGAAAACAGCACAATACAGGCACTACTTGCTAACCTGCTAACATAATTTTCTCTTCAAACACACAAGATCATAGATGTGACCATACCAGAGATTGAAGCAATGCGCCTGGCACATTATATGACGATCGGATCTGAGTGTTCCACTGCACTTGATTCTTTTAAAGACAAGTATGCCATCTTATAAACTCTTTGCTTTCCTCCTTACTGCCCTCAAGATTGAGGAGTATGGTTGCTGACATCACCAAGTTACTACCAAAGGAATTTTGCAGAATTAGGATGGGATGTAAGGGTAGCACAAAGCATCTATGGTGCTTTCAGTGGCTTGGAATATCTTAAAGCTCAGAAAATGAGGTAAGATATGAAAAATGATACCAATAAATTATGGTAATAAAAGTAAACTTCATCGAGGAAAGCCACAAAGTACGTATCAAACACATGTTAGTAATTGTAGACTGCATTCCTCTCTGCACTCAAATTTTTATGTCTAGCATGTGCATAACGAATTCACACACTTTTGATTCGGTCATATCAGGAATACGAAGGATTTTTTATCCTGTAGTAGTATATTTTTAAAGGCAGCTTGTTAAAAATATGAACAGGAATCGCCAACTGCAATTTCACAAGAAAATATTTGCTGAGGCAGATGTCATCGTCTCACCAACAACAGGGTTTGTCCTGTTTCTCAAACTCCACAGAATGGCTTCTTTTGATGAATAGCAGTTTTCACTTTAGTAGCACTTATATGATAATTATGACAGTGTGACTGCTTATCCAATTCAAGATGATGCCATGAAGACAGGTGAACTTGACTACGTGAATGGAGGTATAGTACAGATAAAACTCATTTTATTTTGGAGTTGTTGGTAGCATTTAATATCAAGCACCAAAATAGCTAGCAAAATATGATTCTTTTGTCACTATTTTCAGCTGCACTTGTTCGTTATTCCATAGCAGGAAACTTTTTGGGACTTCCTGCTGTCACTGTTCCGGTAAGATTGTAATTTTATATTCTTTTTTACTTGTTAGTTAAGAGTGTTTTTAAAAAAGTTAAAAAAATTAAATTATTTCAATAATAGATTATACGTATAATCGATTATAATTAAATTAGTTTTTTGTTTAGGTAGATGTTGAAAAGTGGTTTGAAAATAATTAGTCTTGCTTAGATGTAAAATAAAAAAACTCACTTTTTAAAATTAGTTTTTTTTTTTAAAGAAACATTTTCTGAATTTCATTACTTTTTAAAACAACTTATAATGTAAAAAATATATTATAATTTTGATTATAATTTTTTTTCCAAACACTCCAATAATTTTTTTTGACTGACAACAATAAAATTATTGAATACATCTTTTCTGATCGTTCAATATGACACTTTTAGATGCTACTGTGTATTTCGCATCTCACAGGTTGGATTCGATAGATTGGGTTTGCCTATTGGACTTCAGTTTATTGGAAGGCCATGGTCGGAAGCCACACTGATCCATTTGGCATTTGCAGTACAGGTAGGGTTTTAGTTAGGTTTGAAAAACTATTTTCAAATTTATTTTTATTTTTAATTATCAAAATCACTTTATAGTAGAAGAATTTTGAATAGGTCTTTCATGATTATACATAAATATGAAATCCATATGACTTTAGAGTCCTTCAATCATCACATTAAATATTTCTTTAAATTTACTCTATTATTTTACTTTTCTATTATTTTGGTGATATGTAATGATAATCTTGAAGTAGCATGTCCCTTGATTTTGTCGTGGTATTTTTATACTCCTTAGGTAATAGGAGTGTCATGTTAACCATCATTTGGTAATCAAAGGAGATGGAGATTCTTTCCTTGTCGATTAGATTTATTGATATTATGCATACTTTATTATAAACATTTATATCTTAATTATCTTTTGGAGATTGAAGGAGTTAATTACTATTCTTCCCTTACCAAAGGAGGGCTTTTTACATGTAATCGTAATCGATCCATTCATAAGTAGGAATTGAGAAAATCATACAATAAGGGTAACAACAAAACATATATGTTTACCTTTTACCCTACAAGATAAGTATACATTTTATTTCCTATCCAGGAGATAAATATATACCTTATCTATGGGATGAACATGTATTTTCTTTCTTACATAGGGAATTAATATACAACATTCTTAACAAATATGAAATTGAAAAGTTTAAAACATTCATTCATATAGACGAAGGGGAAAATTTATATAGGCAAATGATAAAATGCAAGAAGTTAGAACATGTTAAGAGAATAATATAAAGGAACCTACAATATAGTTAATGGGGAAGGAGAACATGTAAAGGATGGAACTCACCTAGGAGATACCAAACCGAGATGCCTAGATATTTGTTTTTGTTCATCCTCTTTCTATTCATAATACCATTCTCCTTGTTTTTCCTTTCTCTCTTTTCTAGGTAAAAGTGATTATGCCTAAGATACTAATTCACGTTTCATTTAGCTCAAGTCATGCCATAGACTATTCTTTCCTACTCAAGTCATGCCTTAAGTTTCAAAACTTAGAAAGCTAATAGTTATTTACCTTGTGGGCTCTATGCTTTGCACTAAGCCCAATCTTTTACGACTTGGTGGTCTTAACCTTGTATAGAGAAAAGGAAGAGATGAATGAGATTTGTCTTTGCCAATGTAAGTAAGACTTGAATGTTAAATGGCATACTTTGAGGTAATTTTTTTAAGAAGAAAACCAAAATTTTGGTTTTCTAGATGTAAAAACGAATTATAGTTTTGTCCAACAAACTTTCTAATGGCACATCACCTTAACGAAACAAGTAACTATATTATCTTTCATAAAACTCAACAGTTAACTTAAACTTTTTAAACATAAGAATGCAATCTAACACTAAATTAACACTATAGAAATTATTATCATTCAATCACAACTTATACTTAGTAATTTAACCTTTTTATTTACAAAAGATTGTAAATAAAAAGCTATTTTCACTAATATAAAACAAAAAACAAAATAAAAACAATGATTTTAAAATAAAAATTAATTTAAAAATATTTTTCACCAAACATATAGTTTAAGTTAAAATAGATGTTTTAAGCATAGTCTTAAAAATTGACTCAATAAAGATACTAGGTCATTGGGTTAATAATTGAACCATCAGATTACTAATTAACCTACATGACCTTGTATATATTACAAAGATATATATATATATATATATATATATATATATATATATATGTTAAAATAAACAAAAGTCACTACTTATAAATAAAATCTCAAGTATTTACATAAATAAAATCTCAAATACCTAAAGTAATTAAGTGTATACACTCCTCATATGCAACAAATTAAACTAGTAATATCAAAATCAAATTAACAATCCCATGAAAACAACAAAGTGAGGTGTGCAACTAAAAAGAGAACATAAAATAATGGAAAAAAAATAGTTGACAACATATTAATAAAAAAATATCATAATTAATAAAAAATATAGAATAATTTTTTTATTAATTTGAAGGAAATAAAATTGGATGAACTATGTCAGGTTTCTATTGGTCAATGGTTCAATCGTCCTAGATTATCGGTTCGACTGTCTAAGGTTATCAGTTTGATTGTCCTAAATCATCGGTTCAGTTGAGTCGTACCGAATCAATTCATGTCGCTTTGAGATGATAGCATTATTTATTTGATCATTAACCCAACTTGATTGGACCACTGATTCATGGTCCAGTTAGCCGGGTTGTCCAAGTTTAAAACTATGGTTTAAGGGTGAAATTAAGAAAGTAGTAGGAATAAGAAAATAATAAAATGTATTAATTTAACTCATCCTTAAACAAAGTATCATTCTTCATACAATGAATTTTTTGGCTAATGGATGGATTTAGCTTGCGATGATAGTATTATTTTATAAGTAATGTAATCAAATATAAATTCTATAAAAGTGATATTAGTAGTATATTTAGTAGGTTTGCAAAGTTGATAATTGTTGTTTCGTATTGAAAAATATGGTATTGTTTTGTTACCAGGCTATCTACATGTCAGAGTACAGAAAGCCCGAGCTTTACTATGATCTGATGAGAAGGAAGAATAATGGCAATAGCATGTAGTTTGAAGAATAGTCTTGTCTCATCAATTGTATTTCTTTTCTTTTCATATGTCGGTGGATTAAATGTACTATTATTACTACAAAACTTGCCATTTGTGCCCCAGGAGTGGAAATAGAATAGATTTTGTTAGATATAAATCTGATTTCTAGTAAAAAAATTAGGTTTATTAGTTATTTATTTTGTAAAATATTTTTTTAAAAGATTTGCTAAAAAAATCTAGTAGAGAGAAATCCTATGTACCTATTCCTCATTTTGTGTTTTTTTTTTCTGTTCTCTCCAATAAAAAATGTCATGTCATCTAATAAACTACCTTAAAAATGAGAGAATTTTTTAATTAAGTATAATTCATTAAATAACATGATATTTTTTAATTTGTGGCACACGAAATTGAGTAAGAAAATTTTCATTTGATTTCAAATCTATTTTAGAGCTTAATTTATAATAATTTAACTTTAAGATAAAAGTTAATAATATGCATGTTTAAAAAGTGAGTCCAACTTTGGAAGATTTAATATGACCTTTATGATAGTTTTTTTTAGAAGTTAATTATAATAGTTTATTTCAAAACATATATTGCAATAAAAAATCTATGAGATAAAATTATCTTTCAATAATCAATCTATAAGCTCCAACTAAACTCTTTAGGTAGATCAATATGCCTGACATTTAAAAATAAATATAAGATTTTATACTATAATAAATTTAATAATAATAATAACAAATAAAAAATAATAATTATAACAATAAATATTTATTTAAAGAAGGGTTAAAAGATGTTATTTCACTGATCTTTGTGTGAGTATTAGTTAGTTTTACTGATAAGTAAACGACTTTAATTTTAACCAACCTAGCTACAATCTAATCTTTTTCATTAAATTTGTTTTTATAAGTCTTGGATTCTTGGTCTTATTTATTTTCTAAATAGTTTGATGTGTGCCCGGACCTAATGGCTACTTGGCTAACTATAGATCCTGTCAAACAATTTGACATATTTTTACCCTTAAAGAGAAGTTTTTATTATCCAATGTTATTTATATTTCAAAATTTTGTCTACAAAATAATTTGAAGAAAGTATTATTTAAAGTAATTGAAAGTATAAAATTATCAATAAAGACGTACATGTATTATTGAAATAAATTGAGGAAATATTCTTATAGATAAGCATTCAATAAAATTTTATTTTTTCACCGCAAATTGTTTGTTTCTTTAAGCAACGAAGAAGTGATTTTAAAATATAAGTTAAAAAAAGAGGAAGTGGAGAAAGATTGTTAGTTCGACAATTAATAAAAACTAATAAATTAACGTTTGAACTATAAAAAGTTTTGCTCAATAATTAACCATGGTATTGGCCGAAACTAATATTTGTTTATTAAAAAATTTATAAAATATTTTTTACATTATAACAAAAATACTTTGTTTAATTATTTTGTGATTTTATCATTTTATATTAGTCCAATATATCCAGTTCTATTTGGATTAATTGAATACACAATATGATGTCTGGGGGGTCTGGACACATATATAGTTCTAAAAGATTAAATAAATAATGATGTTTCTTATATAACCACTTTAAACCATAAAGAGACTCTTCACTTTAAATGGCTGCGTCGTTCATGCTTGAAGATACACTTCTGCTTCAAGAGTTGGAGCAATCACAAACTATGTTACAATGACATGGATTTATACAGTGTGAACAATTTTAATTTTGTAAGAGCTGCAATTTATATGTAAATAACTAAGTTTGGATTTATACACGTTGGATAATATAGACCACATTTACAACTTTACTTTTTTCTTCAGCTTATTTTTTCATTGACTCGTGGTTTTGCTTACACTCTTGCTTCTTGGATTCAACCTACCAAAACTATTATGTGTTTTACCACGGTTAAGAGATGAGTTTAGTGAAACTGATGGTTCAGAATCTCTTTTGGACAAACTCAAATCATCCTTATCTAACTTCTTCAACTGCTCATCAGTATCACCATTTTGGGAACCTGGTGTAACTTCCCAAGTTAATTCCATAGGGCCCTCTGAATCAAGTAGAAAGTCTTCCAATGTTGCAAGGGACTTCAACTGCAGTCCAAGAGATTCAATGGTTTTCCGGCACTCAGCAAATTTACTAGTAGCCAATGCTAGTTCCTTCTCCTGCATTCAAAGATGCTAAGCTCTTCATATGAAAACACTTATGTTTAACATCGTTAATGAAAAATATCAGGACTTGGACAACAACCATCACTTGTATTTAGCTACTTACTAATAAAAATGCAATCCCAACAACCATCACATGTTAATATTTCAACTAAAACTTAGCTTTAAGCATCATGCACTTGACAATATTCATCATGGAAAAAGATAGATCATTAGCCAGTCTGTTCAAACAATATAGAATATACATTTAAGAAGGCTTAAATTATGGAGTTCCCATTGTGCGTTACCAAACTAACCTGCTTTAACTCACTATTAATACCTTCTCCGTGCACAATATCAGTGTCTTTGTGGAGTTGAGCTTCATTCTTTATTTTCAAGAGCTCACCCTCCAATTTCCCACACTTAACCAAATTCTCAGCAGACAAAGCTCGCTCTTTCTCAATGTCTTCCTCTAGTGAACAAATTTTTGAAACCAACTCTTCTGCTTCTGTTTGAGCAACTTTGAGTTTTGACTCAGCTATCTCTTTCTTTTCTTGAGTTACTTTTAGTTTCTCGAATGCTTCCTCATTTGATTTATTTGCAAGAGCTAACTTAGCCAAATTCTCAGCAGACAAAGTTCGCTCCTTCTCAATCTCTTCCTCTAGTGAACAAATTTTTGAAATCAATTTTTCTGCTTTAGTTTGAGCAACTGTGAGTTTTGATTCAGCTATCTCTTTCTTTTCTTGAGTTATTTTTAGTTTCTCGAATGCTTCCTCATTTGATTTATTTGCAAGAGCTAACTTAGCCAAATTCTCGGCAGACAAAGCTCGCTCTTTCTCAATCTCTTCCTCTAGTGAACAAATTTTTGAAATCAATTCTTCTACTTCAGTTTCAACAACTCTGAGTTTTGACTCAGCTATCTCTTTCTTTTCTTGAGTTATTTTTAGTTTCTGGAATGCATCTTCGTTTGATTTATTTGCAAGGGCTAACTTAGTTTGCAGCTCCACTATCTCCAACTCGACTTCCTTCATCACATTCAATGATGCTTCAAGCTGCTTTTGGCACTCAGTTAGATCCATCTCTACTTCAAGTTTCTCTATCTCCATTTTCTCTAGTTTCTTTTCCAATGCAACATTCTTTTGAACCATAGCTTCCACTTCCGCATTCCTTGTGTCAGGGCCAACATTGAGTTGTTCAGATGCAGTACCTACCATAGGAAAACTGCTTACACTTTCAGTATCTGGCAATGCAGCAAGCCTTTCCATTTCAAGGAAATCATCCATCAGATTGATCTCAGTTGAAAAGACCATACGATTTTTCACATTAGTACTTTCATTCTGAAATTGATCAAATTCTGTGATTAAAGAGTTATAGTGGTTTGGCTCACCTTCACTTGTATCCCAGCCTCCTATTTTCCGCACATCACTTTCAAATATTAGTTGCCTCTCTCCAATATCTGACATGCTATCTGTAAAAGACTCTACATAAACTGAAGAGGCAGCTAAAGACCTGTGATCATTAGCAGACAATGCTTTGCGAGTCAAAGCTTTCAGTCTACGGCACTCAGCTTCCAGCTTAGCCACCTTCTTTATACTCTCCAAATGTTGCTTGCTTGCTGCTTCGGCAGCTTGAGTACTCAAATCCCTCTCTATTGTCCTGAACTCTAGTTCCTCGAGTCGAGATTGTAGCTCTATTTTAAGACTTGAATTCTCTTTCTCCATATCCTCAAGTCTCTGGTGAAGAGCAGAATCAACTAATGCTGCAGCATTTGTTTTATCAGGATCAGCTAGTTTTCGCTCATGATCAGGTCTTTGGGATTCCAAGCCACAAGTGATATTTATTACAGATCCATGAATCTTTTGCTCTTGTTCTTCTTTTGCTTGTCGAAGCTCCTTCATACACTCCTTGAGTTCCACATTAAGACAACTAACTTGGTCTTCAAGAACTGAGTTTTTCTGTTTGGCAGCATCAAGTTGTTGTTTCAAAATCATTACCTCATTTTCAGCCTTCTCCCAGCCTAATCAAAAGCCATAAAAAAATCTTCAATTCATTAGTTAATGTTAAGTTTTTTCAACCTGAAAAAAGCAAAGAAAACAAATTCCTTTCAAAGAAATTGTATTGAACTTTCAAATAATCCCCCAAGAGCAGAAATTTTATGATATAATCGTGACTACTACCCTAGGCAAGAGGACTGAATTAGGGGCAAGAAGATGAAACACACCTTAGAATGTTAATTTTAGATATTCCTTTTTCATAAACCATAACAAGATCAGACCAAAAAAAACACAGTCAATTGCAATTGCTCAATGCCTCAATGGATTTCTCGTTTAGATAAACTTGTTAGTCAAAACAAGGAGTAGTTATTGATATGCAAGATGGTCAAACAACAGATACCTGAGACAGCTTCTTCCGCAACTTTAGCATGCTGCTTTACCAAGTTTTCTTTTACACTAGAGTTTAAGAGAGCGGCAGATAATTTTTCTGTTAGAGTTTTCACATCATTAACCTCATCACTTGGGGCAGCCTCACACGTTTCTTCGGGAGATGGAGTATTTAGTGCGGGATAGACCTTCACAGCATGGTAAAATACATTCATCAAATTTCCCCCCAATTTAAAATAATTTGATCATAGATCTAAACTAAAAGGAGGACAGAATAATAGTCTATAAGCTTTGGAAACTTATATTCATGTAAATCTGCAGACTAAACAATAAACACTGTCTTCAGCCTGCCTAGATACATCAACAGCTAAACCAATAGACAAGTAAAGAACAAATGACTAGTAGAAATAGAAAATGACACACTCTCAGCAGGTTTTCTCTTCCTGTTTTCCCTCCTTATCACTTTTCTTTATAGCTTGATTAGATAAAATCCTCAATTTTGTATCATTGAGTGTTAAAGCCATGTAGTTTTAACTCACCTATCTTTTTTATCTCCTTTAAAAAAAGATAATAACATTAACTTCCAAAAGTTTCTGCTACCCTAAAAATTCACAACACCACAGATGCACAGCTACCTATATTCTGAAATCTGGGAAATCATCTCCTCCACTCCCATACAGTTTAGTAATTCAAAAGGAAGGAAACAAATATAACTAAACCAAGATAGCATAGCATGCAAAACAGAAGTTAACAATATATGCAACATAAGAAGATGGTACCTGATCTTCAGAAAATCTTTCCGAATGAGATAACATTGAGCCAGAACTCTCAGTTTCGGCTGAACTTTTCTCAGATGACTTCCTGCGCCAAAGCCAACTCCTCCTGTCCATCCACAATTTAAGCAAAACACTATCTCCTTATTTCCTCACACAACACCATGAACACCACTGCCCAAAACCCTTTAGCCTGAAGTGAATTGGATCAAGGGCTGTCAGTGGAGTGAATAAGAGGAAGCAGGGAGGGGTGGGAAATTGTTCTTTAAGCATTAAAAAAGAAAAATGCGAGAGACAGGTGTTTAACCTTAAGAAGTAACTTGCAAAGAAAACAGAAAAGTAGTTACGAGAGCTTTGCTTAGAATTCACTTTCCACTACCATCTACTTGGATTATACATTGAAAGGGATGACTAGACAAAGATAGAAAATATGAAAAAGAAAAGAAAACGATTTGTTTAAAGGCTATCTATTATGCTATTCCTTTACACACAAAACAGAGTGTGAGGTGTTAGTCACCAACCATGACTCCTCAATTTGACGCCACGAGAAAGGCGTATCTACTGTGTCAATTCAAGTGCTGAATCCAAAGAGTGAAGAAGAAGACGGTGGAAAGAAGAAAGAGAGAGTAATGTCAGCGAAAGTAGAAAGTTATGATGAGAGATATTATTCAACGAGATAGTTTTGTTTGTTTGTGATGCAAAGGGACAGAGGAGAGGGAGTGGGACCATGTGGTGTGACAAAAAACAGGATAAGATTGTGTGAACAGGTCTCAAAAGGTTCAATGCTATAGACTACAGTTATATCTCTAGATCATATTTGCTGTTAAAGGTAACTTTGTCCAGGTTTATTCTAGCAAACAATGCCTTTTTCCCGCTTATTGCTCCTGCCATTCACTACAGCCGTTAAAATTGTTTTTCTTTTCCTTTGTTTTTGTCTTCTTCTCTACTTTTATGCTACTGCTTTTACTATGATCTGTGTTTCTGTCTCTGTCCTTTATTCCAATGCAAATTTGCGGATAGTACCCTGTGTTGTGACTTGCGACTTGTGACTCCAATGCCCTCTTTTACTTTAACAAATGAGTGTAAAATCATGAACAAGAAAAGAAAAAAACCATCACTACTTGGAAAAGATTACAATTTAAGACTCCTCTCTAAATTAAAGGAGGGAATAACTCTCTTGAAAGTAAGATCATATAAACCCTCTTTCTCTCTAACATAAGATAATACAAACATTAGCGTTATGTTTGGTATGCAAAAAATAACCTCATAAAGAAAGAGGCAATAGAGACAAGCGTGGAAGATAGAATAACTTCGTTACTGTAGCTTGGAAAATTTCGAGAAAAAAAAAGTAGGTCCCATGTAACAGAACTTTGTTTGTGAAGTGAGAAGTAAAAGAACAATGATATCTACATATTTCTACATTTTAAATACTCCATCAATGACTCTTATTTTGAAGTGTAAATTAATAGCTTTCTAGGTGTCCAAATATGTTTTTATCTGCTAAGAAAAAAAAAAACAAATTAACATTGTGTAACACTTTTTAAAATTCCCCTCTGGTGCTACTAGGGAGAACGTTTCTGATGATACAGATTTGCCTTTGTCTTGCTGCTCATTGGTACTGAAGTTACCAAAATTAACATTGTGTAACACTTACCAAAATTCCCCTCTTCTTGTTCATTCCATGGTTTTCATAACTATGGTTATATTTAAAGAGTTTAATAATATGGATTCACACGATAAGTTTTACTTTAACATTCAATTACAACTCTTTATTTATACAATATTTAAAATATTAATGAGTAAAATCAACAAATTTATTATAAATGAAAGATTACGATAGAATATTTTTTACACTAAGAATGTATGTATACTCATATTTAATTTGTATGAAAGTTATTTGTTTTATTATTTTCAAAATCTGAGTTGAATAGGATGTTGGTAAACATGTCAAAAGATATAGTGCACTAAAAAATTGAAGATTGGAAAATGTTTAAATTTGTTATTGAAATAAAATGAAAATAATTACAGCTTAATTTTCATGTTTTTTAATTATACATAGATGGATTATATAGGTGTGGGTGGAACCTAGTGAAGAGATAGGGTCAAGTTAGCCATTATATTGTATATGCAATTGAACCGGTATGACCTAGTTAAACGACCTATTTTGCAATAACTCAGTGATCTATTAACCCAGCTGAGCTGATTTTATCAACAAAATTTAATATTAAAATGATGTAATCTTAGCAACTCTTGAACCCAATAACTCTAAGCCATCAAAATTGTGTTTACCACCAAGCTAACATATTTGCATATTTTGTGTAAAAAGCAATATAAATATAAATATAAATATATATATATATATATACACACACTAATAAGCATATATTTTAGTTGAAAAATAATATATTATATTTAATTGAGAACAATATTAGTTACATTATATATTTTTATACAAGAAAAATAATTTTAATTTTGTAGAGGTCTAGTAAAATTATGTCTTTACAGAAATTATGTTAGATACCTAGATATACATTTTTGTTTTTTACCTTTAGACCAAGTTAATCCTGGCCAATTACTAACTCACTGTTCTGACCTCTAACCCATTGACCTACTGTCTCGACTGGGTTAAAGACTAGACCAGTCTTTACAGCATTAGGCGTAGAGGCTAATGCCTCCCCTAACTTTTTTCATTTTATTTTGTAATAATATATATAATATAATTTATCACCATTCTTATTTATAACTACTTAATTTTGTAACGAACTCTAAATCTTATCCCCATTATTCATATTCTAAACTGACATAATAGTTCTAGAGTCACATATATATTATTTTAAAAAATTAACAAAATTTTAGTAGTTAAAATTTGGGTAGCCATAATTTTATTTAAAAAACAATTTTTTAAAATTTATTTAAAAACAAAATTTTTTTAAGTGGTTATGATTATAAAAAAATACCTATTTTACTATCAAAATTGATAAAAAGAATTAATTCAAATATTTTATTACCTAATATATGTTTGAACTCCCTAACAGATAAATTTAACAACGTGTAAAAAGAGTCCAGCTAAATTGGATTGAAAAGAGTGTGAGTTATTGAAACTTCTTGACATTTGTGTTCGATTCCTATAAGAAAAAAAAGAAAAATTTAACTATTTATACAATAATAATTAAAAGTTATTTTAATAATTATGAAGATATTTACTTAAAAATAATTCAAAAGATATTTAATATTTTATTTTGTCTTTTTTATTACAATCCTTATTTAATACCAATTAAAGAAATAAATTAGTTTTTTTTTTCTATGATTACAATTTTTACTTAAAAATAATTAAAAGATAATTTGATATTTTAAATTTATTAAACAAATTTGTGCGGATTAAATTATTATTTTCACCTTTAAAAATTTATATTATGCTTCACTATTTAAAATTTCTGGCCCGTCTTCGAGCATAAATAGCATACTGTAAAAATATGATTGAGATCAATGTATTGTTATATTTCCCTTACCAGTAATTACCCGTATTAAAGAAAATAAATATATGTACATGCCCTTTGAAATTTACATGGAGGCGTTATTTGAACAAAAGTTTCTCTTACTTTGAAGGAAAGGACAAGAAAACGTAGCATTATGAGATTTTAGAAGCATGAAATATTAAGTGATGTATTAATTTCTAAATTACCACTGTATGGATAGATATTCACATCGTATTTTCTATTTCTAAAATTCATCTTTAGATTTTAAAACATTACTATTAGATAAAAAACCAAATTCATCAAAAAAATATTAAAAAACGAAACTGACATTATTCGGAATATTAATAAAAATAATTAATATTTTATTAAAAGATAAATATTTTTTCTAACTATGATTTATGAAAAGAAAATCAAACAATTATTATTTATACATATCATTAATGACCTCTTTATTAATATATTTGAGTTGAAACTGTAACAAGACATAGGTGTATTAATTAATTAAGTATTTGAATAAAGAAGAAGTTGATTTAATGAAGATTAAGAAGATGTATTAACCAATAACAGCTGTATCTGTATCCAATGATGATGATGACGAATGAAGACGGCTTATCGGAGACTATAAGGATGAAGTGTGTATATATATATATATATATATATATATATGTGGATAAAAAAAAAATAATTTCTTGTCGTGAAACGGAACACATCATGAACCTCTCAACCGTGGGAAAAAACAAAAGAGAGGAAATAAAATTTATCTTAATCTGGAAGAGGGTCCCGCAGAAGCCATGAAGGAGAGAGAGAGAAACATAGATGGATAGAGAGGTTGATAAAATTTTGGCATAGTCAGAGAAAAATTAAGCGCGAAATCTGATTGATACACACGCAGAGGATGAGCGCCCCGTCGAAGAAGAGCACCAAACGGAATCACAAAAAGTCTCTCTCCCTTCCCGCCAGAAATGGAATCATCCCTTTGTACGCTACGCTTCTTCTTCTTTCCCTCCATTTCCATTTCTCTCTTTCTTTTCTTCTTCTTTTAAATCCAACTTTTCCTTTTTCTTTTTCATTTTCTGTTAGGGATGTTGGCGGCGAAAGGACCGTTAAGAAGCTTCGCTTGTCCAAGGCGCTCACCATCCCCGACGGAACCACCGTCTCCGAGGCCTGCAGGCGCATGGCCGCTCGCCGCATCGACGCCGTTCTGCTAACCGATTCCAATGCTCTTCTTTCCGGAATTCTCACTGACAAGGTCCGTCTCTGCGTTTTTCTTTCTCTTCCTTCATGTCGTTTATGCTTTTCTTTCTCGTTTTCAGGACGTCGCAACCAGAGTCGTCGCCGACGGGCTCAGGCCCGAGGAGACCACTGTGTCCAAAGTAATGACGCGGAATCCCATCTTTGTCACGTCCGATACGCTCGCCATTGACGCTCTTCAGAAAATGATCCAGGGTTTGTTTCCTTCGTCAATCTTATCTCTCTTATCTGTCAATCGCTAATTTCTAATTTAATATTACATAATTTTATGCATTTTGCTCTGAAATTTTACCATGCACGTCCACTTTTAGTGTCTGTTTATTTTTTCTTCGTTGGCAATGATCCTCTCTCGGCGTTACGTGAATAGTTCTCGTGCATCTTGTGTCTTGTGTCTTGAGTGTATTTATGAATGCCTTTGTGTTTGATGGAAAGCATTTTCGGAGCTAGATATGGAAAATAATAAAATAACCGCTATAATTCATCACAGTAGTCGTGTTGTTATCTTGGAGCCTTTAAGTTGGGTCGTATTCGTAACTATATTGCCCTGTACTGTTAACTATTTGCTTGCAACTATTTGGCTACGTGGATTTGGAAATTGCTCAATTTTTCACTGTTTTGTCTGTCCATCCTTCCTCTTACTGCGTGATTCCTGAATTTGCTTGGGGCTGCATTGTGACTTCGACTATGTTAGTGATTCTCTTGATACATATTGAGGTTGTTGACTTCACTAGATGCACTATCTTAAAAAACATGACATTTTCTTCCATTTTTAACTGTGATTTCTGTTCTCCTCTGTTTTATGTCATCTGTTAACCTCCTCCACCTCATCATCTAAACCAAAAAGAAAAAGAAAATCATCTGGAGTTGGTAGCAAAACCTTTACCTGTCACCTAATCTAGTATTTACAGGCACATTTATCATTTTTTTCTTAGGGGGCGGGGCGGAGATCCTGCAATCATGACCACTGTGTGTTTCTTGTCCATCTTAGGGCTATCCCTTGTCTAGGTTTTCGTTTTTTTGCTCTTTAATACGTTGATTAATGATCGTTTTAGTTTTAGAAATGAGTAAATGATTTTATTAGATTTCTGTATACATCTTGTTTAATGGAGTTATCATCCGGAAAGTAATTCATTAACGAGAGATATGGTTTGACTTGTTTAACTGATAGGTAAATTCAGACACCTCCCTGTTGTGGAAAATGGTGAAGTTATTGCCATGCTGGATATCACCAAATGTCTTTATGATGCCATATCTAGGGTGGAGAAAGCTACTCAACAGGGGAGTGCCATTGCTGCAGCAGTTGAGGGAGTGGAAATCCAGCAGACTAGTAATGTATCTGGTTCGTTAACATTTTTCCTTTTACATACATTTTTTTATTATGCTTCCTGCTTGTACATGAACAACTGTATTATATCTACTTGCATGTGGTAGATCTTTTTAATACTTTTTACTGCCGTGTTTAAATTCATAAGTTTTATTTTTTAAATATGGAACCAATCCTTTTGGCTTACTCTTAAACTAACTTGGCTGTTAAACAAACTTTAAAGCATTGTTATCTGTATGGCAGAAAATAATGCACGAATGAGCTGACAATACAAACAAAAGTTTGGAAAAATTATCTCACAAGTGATTACTCTTCTTTTTTACAATAAAATATGCTACTTCTGTCCCTAGATGTAAGACAATTGTAAAGTTTGTTTGTCTCTTTGTAGAAGACTTTTTTCAAGTTAGGTTGATCATTAATTATGTTTTGACAAAAATACCCTAAGTTATTTTACAATAGATGTCTTATTTCTTATGAAGATTGGATTATATAATTAAACTAAATTAGTTAATTAGGTAGAAAGATGGTACATCCCAATAAAAATATAAAATTAAGGATAATTTTGGAAATTAGCTTTAAATTTAATGTTCTGAACTAAATTAACCTACTTTCTTAAGGAGCGTGAATTAGGTAAAGTTGTCTTACATGACAGAGGTAGTATTTTGTTTCTAAAAATGTTCAAAGAGTGGTACATGTGAATACTCTATTAACTAATCACTTGTGTGTTTATTTGTTACTAAGACAAAAGTACAATGATGTTTTCACCAGACTAACTATTTTTGGAATTCCTATACCGTATTTAAAATTTTCAAATAATTTTATGGACCTAGTCTAGGAGTTGTTTGTTTATGTATAATTGTATATATATACTGCAATGACATTGAGGTTAATTTGTAAGGTCTTCTCTGCTGCCTGAAATCTCTGGCTTCTCATAATAATATTCAGAACTATTGAAAATTGCCATATTTTCTGATTTTTCTCTTCATATTGTAATGATACTAATTTTCTGTTTCAATTGTTGATGATTTGGTCAGCACCAAATACTTTCATTGAAACATTGAGGGAGCGCATATTCAAACCTTTCCTGTCAACTATAATCACTGAAAATACAAAGTAATTTCACATCATACTTCCTTGTGTTTTTATGAGTTTCCAAGTGACTCTTTTATAACCAGATATAATAGTTTTACAACATTCTGTAGCTTTATGTGTTTCTAGGGTTGCTATTGCATCAGTATCAGATCCGGTCTATGTAGCAGCAAAAAAGATGCGGGAGTTGCAAGTAAATTCAGCTGTGGTTGTGATGGAAAACAAGATACAGGGGATACTTACGTAAAATCCTTTTCCTGATGCTTTATTCTCTTAACTGAAAAGTCCATGATAGCAAATAACATACATACCTGTGTTTTTTAGATAAGCAATCTCCTTGAGTGATAATATGAAATGGCCAACAGATAATTTTTATTTTATGCATAATATATTATCCTTTAAATGTGTTCTGCAGTTCAAAAGACATCCTTATGCGTGTTGTGGCTCAAAATCTTTCCCCAGATTCGGCTCCTTTGGAAAAGGTTGTTTTGATTTTATTTTCTAAAGTAACATGCTGGAAAGTGTGGTTTATTCTGAGACACCTTTTCTTCGTGTTGGTGCTTATTTTTTAAAGCTATCTGGAATTAATATGATTTTCTTTTTTTTTTTCTTCCCTTCGTCACTTAATTTTTGTTAGGTGATGACTCCAAACCCAGAATGTGCATCTCTAGAGACAACAATTCTTGAGGCACTGCATATGATGCATAATGGGAAGTTCTTACATCTTCCTGTGATGGACAGAGGTTAGATTTGCTAGCTTAATCGCCTATGTACTTTCTTACATAGTTGTGCTGAATATTATTTGTTTTGTACCTGCAGATGGAAATGTTATTGCTTGTCTGGATGTTTTGCAGATAACTCACGCTGCAATTTCTCTGGTAAATTTCACGTTTGAGATGCATAAATTACATGATAGTGGAAGCTATTTCATTAGACATTTTGAAGAAAAATGTAGTAATTATTCAGTTAGTGGTGTGTGTCTGGTTGTGTCTTTGACTTCATGTTTTAGGTGATAGCTGGGTATAGCAAAAGGAGGATTATGCATAATCGAGCATCAGATTCTGTTACTGTGCATTTAAATTACAGGATTTTTTTCCAGAATTCTTTCAATGGCATTTGCACATTATTTGGAATAATTTATTCTGATTCAAATTTTTATTTCTTTGTCTATATCCATTATTAACTGTGTTATTTTGGTGCCCATTCAATTTGATCGAAGTAATTGAAGTGTTGTAAAGCATCTTTGTCTTTTGGACATAATGATATTAATTTATTCTTAATTTCTGCGTATATTGAAGGATTGCCACTTTTGTTCATGATTTGGCTATTTCCCTATATTTGGTCCGTTGGGTAGGTTCAGATCCAATTAACATGATTATCAGTTATTCTTCCCCTTTCCTACTGCATCATGATAATGGTTTTTAATTTTTTATAACTGTTGAGCATTCACTCATATTACATAAATATGAATCATAATCTTGAATATTATAAATTAAGAATTATATACTTACATTACTAACATTTGTTACTATGATTTGGATGCCAGTGTCCTGTTTCTAAGTTGTGTACTTTTTAGGTTGAAAGTAGTCCCGGAACATCTAATGATGCTACAAACACAGTTATGCAAAAATTTTGGGACTCGGCTTTTGCTCTAGAGCCGCCTGAAGATTTTGACACACATAGGTATCTTGGTGCTATCTATTCTGTTCTCAATATATGTTATTCTGTTCTGTAAATAAGCATAATATCTGATTGCAGTGAAGCCTCTGGACTGCTGACTTTGGATGGGGCAGATACCACAAAATCTACATACCAATCTGTAGGTTTTGGAAACTCATTTGCTTTTAAATTTGAGGACCACAATGGCCATGTGCATCGATTCTACTGTGGTGAGTGACATCACTGGAAAAGCTTTGCAAGAACTTAAATCTACTGATCTACATTCTTTTTCAAACGCCATGGACTTCCTGTGCATAATCATAGGTTAATTATTTTTAGAAGAATTTTGCAAGTAATTGCTGCTGTCTTTTTTGTAGGTGCTGAACATCAAGATGAGCTTATATCTGCTGTCATGCAAAGAATTGGTGATGTTAAGGACGGAGAACGCCCTACAATGAAGGTATATTTTATTCTAGTTTAGTTGTCTACCTATTGGTCGTACTATATTATATATTATGTGATAACAGCTTTTACTTCTCTTCTAGTATAAGGACGATGATGGTGATAAAATTATTATTGCAACTGATAACGATCTTGTGGCTGCTGTCAGCTATGCTAGGTCTTCAGGACTGAAGGTGAAGTTGTCCTTTTTATTTGAACATATGGTCTTCATGGATTTGTTCTTATGTCGATGCATGCATTGAACTATAAGTTTTCTTTGTATTTCAGGCTTTAAAGTTGGATTTGGAGTTTGCCAATTCAACCAAACCAACAAAACCGCAATCTGATACATCCGGTATACAGAAAACCAGTACATTGTCTCTCCGTTCTGGTATTTTTGCAGGTGTTGTTGTTCTAACGAGCATTAGCATGTTGGTTTACTTAAAGCGCTCTCGACAGTAATATGTTTTTGCGGGTTTGCCATTTTGAAAACAAAACATGCTATAATCTTACTCTATGAATTCCATAGTTGTCATAATTCAAATACTCGTTGACAAAGGAAATGATGGACACGGAATAGGTGGATGATGTGGAGTTTCTCTAATAGCTGTTTTTATCTTTTTCTTTTTGGGTCACTGGTGTAATTAGAACAAAAGATGTAGACGTGACATACAATACTGAAGTGTCCCCATATTCTTCTCTATCAAGGTACTTGTGATTTCTCATTTCTTATATCAATTTTCATTGCCTACCCCTTTAGCAAAAAAAAAAAAAAAGAAAAAGAAAAAAGAAGCGTCCAGCTATTGTGGTTAGACGGTGATGTTCTGTTTTCGGTTTCAGATCATCAAGTCAAGCTAAATTCGGATTATATAATTTTTTGGCTAGAATATATAGACCATCTAGCCAGTGAAGTGGTGGAAAAAACCAGTTTATCGGTTTTCTGAACCGTGCTTCATATTACTAGTGAAAACACGAGGGGAAAACTCATTAAATAAAGTTTTATTTAAATTACTGTAAGTTTTGAAATAAAAAATATGACACAAATCAAGGTTAAGATTTTTGGATTAATTAATTAAATTAGTACTTATTAATTTAAAAATAAATATTTCAAATATTATAATTTATATTTTGATTATTTTAAAATGATAATTTTTTCATATAAATTTCAAAATTTCCATTAATATAAGTAATTTAATTATTTTAAGTTCAAATTCAATTAAAATTGAACGCCCATCTTAAAAAATAAATAAAATAATCCATCACTAGTTTTTTTTAATACTTAATTTAATTTATAAAATTTTTAAGACTAAATAAATTCAATCTTTATAATATCTATTGTGTTTTAGAAGGTAATTTTGGTTAACACACACTCCATAACTCAGTTTTTCTTTATTCAGTTGTGTATACTATTTTTTTATATATAGGTTAAATGATTATTTTTATTTTATTGTTAGTTTTTGTTAACAAACTAAATAATTATATATTTTGAGTGGAATAATTATATATTATTTTCATTTTTTTATAAATCAAGCATTTTTTTAAACCCATTTTTTATACGCATGATTTTGTTTTTTTATTTTAAAAATTTTTTAATCATCGTAAATCGTAGTAGATAAAAAATAAAGTAAAATTTTCTCATTTGTATTCTAGTAACTTATGTATAATACATGGTGAAACAAAATATAGAATAATTTACACAAAAAAAAATTATATTAACTCCGCCTTTAAAGAGCTTTAGACTATCAATTAGATTTGATGAACAAACTTAATTATTTGCAATAAATATATATATATATATATATATATATATATATATATATATATATGTGTGTGTTTTTGTGGACGATACGCACGTGTGTAAAAACATACTAACGACTTTAATTTTCATTAAGATAAGTAACTTAACTATTGTTGAAACAAAAATTATTCTCACATTATTTTTTATTCTTGTGTCTTGAAATGTAAATGTCTTTTTTTTATTATTATTAAATGTGAGTTAAATTGGTTAATCAATCACACTAACTTGTTTACACCTTCTACCCGTGTTTACTACAATTTGAAAACATGAAAATTAGTAGTTCAAAAACATGAAAATGAGTAGTTCAAAAAGCTGATATTTCATAAAAAAAATTATCTAGGGATGAATATGGGTTAGATTTAACTAAATCTAAAACTCAACCCAATTATAACATATTGAATTGGAGAGTTTTTCGTCCTGTATTTTCTATTTTCTCCAATACTTCCATATATCTTTAAAAAGAAAAAAATACTCTCCATCTTGCATCTTTCATCTCTATCTCGCATCTCTATTGCAGAATTCAGATTCATAAAAGCTTTGTCTTTCCTCATACGTGCTTATCCCTTAAACTCACTCTCGGTATTCACTGAATATTGCAATTCAAATTAGTGGAGATGTCAATCCAGATTCAATATTTGATAATGGTGCTTCTTGGCTGGATTAGGTGTTCTGATTTATGCAATTAGTAGTCCGAATAGATGAATTCAAATGAACAAAAATTGTGTGGGGAACAAATATGAACTCCCTATTGAGCAAGTATACACTTAGTTTGGAACAAACAATCTATAGCCAGTTCATAACAAGTAATTTGTACTCAGTTCAAAACAGGCAATCCAAAGTCAATCTAGAACAGAAAATCTGAAATAAGCAATTTGGACTTCATTTTAAGTTATATTTTGTTTCTACATTGAAGTTTGGAGTGACTATTTCGGACTGGGTCCAGATTGCTTGTTCCGAACTTAGTGTATACTGGTCAATAGACTACGGAGTGACTATTTCGGACTGGGTCCAGATTGCTTGTTACCCAATTCAGACTCTATTTCCCACACAATTTCCGTTTATCTAGATTCACCTATTTGGACTACTAACTACGTAAGAGCATTTTTGTCCTCTTGAAGATATATAGAGGTGTAGGGAGAAAAAATTCTAGTTGAGTTTGCTTTTTTCCCTTAAACCTAATCCAACCTAATCCAACTTGAATGAGTTGGATTGAGTTGGGTTATAATTTTAAAAATAGATTTTTAAAAAATGAATATTTAGAATATTTTTTTGTTAGTTTTTTTTTATGTTGTTTTAAAAAAAAATAGACTACAACATTGTTGTAACATAAAAAAACAATAAATTATAGTTATAAATTATATATCAAAACTAAAACAAATTAAAATTCAACATAACTAAATTCTCAAACAATAATAAGTAAATAAATATTTGTCTAAAATAAAAGCAAACATAATTTGTCTAAGTTAGCCAAACCATAAAAATAAACACAAACTACACAATTTGTTCAAAACAACAAAAATATATAATATAGAAAAAACATAATAACAAAACATAATTTCAAATAATTATAATTAATACTATACTCGGGTTGAGTCTTGAGTTCAACTTAGTAAACCATCAATCAATCCATAGTGAATTTAGTTTAATTGTGCTGGGTCAGGTTTCATTCAATCATAAAAAAAAACTCAACTCAATCTGTTTGAGTTAGATTGAGTCAAATTAAGTCTTTAAGTTGTTCAACCCCATGTACATCCCTATTTATCTATTGACTTTTTCTCCCTACATTCTATATTCTTTTAAAAAGGCAAAAAGACACTTAGGATAAAATTTTCATAACTGCAATGCCTCCATATGCATTCCCCCCTCACGAGTTCTCGATCTCCTTGTTCCCTTTGCTTGTCGCTAAAATCCGAAGCTGAAGAGATTCATTCTCGCTTAATCTCCATCTTTGTGTTCACTGAAACAAGCAATTTAGATTGGGTTCTAATTTTTGTACGTTAGGAATTCAAATGACCAAAGCCTTGTGAGTTCGAATTGTGAAATTTGAATAAACACTAAGGTCAGACTGACCATTCTAGATTAAATCTTTATTGCTTATTCTATATTGAGTTCGTATTGCTTGTTTCGGATTACATCTAGATTGTTTGTTCCAAACATGTTAAAAAACTTGTTTTTTTAACATCTGGATTATCCGAACTCACAAGTTTTTTATTGTACATTTTAACCTAAAGGTATTTTTGTTCTTTTTAAAAAATATGAAGATATAAGGAAAAAATAGGGAGTTGCAGGAAGAAAATAGGAAGGTGAGGAGAGAAAAAGTCTTATCTATTACATGTTTCAAAAGACCCTTTGAACTTGTCCAAAGTTCCTTCTTTACCTTTTTCCAAACATATATTAGAACATGTTTTTTTTAAACATATATTAGAATGTTTTTTTCAAACATATTTTTCCTCATCTACAAATCTGGATATTAATTTACTCTTAAGAACTTGGTAAAGAAACTTGAACTTAGTTTCTCTCACCAATACCAAAATATTACTATTAAAAAGGTGGATTAATCATCGATAAATACCTTAAAAATTATTTATTTGACAATGTAAGAGAACTAGGTTTACTATAATTTGACGATATAAGAATTGACAGAAATTTGTCAAAAGTGACGTCGTAAAGAGATAAAGATAAAACGTAAATGCTACCAGTCCTACAAGAATTTTATTTTTATTATTAAATTCATAATTTATATCGCCACTTGAGTCCTGTAGTTAATTGTGATAACATTCTTTTCAGGGCAAGTGTGATTCGGTAATCATTTTAAAGGACTAATTTAGAAAACTAGTTTCATAATAAGGAAGCATAAACAAATAAAAAAATCATATTTTTAGCACTTAAAAATCAACGTTAAGTATAAGATAAATATATTAATATGATTACAAATTAAGCCACTAGCAATTGAGTATAGCAAAAACGGCCAACATCTGCCAATGACTGAAGTACATTATAGACAACAGAGAACCTACCCTTGCCGCCAAATCACGAAGGAGAAAAAGAAAGACAACTTTTCAAATCTAATTAAGAACGAACAAGGTAAGAGACAGGCCGCAGTGCTATACGAACTAGCAATCACTTACCATTTGTGCTTTCTACAGATACTTTCGTGCTAGGGCTCTGACTTTAGTATCAAAATGTGACGACGTGATCCGGGACCCTGGCAAGTACAGGGGATTAAGAAGAGTCTGCAATTTCTCAAACATATAAATAACGTTACTTTATCTCTTACCAATTCAAAATTTCATAATCTGTAAAATGAAGTATACAAACAGATTAAACATAAGAATCTACATGTTGTCTTCATAAGTAAATTAATAGTGTTTGGATGACACCCCAGACTCAATTCCACCCACGAAATAAAAAAATAGTGGAAACTCTGAAACTCCAACCACCCAAAAGCAATATTTTGTGAACTTATTTTGCATTCTGCATATTCATACAGGAAGAATATTGTACTCCAAAAGAATTAGTTAGGATGGAATTCCGCAAACTTCTATAGAACTTTAAAATGCAGGTTGGTCATTCGGATTGTTAATAATTTGACAGGTACTAACAAGGCAATTGAGCATGCTTATTATGGTGAAATATTGAATTGGTAATTAGGGGGTAAATGTAGCATGTGTTGTGGCAAATTCAACATCGATAATACCCAGGAAAAGAAAAATTATTGCAGACAGGCAACAAATATTGATATGTGACTATTTGTATAGTCAGCAATGCATCCATCAAGGGAATTGAAAACATGAACTTTCTCATAGTCCCGTTTCAGGAGAAGCATCCTATTGTATAATAAGAAAAGGTCGCATGAAATTAACAAAGTAAGGAAAGGCTACATATGAAACATGTTAAGCATATTACCTTTATGTAAAGCTCATGCACCTCTTGGAAGAAACTTTTAATACCATCATCATTACGAGAGTCATGTAGCAACATAAATCTGGTATGTATGATAAGTCAAGGAAAATATCACACAAATAAATCAGGTAGAGATATGTGCTTGTAAGTTTTAAGAGTTCTTTCATTTGTTCCCTGCCAGAGACGCGCAAGGGAGTTAAGAGCAGGGAGAATGGCACAATCATCATGCAATTAAAGAAGCAAAACTAAATTGATTGGTCCTCAAAGTTGGGTACTCAACACTTAATTTATTTAGACAAAAAAAGTGAAAAATACAATAAGAGCAAGGCAATTTTTTTATCTCAAATATAAAATAATCCCATATATAAAGGATATGACCAGCTGTAACATACACCGACACCACGAGTTCATTAAATCTGTCTACTGATTTCAAGTACCTACAAAGAAAATGTTAAGGAATAAGATGTTGAGAAAAAAAAAAAAAAGAACATGGCATATAGGACAAGAGGCACAAAAGAGCTTCATAATGTCAAAGTTCCATATTTGAACTAGGATTATGTATCAACTAAAAAAGTAACTCACATAGCACTAGTAGTCCACGCAAGGTCCTGAACAATATCTAGAGCAGCATGGAGGATAAATTGATGCAGTTGGGCAGCATCCTCCCTCTGTCACAAAGTAGCGCGGAATTGCAAAATTAGGTAAATTTAGTCAGAAAAACAACAATTCCTTGCTTTCAAAGCCACACAAGACCAGGTGATGTACAAGATCCAAAAATAAACATTTACCTGTTGAAAATCAAAATATAAAATAACTGTCATATTCCCTATTTACTTATAATCATGTTATTAATCTATATAAAAATGTTTCTGTATTCACACATGCGGTCTTATTCCATTATTCTTTTGTTTTTCTAATTTTAACATGATATTCAGAGTCTGATAGAATAGCAAAGAATGTGTCCCATCAAGGACCCATTGTTCCCGGTGGACCTTACTTATTTGCCTTGCGCTTATTTGAAAACGCAGTTTATCTCACTGCAATGTTCGACCCATTTGCGTTTTTGGACTCATAGGGTTGCTTCGAAGTTCTTTAAGGATTTATGCCAATAGTTTACTATCAGTATCAGCTTCTTTATTTTTTGATGAAGAACTGGCCTGCTGTCTATCTTGCTATCATTCTTTTTTTGGCGAGTTTTCTAGTCACTGCCTTATACTCCTAACTCATCTTTTGGCAAAGAACTAATCAGTCGCCTCCCTGATGTTGTCTTTTCCCAGCATGTTTTTCAGTTTAAATAATTTTAGATCTTCATAAATATTAATTTAAAGCCTCTAGATGTTAGTTTTAAAAAAGTTGAAACTTGATTTATTTGTCATGAATTTTTTTAGGTTGACAGGTGTTTTGATTATCTGACAATGTTTTCTTTTCAGCAATATTCACCGATTTCACCATCCTAAATTGTCTTTCCAAATATTATTTTACAATAGAACTCAATTTTTGTTTATTTATTTTTCTACTTCTTGTAATAAGTTGAATGCTTAGTAAGCTTCAACTTGAGAAGTGTTAAAAATCATAATATAATATTATGATTTAATAATAATAGTGATTTATAGACACATTATCTTTTATATAAAAGAGACAAAATATTCTATATTTACTTACAACCAATGCTATTAATCTATATAAACATGTTTCCACTTTGTATTCAGACATGCAGTTTCATTTCATTCTTCTTTTGTTTCTTTGATTTTAACAAACATTAATCAGATTAACAAATCCAACACAAAATTTCCCATAACATTTTTAGATACTAATTAGCCTCAAAAACAAAAATCACAGAACTTAAATTGATGCGTGAGTGGTCAATCCACTAAATAGTAAAAAAAAAAAAAACAATATCTAGCTATAAGCAAGTTAAAAATAAAAATAATTTCATAAATCAACAAAAAGTTGAAATTCACAATAACTAAAATAAAATAAAAATAAAGAATAGAATCATACTTTAGCCGCTACTCCAACTTCAGCTTCATATATTGGAATGTCATTTCTGCTAACAATGATGAAACAAGCAGTGGTTGCCATTATCAAGAAACTGCGCACCCACAAATCATAAAAAGTGGATATAAATATTACCATTATCATATGCTTATGCTCATTAATTTATTATAGCAATCGAAATAACAAGTTGAAATGGAAATTCACGATTGGATCTAATTTCAAGTAGGGCACAAATGAAAATCAAACCCTATAAGGTAAGGGAACAGGAAATTGTATTTTGCCGTCCAACACTGTCAATATCCTCCGATTGCAAAAAATTGTGATCTTCTGTTGTATAGTTAAATACACTAATTAACCATTATTGGATCTACAATGCATGGCTACTGAAGAAGAAGATTGTGAAATGGAATTTTATATCTGTGTTTCTTCTGCTTCTGCCTTATGGAGCTTAAACGCAACTATGTGTCTGTTTATTTCTCTTTCCAAGATTATATTGTAATTGTCTTTTCATACAAATTTTGCATTTTCTTGTGACTGGTAGACTGGTAGTACCTAATTTTTTCATTGCAAATATATAAAATGTATAGTAAATTTTAAAATTATTTTATTTAAAATAAATTGTTTATCTGTAACATATGTAATTAAATGTATTTTATATTAAATAATTATAGGCTATTTTTAAGAATAATCTCACCCTTTTTATTAAATAATAACTATCAACAATTCATTCCAACACTTCCCATCACGTTTGGATAGAGAAATTTAAAATTAAGGAATATATAATGCATAAATTAAATTCCTTAGATTTTTAAATTTACTTGTTTGGATGAAGCAATTAGCATCACTTAAATTTAAATTCTTTTCTTAGATAAAACAATTTAAATTTATTATACTTCAAATTCTTTATTTAGATAATTTGTATTTTTTTTTTTTTCACAGGAGATAAGATTTAAATGCCTTATATTTCAAAACGTTTTTATCCGGTTATATTTAAAAATATAAATTGACATGTAATTGAAAATTGTTAATATTTATTACAATTTCTTTAAAAACCATATACAATGTGAGTTTTTCATAATTATTTTATTTTGGATATACACATTTTCTTCAATTATATTTTAAAAATACACATTAGCTAAATCATAAAAAATATTATCCAACAAGAAGGAAAAACTAAAACACAATATGATAAAAATAAAAGTAATTCTATAATCTTTCCATCACTAGTTTCATTTAAAAAACAAATACAAAATGACAAATGCTCAACATGGTATTGAAATCCAGCTCATATTTATGAGCTTCAATCTCTACCAGCTTCCATCTAATCATAGACAACTACAAACAAGTTTGAATGTCAGTGATTATAATTAAGACATGCCAATTCATAGTAATTAATAACGGATGACGATCACCTTCCAAAAACGTTAAAGCGGGATAATGGTAGTGGGATGACCGTTATTATTTTGATATCTATGTAGATTTATATTCTTAGATACATGTAACGTATATTTATTAAAAAATATAAAATTAATGGTAAAGAAATACATAATATATATTTATTGTTTAGGTTTTTTGTTATTTATATTTCGAAGGCTATTCTACCGCCAAACCATATCTATGTTTGGATCAATGGACTTCACTACATCAATGCAAGGAGTGGGTTTTGAAACCATAATTGAAGGAAAAAAAAACGTTAAAGGAAGAACACTAAACCATTGATGTGATGTTATAATCTCCTCCGTCGGAAACTTTCGGAAAACTAATCATAGAAGAGGAGAATGGATAACAAAGGTCAAAGAAGTTGAAAAGAAAGAAGAGAAGACGAGGATGCTTGGAAGTGCTGAGATTTTGAACTTGAAATACAAACATGAAATGTTGTTTAAGGTAAAAAAGTTCATTAAAAAATACTCAGACTCATGCAAACGACGTCAGTCCACTTAAGTTTCTTTTTTTTTTTAAAAAAAAAAACACAACTAAATGACGTTGTTTCAAGCTTCTTCTTCACCCCCAAAACCTAATAACACCTTATGCACGCAGGGGAGGCGTCGCGATTGGCAACGCGTCTCCGTGATTTTGACTGCGAAGAGTGACGGGACTCCCGCTCCTTCAACCTGCCATGCGACGCCAACAATCGGAGCGGTGAGCAGCCGCTCCACTCTGCCCCACCACGATAGCGCCTCTTTCACACGCTTTATTTGAATCTCATTGAATCCAGAGTACAATGTAAGATACCAAAATAAGAGACAATTCACTAATATAATTAGGAGTGTGATTTATCCTTGCATCGAACAATGCACAAATCTATTCTTCACATTATTTTCAAGACAGTATGGATTTGGAAACACTTTACATGATGTTACTCATAGGCTGCTATCAAAGATAACTGCCTATTCATTACTCTCCTTAGTTACCAATAGGAAATTAAAGTTGTTATCCAAAATTCAAGGAATTTGAATATTAAAAAAGGATTAAAAAGATCATGTCAGTTTTAAAAGTTAAAGAAGCGAGATAACAAGTGAGTTAAACATTAGAGGATTAGAATACTAACAACAACAAAAGCACCGGAGAAACATGAACTAAGATTGATCTCACTCATTGAACCAAATGCACGCCCTAGAATACAACCAAACACTCCCAACATGGAACCCAACGTTAGTGCAAGACATCTCCTCAAGATGCCACATGCCTCAGAAACCTTGCTCATGACTGTGGTTTGGTCTTCTACTACGAAAAAAGACAAAGTTGACGCCTAACCTCACCCACAGCACCACATTAAAGTTCTTACAAAGGGTAGATGTTGTTATGGACATGCAGTAAATAGAGAATATTATTGATTTGACAGAAAATCTAGAAGGCAGATGTCTATTTTATGATGAGTGTGCTGTTTTAAATATTTGCTCTTTTATTTCATCTATAGTCTGTTGCAGCAGATCTATCTTATGCAAAAAATAATATAAGCCAACTTGTCAGTGCCAGTGATGATGCTGTCAATTCTCCATTTGAGAATTGATCTAATAAAAAAGGTGCATATCTAATGATGATGAGACGTATGGCAGCCAAGGATTTTGACCCGGTAAGATATTCAGGAAAATGGTCTGAAGTTTTAGTTAAATGGGAATTTCTGGAAAAGGCCAAGAAGACTCGTTGCAGTCGGGTAAATGCTAACATAAATATAGTACTATAGCAGTGGGATACAGGATGTCATTTGGTTTAGAAAAGAGCTGATTATATTTATGTTCTTTGGAAATCTTTTCCTAATTAACATCATATTATTCATAAGAAATTGCTGAATTTGGAGTTACAGACAGAATTCTAAGGTTTACATTATTTGCTAGGAATTGTCATTCAGTATAATAGTCATTACATATTGGAGATAAGATTTGTCATTCACCTTATTCAGCATCGACAAGCTTCTTGATATTAATTTGGGTATACAAATGACATTTCAGGGTGTATAGTGTATATACATTTGATAGGGAAGTACCATCCATTCAAGGTTATACTTTTTGTGCTCATGGAGGTCCTGAATAGAATTATAACTGGAATTGGGGGAAAGGTTCAATGTCTTTGGGAAGAAGATTTGGAGAAAAAAGGGACACAGCTAGAAATGCAGCAAATGATCCAAGCAAAAATGCTACTGATTCAGTGATTTATGACAATTCTTCTCTTGTTTCAGAAGCCAAGGATAGAAGTTTAGTTCAGGTATTTACTGGACCCAAAAATATAGCTCAAATACTCTTGACATCTAATGTTAATTTATTATTTTCAGATGAATAAAAGAAATAACACCACATCATGCAATTCTTTATACGATACTGCATTGGCTTTAAGTGTTGAATTATGTCTTGATGACTGCAGGACTAGAACAGAGTTGTTGAACTCTGTCAACTTGCAGAAATACAAGTTAACATATATTTCCCTGTGATCAAAATCACAGCTATACTGAAGGACACCTGATCCAGGACCTGAATTTACAGAGTATTTAAGTCTTACCTGAAAAACTCTGGATCTTATCCAAGAAAAATTAAAGATAGACTCCAAGTCTAGGATTGTGAAATCATGTCCAAATGCAATATTTCCTGATCAAGGACTGAATTCCCCTGTTGAGCTTAATCCCTTCATAAGTGTATTTGTAATTTGTCACTTTAAAGAAGCTTCTTGAGTTAAGCAGTAACTAATAACTAACTATAGCCCACCCAGTTATGTCTGCTTTTAAGACATTTTACTCCTGTACATAGCTAGCAAATGCATAACATGTAAAGTATAAATTAATTGGTTTCTCTCCTTTGCAATGGATTCCATTGCCGTTTCGGCGTTTCTCATCCACGCATCAGAGTAACACCAAAGCGTCAAACTATCTTATTTTCCCTGAAATCCAAAAGGCTAATGTAACAGCTATCCTTCCTAGGAAACATAATAGGAAGTAGGAACTAACAAACAGTTTCTCCCTTCCAACTGCTGAAGCTTATGAGCATCCCCAAGAGACCAACCCAATGGCTCATAGAAAAAATCAATCTGCTTCTCTTAACAAATTTTCACTAAAACTAGCCATACTCATCACTTCCTTCTCTAAAAACCAAAAAATATATTAATCTAAAACTAAAACTCAGAGCATCGGCAGTGTAACTCTTAACCGGATTCCCATGACAAATTTGAAACTTATAACCAAGCTCCCCCATATGAAAGCTGAACAATCTCATCCCACTATCACCACTTCCTAGCCGTTCACTGACTCCAATGACTATGTTGTTGAAGTCAACCCAGCCAACATCATTAACCCTGAATGGCTGTTCCATCACCCAGTGCCTGACTAGCAAAGCACTGTTGTGAAACAATGACTATGCTTCACTTTTGATTCAGATCCTCAAAATCTTCTGGTGTGATATCTCATTGGGCTCAGCATACACTAACAAAAACTATGCTTCAAATTTGGTACAGGATCCTCAAAAAGTTATTACGTAGAGAATGAGATAACCAAGGAAACCGTGCTATTAGAATATCATGCTGATAACAACAACCAGCAACAACAAAAATGATATTGAAACACAAATCAAACAAAAAAATCAATAAATCAAAATCGAGCTTACTACGAAGAAACAAAATAAAAAACAAAAACGATCTTACTTCCGTTTATCTACGAAACAAAATGAACGAATGTAGAACAAAATTTGAACGAGCAAAGCCAAGGAAGAAATACAGAAATGAAAGAGGGAGAGAGACGAACCCGAGAGAGTGAGCGAGAGTCTAACAAAATAACGACTGAGAGCAACTGAGAGAGAGTCGAATCAGCAAGAACAAGAAAGAAACAAAGAAATTGAGAATATGTCGCCGGGATGAGGCGACGCCGCGAGGGCAAAGGATTTTGCGACGGAGGCGGCGGCGACCTTGGAGGCGCAGAGGCGGACAAGGTGGTTGAGAGCAGGGAGGCAGATCGCAGATTCGCAGATATGAGTGACCAAATGTGACTTCTGAGACTATGAAAAGAGTGACACATAGTAAGATACGTTACATCTTGAGTTTTTCTATTTGCACCTCCTTATTTTTAAAATAGTAAAAATATTGTTAGACAAAAAAAAAAAAAAAACTTAAAAACTTCTACTCAGTCCTCTCCTCATCACAATTTATTTATTTATTTTTGGCAATTTTTACAAGTATTATATATATAACACATGTCATTAAGAGGTTGACAATAATTTATTCCATTCCACCATATGATTTAGACGTCCTTGGCATGGTTGATTAAATAATTTGTTTGCTAAATAAATACCGTAAAAAATGTCCTATTTTTTAATAAAAGCTTCATTAATCTAATGAGTAGATTGTTTAACCTCTATTATCAAATTAATGTTAATTTATGATTCAACATTTATGTCATTAAAGGTTAATGAAAAAATTAATCTATAGGATTAAAATTGTAAAAAAAAATAAAAAAAGAATACTATTGCTAGAAAAATAAAGAATTAAAATTTTCAATTTTGAAAAATAAAAGTACCAAATTACAATTTAATCTTGTTTGACATAAATAAGTTTTTAGTCTACAATAAATTATCAAACTTTTTATTAGTTTTAGTAATTTTTTTAATATTTTGATGTTATTAATTTTTATTTTATTTTTTATTCTTCAAACTTTATGTAAAATAATTTCAATAATGTTGTTTAAATAAATTTGAAAACTAAAAATAAAATAAAAATTTATTAAAGACAAAAATATTAATGAAATGCACATTTATCAAAAACTAAAAATATTTGTTTTATAAAATAATGATATTTATATTAATAAGCTTTTTTATCTCTAACTTAGAGCATTTTTATCTCATTATGAACTCATAAGTTCTTAGAATATTTTTATCGTACAATGAACTCATGTTTTAAATGAAGATTGGTTATTCCAAAACAATTCTTATACCATATTTATAAGTTTGGCATTGTGAATAATGGTTTTTATGTATAAAAATCACTCTAAGATTTCTTATTAAAGTTTATATAAATTTAGAGTTGAATTAGTATATACTGACAATGTAAAATATTTTACACTAACATTCAATTATATTTATTTATTTATATGATTTTTAAAATATTAATTAATAAAGTTAATAAACTTCTTATAAATTAATAATTATGATTAGATGCTAGTGTATATCAATTAAACTCATACACTTGTTAGCTTATTTAAGTCTTATTAACTTATTTGAGTTGACAAATTGTTTAAACTTGAGAGCATCATCAAAAGAGGTTCGCATTCACCTTCTTTTAATAAACACCATTTCTAAATATTTATAATGTAGCTTATTAAAAAGATATATATATATATATATATATATATTTAATTTGGTTCTGAAAAATATTAGTCTTTTAATTTGATTACTGTAATTTTTTTTTTTAAAAAAAAAAGGTCTTAGCCTTAGTCTATTCTTTGTTGAATAATGATGTAGCAAATGTGATTTTTATTTTTTAAAATTTTTTTTGGCAGTTAAAACTACTATAAATTATTTAAATAGAATTGAATTAAAAATAAGAAGATCTTAAATACGAGTTTGAGGAGACTTAATCAAAATCCTACCCTCATTGCACAAACCTTATTTTAAGGTAATTTGCAACATGTCTGCACACATGACCTCAGAGTGAGTTATTGGAATAATTAAAAAAACTTGTAAACTCTCTTCAAATAATCATTTTCTCTCTTCTTATACTTAGAATAGTAACCTCTTGGGGTTAAAGTGATTTTTCTCATCCAAATAACTTTATTATCTCATCTTAAATAAAAAAATAAATTTCTAATTTATAACTAATATCTTTAAAATCTAAATAAATACTAAAAATAACTAAACAAAACTATTCGTAATCCCTTAAAAGATATTATTTTTTTTCTTATGAACTATAACCCATTAATCATATAAA
This sequence comes from Psophocarpus tetragonolobus, assembly GCA_037954015.1. Classification (NCBI taxonomy): domain Eukaryota; kingdom Viridiplantae; phylum Streptophyta; class Magnoliopsida; order Fabales; family Fabaceae; genus Psophocarpus; species Psophocarpus tetragonolobus. Next base: position 44,361,414 of record CM075688.1, on the reverse strand, counting down.
AAAATCCTAATGTTACCATATAAAAAATTATTATTATTTTGAAATTTGTACGGTTCACTTTTTTAAAGTAATGTTTTCCATTTTACCATAAGTTCTATAGCGTAGGTTGAGGATTTTGCAGATTGTCCACCTAATTGACAACCTATGAGAATGATATGAAAGATTTTCACCCTTCTTTGGGGAACCAACTTCGTAGACACCGATTCTAAGCACATTAATATACCAGGCATGTCTATATATATAAACAATGCTTAAAATTATTCAGTTTTAAAGTCAGCACGAATTGTGGCAGAAAAAATGGTGCATCAATCGTAACAGAAAGAAGACATTGGCACGTACCAATGAACCTAATCCTTGATGGCAGAAATTATTTTAGGTTCAATACAGTGCACTGAACTACATACTTAAAGTAGTTCAGTTTTAAAACTGATTATAGAAAAATAGTTAAATTCTGTTTTGGTTCAGATGTAAGTTCAGTTTAGATTCTTATACAGTTCAGTTCATTTTAGTTATTTAGCCACTTTAGGTGAGTATGATGTTAATGTTGATGGTTGATGGAATCATGAACCATCAAGCCTCCTTTTCTCCTTCCCACTGGGAAAGTTGGAATGCATGATAATTCATCAGGATAGATAAGGTGAACGGAATGGAGGAGAGTCGCTGAACTATACTATAATCACAGTTTTACTCAAACCAATTTATGTCCATCTGTTTTAGTTTTGTAAGCCACTTTTGTGTGTCTTGAGAAATACATGGTGTGTTCATATCACTATCTGTATGATCACTCCTCTTATCCTTAACAAGGTTGTCCTGTCTGCTCCTTTGTCTTACCTTGAGCGACAGAAGGCGAGAAACCTCATGTAGTCCACCCCACTTTTCCAGTGCACGCGCAATATCATACCGTCCTGTGGTAAATTCCATTGTTATTAAGTTAAAAGTGATTGTGCTGATTAACTGGTATTAGTTTGGTAATAATTAAGTTGGATATTTTAGCAATCCTTCTTTCCTAGACTTGAAAGATAGCTATAGTTCATTGCAGTGATAAAATCAAAGCTGAGAACAAGAGTATCTAAACCTACCTGCACGCTCAAATGACTTTCTACTGGGCATAAATGAAGGGTCTATTCCCCAGCTCCTTTGAAACCGACTTATCTGTATAAACAAACGAATTTCATTATGATCTAAGATGCATATAAACAAGAGTGTTAAGTGGTACGGAAGGAAGAAGGAAATGAAAGTATTTGACATAGGAAAGAACTTTTTTTGCACCCTACCTCTTCCTGCAAATTTTCGAGATTGTCCCAGTAACCCTTTGGTTTGCGTTGTTTGTAAGCCAAAGAAAGGTTCAATATGGTTGCAATTTTTCTGAATCCACCCATGCGAGTTATAGCCTTCTCAATATCCACTCTTCCATACAAACGAAGTTGCTTCCTCATCGGCATGAATCCTTCTTGTCCATGTTCTGCAATGAATTTTAGGAGTTCAGATTTTAGTACTTCAATATCCCTCTGTAAGCCTGGCACTTTAGGTCTTTGCTGAGATGAACATTGAACATCACAATTAGGAACTTCCTCAGCTGAAACAGAGCTGTCATCCTTTTGAAAGTCAGATGAAATAATTTGTTGCCCTGAATTTATATTCTGCTCACAAACTTCTGAAGATATTGATGCGTTTATGTTCTCAATATAATCTCTTATTGCAGACAAGTTTGATGGGAGATCTTCATAAATAACCTGAAATGACATTGTGCAAAAAACTCACAACATTGCAGGGTTCACATAGTGAGTGCATATGATATGTTTACCTTTAAAAGATTGTATCTAACACCAATGAGAGTAAAAAGATTAAAAGAATGAAAAGACACACAGATAGAAGAATGTATCTGGCTTTTGCTTACATGTAACTGTATTTTTAGGACTTGATTGGTTTGATTTTGTTTTATAGTTTTTGAAAAGAGTTTTCAAAAATAGTCTTAAAAAACTGTTTTCTGAAAGAAAAAAAAAAAAAAAACTTGTTTGATAAATGTTATTTAAAAACTATTTTGAATTTTTAAAACAAAAACAGAAAACTAAAAAACAAAACTACTTATAAACTGTTTTAAAAAAACTGTAAAAAAACAAGTTTTTTAACTTTTAAATACTAAAATATTTAAAACAGTTTAACAAAATTATTGTCAAACAAGCATTTGGTCAGTTGAGCTCCTTTCAGTGTCTAAAAAAAGGATTTCTTAGGTGGACTGCGTAATGAGGGTGCTACACAGTTGGAAAATAATATAGGAAAACTTTAAAAGCATTCTGAAATTATATAGATGAATGAATTATGGACAAACCTCCTCCATGATGGCTTCAGAAAGGAAAGTATCTTTGCGCATTTTTGACTCCACAGAGTACTTTAGCAGTGTGTGATGATTTCCTAGTTGCTCAAAAATCCATTTTCCCCGGAACGAATCAAAGTCTCCTTCAACTTGTTCAAAACTGATCTCCTGTTCTAAATATTCACACAAGTCCAACACAACACGAGCATGAAGCACCATATAAAGAAGCCCCTTACACCCTTCCTGCATGCCAAGTAAACCAGGAAATTATATAATTTATAGATAAAGATATTTGTGCTTGGGTATACAAGTTTGTGTAACTGACAGCATATAATGATAGTAAAGCACTGGTTGTCAAGAAACAATTTAGGAAATAAACAATTATGGTGTTCTCTTTTTAATACTGTAATTCTTTAACATTGTGCCATACCTGAAGAATGCGGACTTTATTGTTATCTCGTGATACAACCTTACTGATTGCCAAATTTGGAACTATCCTGCAAAAAAAAGGTGCGTAATAAAGTTAGAGAACTGAAAAAATAGAACTGGGAATCTCTCACTAGATGTTCCAGTACATCTAGTTTAAAGTAGCAGCATGAGTGGCTTACTCAGGAAGAGTCTCGTAGGCAGTTAGAATATTCCATACTTCATGGACGGGAGCTTTAACGGTTATGCTTGCAACAACACAGCGATGAACACCTCCATTTTCCTTTATACCAAAATTCAAAATCACTTTATTAGTATTACCATACAAACAGCTCATTGTCTGAATCAAGGTTAACTCAAAAGTAATTAGTGTAGATAATTACCAGAAGTCCATCAAATCTGCGGAGATGAACTTCATCCACCATCCGAGGTTTGTCAAGTCTGCAAACTTTTCCAAATACACCCCAGTTGCTTCTCACCTCACTGGAAGATGTGGGCATGGAACCAAAAACTGAAGTAGCAATTTCTTTTTTGTTCTCTACAGGAGCCAACTTAGCACTTTCACACAAAGAACCATTTACCTTTTTAACACTTTCACACAAAGCACCATTTATCTTTTTAACAGATGATCCATTAATGGCCATATAAGTTTTGTGCAAGTGCTTTTCTGACACTGGAAGTTTCTGATATCCCATAAAATTCCTTTCAGCTCTGTAGGCCAAAGCTTGAAGGTTAACAGGAAGATCAGATCTGATAATCCTTTCCAGAAAAATAGCCGGGAAATTGAATCTTGGTATCACATTAACTTCGTAGGATAAAATAGCAGTTGAGGACCTGCATAAACCAAAATTGGTGAAAACTAGAAATGTTATATGGCAATGTGATTAATGTTAATAAGAACAATCCATGTTGATGGCAAATGAAGATACTTATCCCATAAAAACCCACTTGAATTGAGACACTAAATATATGGGTGAAATAGTTTAGGATGACAATTGGCAAAGCTTGATTTTCTTGTAGGTTGCATTATTATTGCATATGGAAAGCTATGTCTCTATCTATTTCTCGCATAAAAAATATACTTCAAAACATTTTGAGCTATACAAAAGAAGACAATGACGACAACAATAGCCTTGTACACTTGTACCACTAATTGAGATCGACTATATGGATTACACGGTGTCAACGGACTTGGTAAAAGACCAATTACTCAGAGATATCAATTACCATGAGATCTTTTTTAATAATTTCTTCTAAACTCCTGCTTGGCCTCCCTATACCAATTTGCACAAGGGCTAAAGCATATGCAATTGCAATCTACTCTCCTCACCTATGCCTATCATTGAAAAGCTAATAAACATAGTTCTTCCATCTCTCTAATAAACAGATTTATAAAGAAAAATTTTATATCTTTCATTCACCATTCTTTGCCCCAAGATCTCAGTAAAACTCTTCAAATTTTCTGGATCGTGTTTCACTCACAACTTTCCTGGTCTCATTTCCACCACTCTGACGCTTTACATAATTTTCAACATTATTGCACCTGTACAAAGGCCTTAAAACACTCCCTTTAGTTTTGTAGAAATAGATGAATATGCATGAATCTTGTGTATCTCAAGCACAACCAAGGAGTATATTATATAGGCTGTACAGAAGGGCTTTGACAAAGAGATGGGCTTAGGCCTATATATTGAAATACATCTAACAAGCTTCTTACGTTTTCTTGCACATTTTCATCACCCATCAGAATTCCATATCTCTCAGCCCAAAACCTTTTTATTTACCTCAGACTTCTTAATCAACCTTTTTAACCTTCTTAGACATCTCATCCCAAACGAGGTTGCCATTGTCTTATAATTCCCAGTTACCTTTTAAAAATTTCTTTTTAAAAGTCAATTGTTTATTACCCTAACTTAAGATGCAACCACATGACTTTTGGATTTGTAACTAGTAGGGGTTTATGTTTACAACTCTTAAAATGAACATCAAGAACCAAGACGTGTGGTGTATAGTAAGGATATGTTTTTTCTAGAAGCACTCCTAGGAGAAGAAAATACCCAGTAAAAAGCGCCACAAGCTTCTCCATAAGCTTTCTTAAAAGATGTGAGACTTTTTTCAAGCTAATTTTAGCTAAATATGTAAAAGCTTTCTCATATAACTTTTAAAAAAATGTGGAACTTTTTAAAATTAGCTTATAAAAAGTCTCACATCATTTAAAAAACTTATGGAAAAGTTATTTAGACTTTTTCTTTGTATTTTTTTTTTCTCCTAGAAGTGCTTCTGGCTAAAATCATCCAAACAGGCCCTAAGTCTCTCCAGAGACATACAAAAGAAGAGCATACTCAAAACATATTGATATGTTGTTATATTCAAAAGAATTATTACCCCAACCATCTTTTGTCATGCAGGAAGTCTGGCAAATTCTAATTTATGGCATCAGACAGCAAGTCGATGAAGCCATGAAGGCTAAACTAAATTGAAGGCTTCTCATTATAAACAGAATCAGAACTTCAGCCAATAGTTCAAACTGTGAGTTTCATAGTTTGAGATTGATATGACATACTATACTAAATATACAGACATGGTGTCTTTAGATTGATGCAAAAAAAGCTGCTTTGCAAACAATGGCTTCAGGAAATATATTTTATACCTTGTTCCAGATTTTACCGACCATTTGCCATCAAACTTCTTAAAGTCCCCATCAACCATGGAAAAGTGAAGTTCTCGATCCCATGTCTGATGAATTAAAAAGAACAAATGTAGTAGTATTAATTTAACAAATAATTCACTTCTCTAACTTTTTTCTATTGATTAACTAATCTATCTAGTAAAACTAACAGTGCCCATTTCATTTGTATGTGTTAGAAGATGCTTACTGAATTTATGACTTCTCGAAGATCCAACACAACACGAGCTTCTATATGCCAATACATTGCCCTTTGGAATCCCCTTTGCTCTAACCATATCCTTCCTGGGAATGGACAAGGAATTCTCCCACTAACAACAACAAAAAAGGATTTGTAAACAGTACAGTTTAACTTAATCATCACCATCAATACAAATTACAAAGTGAAAGAACTTTTCATTTGAATTAAATTTAATCACTCATTTGGTACTATAATTACACAATCTTTACCTTTTTATCCCTATACTAGAAATTACTTGATTTATTGGATACAAATGAACTTTTGAACCCATTTACTCACTCTCCATACACTTTTTAATCCATTCTAAACCTACAATTTTAATGGGTATGAAAATTAAAAAGTAATGTATAGGGACTGAAAAAAATAGTTTTTAAAGTTGTGCATAAGTCATGAACAAACCAAGTGAGTAGTTAAACTTGAATTTGGATAACAACATTAGCATTACCTCCATACAAGATTTGGGATGAAATCAGCGAGATGCTCATAATCCGTGAGAGCATTCCAAACAGAATCAGTGTCAGCATGAACGGTGATTTGGGCATGAACCCTGCGCTCCCTCCAAGATATGACTTGGACCTCACAATGCACCTCACGCTCACCATCCTCATCTTGGTGCTCAAAGCTTCCATCTTTACCATTGAAGTGGCACGCAGGCCTCAAGGGGTTGGTCCTAGCGGATGAGGAAAGTGCAACAGCGATAGCCCGAGAGTGGAGGGTGAGAGACAGAAAGCTGGTGGTGGTGGGGCGTGTGGCTGGCGTGGAGAGAAAGCGCAGAGGGTGAGCTCCAAACTCAATGTTGGAGGTAGTGGCGGCGATCATGACATCATGACTCATGGGACTATCCAAACTAGTGAGAGTGTTCCATTGGGTGGTTTCATTACACATTGGTTGTGAGTTGTGACAGTTGAAGATACTTGCATTGTAGCCACCAGTTTTGTTTTTGTCGTCTAGTGGGGCTTCTGAATTTGTGGTTCCACTGTGCTAGTGTTGTTTTCTTCATTTCATCAGTTTTTTTAATCAGGAAAACTACTTCCAAATATCCACCATGCCTAATTTGCTCTCACTTTCAACTTTCAAGTCTTGATGGAACAAACAAGGAGATTTTATTGCCATATTTTTATCTCTGTTATGTATTTAAATAAATAATCAGTTTATTATCTTTTTCCCTCTTCACAATTATCTTAAATTGCACCATAGAAAAAGTTTTCTTCCTTCATGGAAGTAAATGACAAAACGTATAACCTGAACAGAGAGGAACTGGCAATCTCGGCCCACCATATCATTAGCCTGACTCGGGTTGGAAATATTAAAATTTAAAAATATGGATTCACTTGCTTGCAATAAATTTCACTAAAAATCATTTTGATTTTTAAAATTTGAAAATTTTTTTTTTTTATATTAATTTATTTTTCATATTAATATGGTTCAGGTAACTTTTTTGGGTTAGAGTAATATCTCCAGAATTAAGATTAAGAAGAAAAGTGATCGATAAGTAAAAGAATAAACTTCCAGTAAACAAATGTCTTAATTATATTAATAGAAGAAGAATATCTAAAAGTGAATTCTAAACTAAAAAAATATTTTTGAATTTTAAAATTAAAAATATTTTTTTAAAACTTTAAGGATAAAATATAAGCTTATTATATAATTATGAAATATTTTAGTATTATGTTATTCATTTAATTTTATTATATGAGTATATATATGTCAGCTTCTTGTTATCAATTAATTAATATTTTATATTTTTAAACAAATATTTAACGATGTAATCTTTTAAGTAGAAAACATCATTTAATTAATAAATATTATCATTTATTATTAAAAAAATTTAAATAGTCAAATTTACTTTTATGAGAAATTTATTTTGTTTTTTTTTTAATTTATGGTGAATTTACTGTACATTTAACATTCTTAAGGTGGTTCGAATCAGTGACCACCTCAATTTCTCCGTAGATCTCGCTTCTGCTTCTTTTCTCTTAGATAACTTCTTCATCTCCTCGCAATGTGGCTACGGTTGACTATGGTCCTCTGTGACTAAGGAAACTGAAATTGGGAACAAGAACAAACTCTATCACTCTTTTCCAATGATCTCCTTTTTGTGATTCATGGTCCTAGTGGTGCTGAATAATATAATCTTTATTAATAATTATATTTTAGTTGTTTATTGATGCAAAATGTTTGTTTACTAATTATTATTGCTTTCTTGATATGTCTACTTATGTCATTGTTGAAAATAGTTGAGATTTTATTGATTATTATTGCAACTCATGAGTAATGTTCACTACAAATTTGTTGCATGCAAACCGCCAAATACAATATATTTTAAGGACTCTTGGCTATTTTGTAATTTGCCCTTTGCTTGATGGTTTAATTCACACTGGTTTTGATCTTTCTTGATATATTGTATAATTGTGTATACTTTGTTTATTTAATTTGAAATATTGTTTATTTATTTTGAATAGATGGGCAGAGCTATTAAGGTAAATCAATGTAACAACATATTGTCTTTAGAGTTATAGGAGACACTTGAAACCCCATTTGATTTAAATGAACCCCTATGTGATTTAAATGAGTTGTTATTAGAAGAAGAAAATCTTACTGATGATTTTGATACAATATTTTAACCAAGTGGAAAATTCTTCTGATACTTGGAACATGATATTTGAACCATTTGTTGGTCAATGTTTTTTGAAAAAAAAAGTTTTGCAATTTTGTCATAAATAATATGGATTTTCAGTTTGAAAGACTCGTTTTGATAAAAATTAAAAGAGAAGTTATAAGACATTATTTCTTGTCATTATGCAGGAAGAAAACCATCCAAAATTGTTTTCAATCAACTCTCTACTAACATTATTAAATAAAAAATGAAATAGATACATAAATAAAAATATCAAATTAAAAATTTACAAGTAAAAAGTTAAAATTTTAATTATAATATTATATTTAAATACGAGTGTTTGCTGGTAACTCTCAATCTAACAAGGTAAATTTTCAATCAGATATAGTTATTAGTGAATAAATTATTTAGATACAAAGTATTTATTATTACCTCTTAATTTAACAAAGTAAATCTTCAATAACAAAATATGATTATTAGAAATGGATTAATCAGGTGACATTTATTTTGTGCGGTTTTTTGTTTTTATTTTTAGAAAAAACAGAAAACGATGACAAAAATATGTTTGGTTACATATTAGAAAATATTTTCGAAAGAAAATTGAAAACAGAAAATAGAAAAAAGTTGTTTTTAGTGTTTTTAGTGTTTTTAAAAGTTAACACTACGTGAAAATTTAATAACAAAATTGTAATTATATAAAAAATAATATATAATATATTTTAAACTATATTATAAATAATTTATAATATTTTTCCTAAAATAATTAAATTTAACAATATTATTTTTTGAAAATAGAAAATATCAACTGAAAACAAACATATATTTTTTGAATGTTGAAAACTTGAAAATGAAAATGTTTTCACAAAATGAAAATAGAATACATGTTCTCAAATCAAACACCACCTTAGATGTGATATCTTTTTAATCCTCAAATTTTTAGAATGTGAACCGACTTGCTATTTTAAATTTCCTCTCTAATTGAAACTTTTAATTAAAATTAATTAGTTACAAAAAAATAATATCGCATATTAATAATAAGAGATTTTAAAATTCAATTAAAAATGGTTAATAATAAAAGAAACTTTGACATAAATATTTTTAATGAAGAACTATGTAAATTCTTATTCTTTACTACACTTGGAGATGGATAGGAGAAGAAAACAATTTATGTTGAGCCAAAATGATTAAAAATATAATTTAAAATGGTTATATTATAATAATACTAATTTTTAAAATAATAAATTTCTTCTTGATAATAAAAATTTCATATTAAACTTATTACAAAAATTTTTATATAATATGAAAAATAGTCTTTATGTCTTAAGGGATGAAATAAAAAGCAAATTTTATTTATCTAATTTTGCATATTTAATTAAAGGTGGTTTCCAAAACTACTTTCTTTAAAAAAAAAATTCCAATGTTTACCTAAATAAATATTGGTGCGTCTCCTCTTATTTTTAACATATTTTATGTGGTTCGGTTGCTCTCCACATATCACTTTGAGGTGATTGGGTATTCAAACTTTGATTTAGCTAAATGCATGCATACAAGGAGATGCACTCTTGGCTATGTATTCCTTTTAGTTAGAGGAGCAATATCATGGAAATGTGCAAAATAATTTGTTGTTGCTATATTTGTTATGGAAGTTGAATTTATGGTATGTTTTAAGGCTAAGATTCAAGCTAATTGGCCACTAAAAATGTATTGTGATAACGTTGCAGCAATGTTTTTCTCTAAGAGCAAGAAGCACTCAAAAGATGCTAAACATATAGAATTGAAGTATTTTCCCATGAAGAAAGAAGTTCAAAAACAAAGGTGTGAATAAAGCATATTAGCATAAATCTCATGATAGTTGACCATTTGACAAAGGGATTATCGCCTAAGACATTTATTGAACATGTTGAAAGTGTGAACATTATTGTTAGTAACATTGTTGAATGTAATTTTACTTAGTACTATGATATTGACACTTTGAGCTCATTTATGATATGTTTTTTATTACCTATTCTCTGTTTTGCATGCACATTATATAAGAGTTATGTTAATAGTATAGTCTTAATAAGGATATTATGTTGGACCATTATGTGGTCCCACATATGTTAGGGAGAAATCTAATTTATAGTATATGAAAATGACTACATCGATAGAGTGATCTACTATTGTCATGATTCAAATGAATTCTTGTTCTTAATTATGAAATTATGATGTACTCATATTATGAAACAAATTACACATTTTAATGCATTATGTTTAATTAATTTATTTATTTGTTCATAATGTTCAGTAATGTCACATAACTTAAATATGATGTGAGTGATATGTCACTTTTAAGAAACTAATAAAAAGAAGAGGAGAGGAATAGAAATTCATTTAGTGTTTAAGGTTTTCTATTATAAAGAAGTCTACGTGTGCAAAAAGAAGCTCACCAGGGAGAAATGTATGCATATTGAATTTTATTATATGTAAAAATAATTAATTTCAAAGTCTTATTTGAGTTTTTTTATTTTATATCATGTTTAGAAAATCATTATACTTTACAAATGTTTCATATTACACCCTATAAGTAGCATTTTCGAGAGCAAATTATAGATTACAATTGTTTCACCACTGTATGTCCATAATCTTGGTGTTACTTTACTAACTAAAGGTGGAAGACACTCTAGTTCTCATGCTTTTGAAACCTTAGCTATGAATAATACCTTTTCAATATGTGAAATAGTCCTGTGGCACATATTGTGTTTGTTAAGTTGAAATTTTATAAAATTATTTTTAATATTTAAAAAAAATTATTTGATTAGTGTTATTTAAAAATAATTTTTAAAAATAATTTTATTGTTTTAGTTTTTAAAAACTAAAAAAGAAAACCGTCGTGAATAGTTTTCTTTTTATGTTTTGTATTTTTATTTTAAAAATTCACAGGAAAAAAATACTTTTTTTGTTTTTTATTAATAATATTTTTGTAAATATAAATAATGTTTTATTTTTAAATCTTCAAAACTACTTTCAAAAAATATTTAAAAACAAGGTTTTTTTTTTATAAAACAATTCTTAAAAATTATTTTTCAAAACTTATTTTATAAACTAAAAAGCTAATCAAGTAGTAGTACTTAGTAACTATGGTGCAACTATAGGAACTAGATTTTGTAACTATGAGGTTATTGCGAATTAGTACGTAGCACAAGAGGCTTCTCTGCACTTTGATGGACAGGGTGTTTGACCTGTTGACCATGCTTTTTTGCTTGATATTTGTAGTTACAATGCAAAATCACAAGTCACAACTCACAAAGGAAATCAAAATTAAATCCAAGAAGTACTGTGTAGGTACGTAGTACACTAGTAGGTACTTAATTTGACACAACAATTATCTGGGACTGGGATTTTTATTTTTATTTTTCAACAAAAGAACTATTATATTCAAATTGGTACAGAGGTACCAGCCACAGTACATCATCCAATAGAACTTACAGCAACAATCCCTCTATCCAAAAGCAGCGTCTCTTATTATTATTAATTAATAAGTATAATTTCCATATCAATTGCAGACAAATGACTAGTGCTTTTGTAGGAACATATTTTGATTTGGATGTGATGCAAAAGGTTGCATATGAAATTCATGTCACTGGTCCTGATATTTTATACCATTGTAAAAATTTATTTATTGCAGACCAGGCTGAATTGTCTTTTCTAGGCTTTCTGTTTTTGGGTACTTGGCCATGTCATTTCTCCAGTTAGCTACCAAAGGTAAACATTGTTTAGACTTTAGACTAGCCTCCCAAGGCCTGTTATTCTAAACACCCCTTCCTATTCTGAAAGGGGATATCGTGACTAATGATGAATATTTAGTTGAGAATTGATAAAATTGATTTTGAGATCATGCATTATGATTGAATATTTTTAGTAAATTTAGTGTAAAAATTTTTATTTAACACAAGTTCTTTTAAGGTGGTTCAATATAAAATTAATTCTGAATTATAAATCAAACCAAACACACATTAATTAGTTTGAAATTGTTAACTATTAATAATCAATAGAGATTAAGATAAATGGAGGGAAGATTCATGGCTGATTACCTGATTGGCAATATAGTTTTAGACATGTCAACAAAACAAGTTATGCATATTTGCTGAGCTATTCTTGTCTTTATTCAAAAACCTTTGCTTATTCTCTGCTTGGGCATTTAGTTTCTGCAATCCAGGTAAAGCCCTATTTGTTTCTTGATACAGCTTAATGGTTTCGAGATTTCTAATACTAATATGTGGCTTCAAGTTGACGTAAAAAACATGAGATTCATAGAAAAGGTTATAGAGGAAGATCATGTCAAATACCAAAAAAAAAAAAAAAATTAGAACCACAAAAAAGTCATTTAGATAAGTATGAAATAATTATTTTTAGAAAGAAAAATACCTATGTATTTTCAATATATTATAATGGTAAGTTATATCAAAATTTACTATAATTACTTTAAAAGTTATATTAACAACAATTTTTTATTGATTCTTAAATAATTTTATCTTAAATATGTTTTTATTATTAAATGACCGAGTTTTGTTTTTGATTCCCAATAATTTTTTTTTATATTTTTAGTCTTCATTAAAAAATTTATTTTGTTTTCTCTCCATCTTTTACTTATTTATGGTAATAGGTGATATAAGTGTTAATTTTTTTTAAAAAAACAACGATTAGTGAGAGATACAATTATTTATTTATAATTTTTAAATTACAATTTTTTTGTCAATTAAAAATTGTAAAAAAAAAATTGTCTTCCTGTATAAGAATAAACTTCTCTTCGTACAAAACTTTGAAATTGATATTCATAATTAATATAAATTCAATTTTTGGAGTTTAGTAAAAAAAATCAAATTAATTAGACCAATCAACATATATCGTGATAATAGGCATAACTTTTTTTTGTGAATTCATAATAGGCATAAATACAAACACAATCATTTAATGAAAATAAATAGCGGGAATGATAAAAACCAAAATAAAGATTTTATTGATGATAATTTTAAAAAAAAAATATTAGAAAGGAAAAAATTAATCATTTTTGAAGAAAAATATATTTAATTTTAATTATTTTAAAAAAATGTGATAGACAGCATACTGATTCTTATAATTTCAAATTTAAAGCAGAAAAAGTCCTAGCCCCTAAATTATTTCTGCACTGAGAAGAGAGAAATAAAGCTATTTGTAGTTTTGTTCTACAGCCCAATTATCATGGGCAGAGAGTTCATGTTTAGTATATACACTCCCCAATGTCTTACAGATTTTTTCTTATACAATACAAGGTGGGCTTCTCTTTTCCTTCTTCTTTATTCTTTACAATTAAGGGGAAACACAAAACATATTATTAGCTCATTTCAGTTCACATAAATGGTCAATATCATGGTGTGTGATTTTACGCATTCATATTGAGGATGGATTCAAAATACGAGCATAGGGACTTGTAGTAGTTACATTAACCCTTCTTTATCCAATAAATATGTAAGATTATAAGTTTTCTTTTCATGTATTTACATTTTTTTTCATTTAAATACTTCTTTACTAAGAAATGGATTCTTCTAACATGTATTTCTTTATTGTATTTTAAGAAGAGAAAAAAAAAACGAATGGGTACCCGATGAATATATATATATATATATATATATGGAATGAATGTTAATAGACACGCGTTTTATTTAGTCGTTGTGCATTAGCAACTTACACCAAAATGTAATATTTAGAAAATGAAATATTTCTTATTTTAAATAATTTATATTAAAGATATTGTTGTCTCTTAATACTCAATTTTAAAAATTAAAAATCTCTTTTCTCTCTCCTTTTTCCTCTTATTTATTCTGTATCAATGCAATCTATGTTTCACATTATATTTCATCTTCTTTTTCTTCTATTTTATTTTTTATTTTACATTGTAAGTAATGTAAATTGAAAATAAAAGAAAACATTATTAGTTTTCTCAAATTTATGCGCTCTCATGGTTATATCTATGTATAATTTTTTTAAAAAAATTATGAAATTCATAAAATATTTGTGTTAGTTTAAATAAATTAAACACATAAATAATTAATTGTATTATATTTAAATTAAAAGATATTAATTATTTAAACAAACAGCGAAAAAATGTGATTTACTTAGGAAAGAAGAAACGGATCTAGATGAGGTAGAAAATAAAAATATATTAGAATTTAGAAAATAAAAATATATTAGAAAAAATTTAGGATTGCTGTCATACACAATTAATGAAAGAAAAAATAAATGAAAGAAAAGAGGTTTTTAGTTTTTAGAATTGAATATTAAAAAAGACTATAATATCCTTATTATAATTTATTTAAGATAAGAAATATTGATTTTTATGTATAAATACTTTGGTGTAAATTGTTATCATACTCAAACTAAAAATAGAGTGTGCGTATTTTCATAACCAAACAATACAATATGTTACTCAATTTACTTGATTTGTTTTTTTTAAGTGTTTTTCTAACCCAAGTTAGTAGAAATTTGATAATGATAGCAAGGTTGAATCATGTACTTGAAAAAAGATTAACTCCTGCTATTTAGAGGTATGTGTAGAAATCGGATCCTAGTGGAAGTCCTTCCTTCTATTTGTATGTATTTGTTTTGTTTTAACAACTATCCACAATTAAACACCATCTTGTAGGAACGTATATGAGTTGACATAGGTTAATTTTAGCTAAATATGTAAATATTTCAAGATGAGTCAGCTTGTCTTTTTTCTTTCTTTTTTTTTCCTTTTGTACTTTTTACCCTATCTATATATGCATGGGGTACATGTTAAACAAACATTTCTCTTGTTAAAATGTATAGTGAAAGAAAATTATCATTTACTAACAACTTAATATTGGATGAGTCTTGATTAATTTAGCACTAAGTGAAATTAAATTATTCATGGCCACAAGGCTATTCACAGTTATCAAATATTAGTGCTAATTTATTTCTTTGAACAACAAAGCTTAAAACAGCTCTCACTACAATTCACAGAATCATATGCTAAGAAATAATGGCACTGTCCAACTCATTGCTGTCATCATGACTCTTTTGTTGTTAACAAACATAATTTAACTGCATGAGCTTGATTTACCCATTTAGCTGTCAGATCCGCACTAAGTGGACGCTTCTTTATAGCAAACTTCTGTCTGTCAAAGGCCCAGATGCCCAATATATAGTAGTTAAGAGTATTAATTCATATTTTTGTTAAGATGGATAACTTAAAGTGAATAATTAATAAATGTAGAATTAGTATGAAATTAATACAGTGATAACAAATTAATAATAATAATTCTTGTCACTCTTGTTCCATTAACAATCTGTTATGCTTTACTAATTATAAATTTTATAACTAATCAATATTAGGTTCATATAAGTCGTAACAATCTTAGTTAAAAAAAAAAAGGTAAGAAAAGATATTCTCACCTATAACTATAAAAAAATAATAAAAATTTCTATTTCTTAAATAAATGATATAAGATTAAACTCTTAATTATAACATTTTGGCTATAGAATAAATTATGTTAGGAAAAAAATATTTACCTTACATATTTAAAGTTTTTGACAAAGTTAATTATAAATATGACTAATATCTACTAATATTATAATTAAAAACTTACACCAAAATATCAGTTAGCATTATATTTAACACTGAACATGTTTTCTAAGTGAATGATGTCTTATTTTTTAAAAGGATGTTTTGTTTTTAATCTATAAAAGGGTTTAGTATTGTAATCTATAAAAGTGTAGATAACTAAAAATCAAACCTATCAAAATGCAACAATTATTCAAGCTTAAGGTAGAGTGAGGAGGAATATACAGTTGTCTTAAATATTGGAATAAGAAAAATTGGAGCACTGTCCCATCCAAGATAATATAATAATAAAGACTTTGAGAATTGAGATGCACTCTGAACCAACAGAGTCAGAAACCGAGTTTGCATCCCGATCCACAACCAAAACATCCAAGTTCCAAGGCTTCAACTTGAAAGCTAGTAGCTCCTGCACCACCAGCTCCTTGTAGATGCCACTCTTGTAGCAGCAACAGCAGTGAATACTTCACTTAAAAAAATCAAAACTATATGGACTCATATTTTAAATTTACATATTAAAAAATTAGTTGTGATAATTTAATTTTCTTATCTTAACTTTAATATAAAATTATTTTTAAAATGTTTTTCATTATACTTATAAATAAAAAATTTACAATCATAATAAAATACATTGTAATAAATAAAAATTAGTTAAACTTGATTATTTTTAAATTAAACGTATAATATATAAGAGAGAGTGAGAGTAGTAGTGTATCTTGGAAAGATGCATGGGAAAAAAGTAGGCATTGACTACATTTGTGTACCACCCAACAGTGTGTGGTTTGTTTACTGATTCAATCTGGGAGACCACAAAGGATTTGTGAAGTTAGTTGATGGTCAGGCTTATCAAGAATAACGTGTGTGGAGTCAAAGTCAATCAAAACCAACAGAGAGGAGAGAAAATCTCTTCCTCTATATACCAATGTTCCTCTATGTCCATGTTTAGTTCATATTTTTGTCAATCAATCCCTAATTATTAATTCAAGTAGTAAAAAAATAATTTTTTTCCTGTTCTGCTATGTGTGGTTCTATATTAATGGCTTATTGGCTTCTGTGTCAAAAACAATCTTGCCAATTGAATCCAGCACCATGAAAATAGATCATCTCCATCAAATCTTGACCATCCATTAATTATTTAAATATTATAGGCAATGTGATCCATTGTAAACCATGTATTTTTCATCAATTAAAATTTGATCAATTTATATATATGATAAAAATAGCATTAAATATTGTCATAAATTCATGAGTTAATAAAACTCTAATTTTAATTATAGAATGTGCCAAAAATATCTAAAAAGTTACATATAAATGTCTAGGCCAATTTGGATTAAGGTAGTGTGTGTCACCAAACTATGAACCGTGAATGCCAGCAACACCCTTGTATAAGAGAAAGAGAAAGAACAATGTGAGTTGTATGAGTCAGGATAATGAACGTTAGATAACAAGTGGAACTAGCGGTACATAGAAAGAAAAAATACAGACAAGATTGATAGGATAGGATGCATACAAACGGGACCCATCACTTCCTCAATCCTAAATGCATGCGTAAACATTAAAACTGAGTTGAGAAGACAGATATACAATACATATGTGCTTGCTACTCAAGTAATCTCAATGCCCCTTTCCCATGAACCTTTTCTCTCTCTGTTTCAGAATCTTCATGTTTTATGCATCCCTATACCACAAAAATTCATACACAATGTCTTACAGTGCACAAAATTTAAGTTAAGAAAAATTATAGATGGGCACAGAGAAATAAAAAGAAATAAGGGAGGTAGATGAGGTGTAGAGATTAAATGAGGGGATGTGTATCCTCACTCTTAAGTTAAATACATGCACTTTAATTTGGTGCTAGTCTGGGATTAAGTTAGAATTTAACTTCCAATATCATACTTAATCAAAATCTTTATTGAAGGATAATAGTATAATTAAGTTACTGTTACTCCTCTTCAAAAAAGAAACTCGAATTACTTTTTTTTTTTAGAGATGTTACTACCATTAGTTTAATTTTTTTATATAAATTAAGATCTATTAGGTATTAAAGTAAAACTAATTTTAATCAGAGAATATCGTCAAATAGTAGGTAGTAACAGCAACAATACACATTCTCTAAAATAATCCTCCAGAAAATAGGTAGTAAAATCCTCAAGAGTTCTTATTGAACTCATATCTCTACAATAATCATTCCTAGGGTTTTTTTTTTCTTAAATATCAAGAACTTCAATTCAGTATATCTGAGGTACACAAATTCTTTTTCCTCTATCTTTTTATATTTAATTCTCTATACATACTATAATCTTGTATCTATTGATTTAAGGTTTCCCTTTATTTCCATCAATTGGTATCAGAGCCAAATTAGATACATATTATGGTTGTTTTCTATGAGAGAATTATGGTTGTTTTCTATTAGAAAATTAAATTTGAATTGAAGATTTTTTGTGTTATTAGTGAAATTTTATAATATAGTTCACTATTAGTTTTTTCACAAAAAAAAAAAATGAGGGTTTACGCTACTTGTTATTGTTAAAATAACATGTTAAAGTTTCATTCCCTTACTCTTACATGGTTAAATTAATATTGAAACTTTTTTTTAAGTGCTACCCCTTTTAAAACCTAGTTTTCTTTTTTAAATAATGATGGGGTAAATTGTTTTCAAAATTACTTAATAGTTTTCCTTTTTTTTATGTTTGACCAATATGAGTCATTTGTGTAGGCAACATAATATATTTGTATTAACTTTTACTTTGGAAAGTATTAATGGGGTTGCATGGACTCATTTTTATACCCATATTTTTGTGATTTGGTCAAGGGAGAACTTTGTGGTTTTGATACGATCATGTATGATGATTCGTGTGTTAAATTCATTCTCAAAAGCATTGAATGTTGTTGCTAATTTTTTATATTCTATATACAATAATCCCCTAGAATTAGATCAGTGAGAGTCTGAAAATTCTCTTATGAGATATGTGTGAAGTAATATCATTTTAGTAACATATCTCTTAGCATTTTTGGATGCTTGAGACCATGTAGTATCATTTTATTGAACTACATTATTGTATATACTTTATGAGAAATATTTATGATATATATCCCTATCGGATATTATTTTGTAGCTCAAATTTCTCATTATCTAATATAAGATTTGTCTATAATTGTCATTCTAGCTTAATGATTTATCTTTGTATTATTGATTAATACCATCCAAGTGGGAGAATGTTGGAAATAATAGTGGATTGGTATTAATCAATTATATTTTATCATTATCTGGCAATTTAAGATTTGGTAATAATCATATCTTATAATATCTTTATGATTATTTGAATGGGATTATAGTAAGATTGACTCTGTGATGGGTTGAGTCAATCATAAAAAGCCCATTTGAGGGGTTTTTGCCTACGCTGGGGGATTATAAATTTGTCATCCCATTAAGCAAATTATAACAACAGCAACAATACACATTCTCTAAAATAATCCTCCAGAAAGTAGGTAGTAAAATCCTCAAGAGTTCTTATTGAACTCATATCTCTACAATAATCATTCCTAGGGTTTTTTTTGTTCTTGAAAATCAAGAACTTCAATTCAATATATTTGAGGTACACAAATTCTCTTTCCTCTATCCTTTTATATTTAATTCTCTATACATACTATAATCTTGTATCTACTCATTTAAGGTTTCCTTTTATTTCCATCATGTTCTGCATGAAAACATTTTATCACTGTCATAGTTATGTGTTAGTGAGAACAATTAGAACACCTAGATGTCCGTTAGAATTGTCTGTCTAGTTTTGTCCTACCTTGTAGTGAGCAAGAAAACTTAGCAGCTGAATTTAACATTTGTCTAAAGTATAGGAAAAAACAATTAACGAGACAATTGCAGATATAGTATAAGTGTATAAATAGGAAAAGTAAAAGAAACTACCCTTATTATAACTTGGGATAAAAAAAAATCTGCATCTGTGATATATATTTGCAATAGGTAAAAGGTAAAATATAGATATTTAATTTAGTAGTAATTATCCTGCAGAAAGCATAGTAGGTGATTACTATCCGCACTTATTCTGACCTTTGGTCAAAATATCGTCACAGTAACTAGAGGTGTATTGGATTATAATTTTAACATATATTATTTTGTCAAAAAAATCTTGTAGTTTAAGATTTTGTGTGAATGTAATAACTTAGAATATTTTATAAGACTACATAGATTTTATAATTTAAATTTTAATGGGTATATAACCTGAATTTATAACATTTTAAAATATTTTATAAATTTATATGATTTTAAAGGATTTTATATATTTTAAAAAACATTCAAAATTACAAAATTAATGAAAAAATAACAAATAAATTATAGTGTTTAAATATAAAAGAATAAAATGAGTACAAAATTCTTAATCTTTTAAGAATTGTTTGAGGTAATTTCTAGTTGTAAATTTCAAATTTTTATAGACTAGAACCAATTTTTAGTTGCTTTAGTTTTTGTTTAAAATTAGTTCAGGTATGTGTTGTGGTGATGACAATATTAGTAGCACTAATAATATTAATCATAATTATTTGATGATTTGGTAGTGTACGCGGCAAAATTGGAGAGAAATTAAGTAAAGAAAAAAAAAAGTTATGCAATGTAAAGATCATTAGATAAGATAGATTGATAAGAATTTTTTATTAAAAAGCCACATAAAATTCATTTAAGTTTATGTTAAAAATATCTGCCAAAATTTGTATATATTTTTTAATATCAAAATATTTTTTATAAGTTATAAAAAATCTCATTTAAATATCCCTAAATTTAGAAATCATGATTGAATCTCACAATGCTAATCTATATCATTTAAAAATCTTAATCTAATAAGACTTTTTGTATAAAAAAATTAAAATCCTAATCCAATGGTTATTGTTAGAAACACTTGTTGTACTTAATTAAATTTACCTTTTGTTTACGTTTTTTTGTTTTATTTTATACCAATAAAAAATTGACAATTATAAATTTAAATATATAATTTTAGATAAATCATATATATTTCAAATAGAAAAGGAGCCCATGCTATAAAGAAATAAAACGAGATAAAAAAATTAAGAACTCAAATTAATTTCGAGCATTGAAGTTAGAACTTGTAAATTCTTTTTTTTAATTTAAGGCTATGTAATAAAACTAGAGAGTCAATAATTTTTTTTAAACAATTAAAAAAGAAAATGATTAAATATTTATATTTTATCAAGATTAATAATAATGATATTTTTTAAATATTTTATAATAATAATAATAATTAAGTATTATAAATAAGATTAAAAAAATATTAAGGATGCTAGTAAAAGAAATAATGAGTTTATTACAACGGTGATATACTAACAAACAGTATAAAACAATTCTGTAACGTAAAAAAAATTATATCATCATTTAGTTATAAATTATTTTTTATATGAAACTTATGATAATTATTATTAAATTCAATAATCTTATAATATATTATAATTTATAATTAAATATATTGTAATTTTTAAAAAAAATAATTATAATTTTATATAATAAAAAAGTAAAAATAAGATGCATTTATATGATAGAAAATAATTAATGTGCAATGGTGGAATCCATTTAAAATAAAAGTGAGACTTTGTACTAAAGAGATTTGGCGCTTAAATAAAAAATAAATAAATATATGCATGTGGTACTAGTTTAAAAACTCCAACAATAAAAGGTAGACAACAAAGTGGAAATAGATTTGGTCTTCCTAATCTTTAACTGTAGATAGTGCGGGATGGTTCAGGTTTGGGTATGAAATTTTGATCATCTTTGTTGAGTATTTTCGAATTTGGTATGTCCCACAAATAATTTGTTATATTATATTTTGTAATTTAAATTTACTTATTTATTATTAATAAATTATATTTTAATTTAAATATCACTACTCATCTAGTACATCTTTTATAACACCATAATTTCAGTCACAAAAGTTATAATTATTGTGCAATCATATTTTAATAACATGAATATTATAATAAGCAACAATTGCTTTAACTTAAAAAACAATGATACGTATAGATAAAAACAACTTTAATTTTCATTTCTAAACATTTATTAAAGAAGAGCATCATTTTAAAAATTAGATTGGACTAGTTGACTTGAGTGGAAATCGGGGTTTCATTATGGTATAGAATTGAAGCTTCTCAAATTCGATGAGAATTGGTAAAACTAGCTGAGAACATACCAAAATCGATCTACAATTGTGTTAAAAATCAGTGTGACCAGGTCTGCTATTAAAAAATTACTTTTTATTTATTATTTTTATTTTAATATTAATATTAATATTAAAGATAAATATAAATTCATATTTATAAAAATTCCAAATAGACATATATTATTTTCTCAACTTTTTTTATAAAATATTTAATTTACTCACTATAATAATTTAAAAA
This sequence comes from Psophocarpus tetragonolobus, assembly GCA_037954015.1. Taxonomy (NCBI): domain Eukaryota; kingdom Viridiplantae; phylum Streptophyta; class Magnoliopsida; order Fabales; family Fabaceae; genus Psophocarpus; species Psophocarpus tetragonolobus. The sequence goes on along the minus strand of CM075688.1, from coordinate 44,339,119 downwards.
TTTTTATATATTAATTTCTTATATTTTTATATTATAAGAATTATTATTTATTTTAAATATAATTTTTGTTAATATTGAATATTATTATATTTATTTATACTTTTATCTATACTTTGACTATAAAAATAATATTTTACTTTAATTTTTAATGTTATAAATTATGATATTAGATTTATTAATATTGTTTTATTTTTTTAATAATAATTATTATTTTAATACCAATTTAACTATGGTTCAATTCTAATTGAACTAGTTCAGTTTTAAAATCATTGGAAAAGAGAGAGTAACTAAATTAATGTAAATATTGCACGAATAGTACTATAATTGACAAATTTAATGTAAATAACTAAATTAACCATTTTTGGATGTGTTTATCTATAAAATTTCTCATAATAAACAAAGTAAATATTGCATTGAAAACTAAGTTATATTCCCTGTGTCTCTAATTATGAATTCATTTCTAAAATAATTAATCTTTTTTTACTTTCTAGATGCATTGATTTTGTTTTAAGAACCCTTAAAGCATCTCTTGTGGTAATTTTTAAAGTAGTTCTTTACTATAAGAATAATTTTTTTATAAGAAATATTATTTTTAGAGTGATTCTTAATCATGAGAATAATTTTTTTATAAGAAAGATCAATAGATTATTGTAGGAGGACATCTATTTTTCAGAGAAGAATCATTATTCTTGAAAAACCATATTTTCTTTAGAATTGATTCTTATTTAAAATTTGGGTCCATTATAAAATGAATAAAAATAAGCTAAGGACTCATAAGTTCAGGAAACGAAATAAAATTTATAAGAATTAGGTGACATTAAAGATACATAAAAAAAAAAATCTCTGAGAACACGTAAATAATTTTGTTATTATGAATACTTTTAACCAATTAACAAAGAAAGCAATTTTTTTTTTCTCTTGTCAAGATTAGAGACCTTATTAGTATTTTTTTTTCTCTCTCTTCCCACATCAGCTAATTAGACTGGACAATTAAGTAGAAAGAGAGAATAACGGTAATTTTAAAAAAATAGTTTTCATAATTAACAAATTTAATGCGAATAAATAGATTAACTACATATAATAAGAACAACTAATAAATAAATAAAAAAGAATGATGATTTTACAAAATTAACCTCATTGCTAGGAAGGAAAGAGTACATTGAAAAGTTAAAGTTATATTTATTTAGTAATATTAGTAATAAAAAAATAAATATTATATTAAAAAGTTAAAAAAAGGTATTTTTTTTCTAAGAAATATGTTTTTTTTTAAGGAATTTTATACTCTCTTTATCTCAAAATGAATATTTTTTAAGACTTATTCACATATATTAAGAAAAATAACTACTCCAAGAAAATAGTAGTTATTAGAAGATAATTTTATTAAAATACCTTTATTGTCTTTCTTAATCCAATAAATATATTATTAAATCTTTTATGACATCAACGTTTATGAAATGTGATAATTGAACTAATGTTTAAATAATACCTCATTTAAAACTGAGAAGATCAGGCCTTAAAATATTTCTTAAAAGTTAAAACTGCAAATCTGCAATTATTTTAGGACAGAAAAATAATAAAAAATAAAGAGAATATTTAGAAGGGTTATAACAATAAGAATGAAATCTTTATCCCAAAATTGTATTTCGTTTCTTATTTTCATCGGTAAAAAAATATCATATTATTTAATAATTTTTTACTATAATTATTTTTATCTTTATAAATTCATTAAAAAATATCACATATCTTTATTTATAAAAACAAAAACGAAATATAATTTGAATATAAAGAATTTTCATCCTATATCATCTCGTTTTTTAATGAATTGGTTAACGTTAAAAACAATTTTAATGTGAATCTGTGCTTAAGGTTGAAGACACAGTTTCATTTTAAACAAGGTCCTCCAATTTTAATGTTCAATGTGCTGAGTTGGAATAATATTTTTCACGTTATTAAAATAATGTTCTTCACATTATTTATAATTATTATAATGGAAATATTTCAGGTTGGTGTCCATAATTATTTAAACTTTTTATTCTTAAATAATTATTAAAAAATAACTATAAATTCATTTTATATAACCGTTTTTTTCTTTTTAGTTTTCATATTATTTTGTATTTAATTTAACAATACAAAGAGGCACGAAGCCCACTAATTAAAATAATGTTTTTCACGTCAAACCTGCTATAAGTAACAGATAAAAACAAGACCTGCTATAAGTAGTAACACATAGAAGCAATAAGAAAAACAAAATATACATCTAAAAGCTAAATATAATGATTGTTTATTTATAAGAAAAGTATATTAATAAATGATTAATTTTTAAAGTAGGAGTGATGAGTAGTAAATGTGTTTGAAAAAATATTGAATCCTAGGTGGACAGTGGTGATAATAAAGTGACGGGAACAATAAAGGTTGGCAATTGTTTGCCCAGAGAGAGATGAGAGATGAGAGATGAGAGATGAACTTAGCGATGCAACGTTCCCCGGGTACCTCTGTCTCTGTGCTCTCCCTCTCTCCCTCTCTCCCTCTCTCTCTCTCTCTTTCTCTCTCTCTCTCTGTTTCATTTCCCAATAAACGTCAGATAGTCGTCATTTACTACTACTACTCTCTCTCTCTCTCTCTCTTTTGTTACCATTTTCAATTTCAAAATCTCTCTCCACAGATCCAAGGGAAAGGAGGAGTAACTTGATTCTGCAGATCCCAGCTTTCCTAAACATAGTTTCTGATTTTTCAACAACTTTAAAAGCCCCATAAATACATTACACTAAAACACACACCCACACGTACTTCTTCCATTCCATACAAGAGAAAACAGATCCATAACCACTGCTTATTTCTCTTTCTCCTCTTTTCCATGTTTAGTTTGCATCACCTTCTGCATTCACATATCTGGCTGCTCACCATAATGGAAACATCATATCTATTCCTCCCTCACACAATCCATAGCTAGCTTCTATTGTCATCACACTCACTATTTCTCGTTAACTGTTCCCTCCTTCTTCTTCCCCCCACTCCTTCAGCAACGAATGCCTGCCATTCACTACACAACAAATTTAATCAATTCAACAGTTACGTTTCAAAGCCTCCCAAGCAACTCGCATCAATACCCACATACTATATCATTTTCATGCATGTCTACGATGATAATAATAATTTATTTTCAAAATGTACTTTTAACATAAAAAACAAATTCCAATTACAAACCATACTACTTTTTTTTTCTTTTTTTTTTTTATAAAATAATTACTACGGTATAAATATGGTTCTAAGTTTAATAATACACTTCTATTCAGGATCACTGTTATTGAAGGAAGCAGCTGACACCACTTTTAGAGGTTAGAAAAGGTGGTTCTTGTACAAATAATTAGTTCCTATATATAATTGAAAAAACATATTTGTGAAATAATACGTAAGGTTCATTTTACGTTCTTCTGATCGACAACTCTACTAATTCACTTAAGATAAGTTTGGTAGAGGAAAAAAGTAAAAAAGTGTAAATAGGTCTCAAATAAAATGAAATGAAAATTAAAATTGTTTGATTCAAGAAAAATAATAAGTTTAGGAGAAATGAAGAGATAGATAAAAATAATAATTGAGAAAATATATCGAGTTTCATCGTTTTTAATTTTATTCACCTAATTGCTTTTCACCCAATATTAGTTTCTTCAACATAACCGATTATTAAACGAGAGGTAAAAGATAAAGTTTATAAAATATACAAAATGAAATGAATAATTAATTAAACCTAAAATTTAATAAATTTAATTATAAAAAACATTTTATGAGCTAGTGAATGAAACTTGCCCTTCAGCTTTTTCACTGCAATGAATTTCACTGGGTAACTGCTGATTTACCTGCAGTACAATTTTCCTTCAGATTCATGAAAATTATGCCCTTTTTTCCCCAGTAAATTGAGAGGTTCTCTTCCCTATAATTTTCACTCATCAGTCTGAAAACGGGTACGTTAATTAAAAAAAAAAAGAACAAAAGCTGAAAGGACTTCAGAAATGGGGGGGATGTTGTAGTTTGAAACCCTAGAAAGACCTAGAGACACAGCTGGGTAAGAGCACTGCAGATAAAGCAAAGAAGAAAGAATTTCACATCTGATAGGTTTTCACTGTACATGCTTTCACCTTTCTTGTCCACGAGAAATGAACATTCGGTCCGGGATTGATTAGCCAATAATAATAATAATATATTCCTATTCATATTCTCCACTCTGTCAAATGTTAATCTTAAATTAATATATATTGCAGAAAACTAGAGAGACTTGGACTTGCCATTGGTAACGCTGAAGCATGCATGTCTATATCATCTTTATCTCTCTTCCCTGTCTCTCATAAGAGAATTCAAGTAGTTCCTTCATCTACTACTAAACAACCTGCAAAATGAGTTAATTTTGTCTTCTATTTTTGTCCTCCAAAAGAAAAATCAAATGATTTAACCATGTCAAAAAATAAAATATCAACTTATTTTTCAGTACCCTTCAAGCTTGAAACTAGAAAGAAGGCATCATAAATTGAAAATAAGCCAGATCTTCAAGAAACATTTTTATATTAGCAACCTTACAGCTGGAAATTCTCTAATGTTTGCTAGAGTTAACTGTAGATCAAAAGAGCCTTCATTCTTCTGTTATCCGAATCTGATAGCAAGATGCAAAACTAAAAAGTAGATTATGTAGTTAGCACAAGTAGTACTAATTGAAATAATTTAAACTGAAAGCCTTACCCATCCTATGAAGATGAAGAAACACAAACTACGTAGCAAATGTTGGCTGGGGGGAATGAAGCCTGGTCCGAGAATCATAGGGCCCATGAATTTACCCAGGAAAGTGAAACACTTGATATATATTAGTATATATACTCTTCCATGGCCTCGAGCCAGACAACATTCCTCTCAACCTAACCTTTGCAGTGGTAGCATACACACTTCAAAGTTGAAACCAAACCAAATATTATATATAATGTATATATATAGCTTCCACTTGATTGAAACACAAAATCAAGAACGAAAAACACAAGTTTTGAGGGGAATGAAGCCTGGTCCGAAGCCTTATAGTTCTTGCTACTGAGAACCTCCTATGAGAAAAGCCTCGAGCCAGCCAACATTCCCCCCAACCCATCACAACAGTCTGAAACCCTAACCGGGCTTATAGCTTGTTATATATAGAGAAAGCAAGAGAGAGAAAGAGAAAGCACTGACTCACACTACACTAATGGCTATTTAGTCACCCATTCAGATGTTTTTTGTTCCCAAATTAGCTTGTGCAAAAGGGCATTTAAACTAACTGCAATGGTCAAAGATAAAGGTGATGAATGAATAAATAAATAGATAAACATGGAGTAGCAATTTACTTGAGGAGACAACAGCACCAGCACCCCACAAAAGATCTGACTAAGACTGAGATTGAGGAGAGGCCCCTACTATTTGAAATAATGTAATGATAATAAAAAATAATAAGTGAATGCATAATGCAGAGTGAAGTGTAAAAAGTAGGAATATAGTTTGATTTCCCATGCGAGTGGTGACCTGGTGATGCCGGTGAACCAACCGACCTGTAACCTGTGACCTGCTAGAGGCAGTTGCAAAGGCAGGGGAAGAAGACAAAAGGGGTTAGCTTTAATGCGATTCTTCTTTCATGATTACCTTATTATTTTTAGCCTTTTCCAAGCCCTACTTTCAAACTCTACTGTACCATCACATACTATACCCGCACGGCCACACCACAATCACATCTCAATTTCAAACTTCTCTTCTACCCACTTGGAAGACAAGGATCATAACAAGTTTTACATTCTTTTAATTTTTTTTTATGATTTTAACTAAAAATTAGATTATTAATCAATCTTCTCACAAGTTTTTTATTTTACAATATCTTATTATAATCAATTAATTAATTTCTTAACAAAAATATTTTATTAAATCATGTCAATTAACTATTATTTCATGTATTATATTTTCAACTAATTATTTACATATTAATATGCATCATAAAAAAATTAATGATAAAAATAAAATCACATATTATTAGACTCAACATTTTAAAATATATAATATTAATAATTTTAAAATATTATATTTAATCCATTAATTATTTTTAGCTTAAATTATTTATTAAATCATATGAACTAATTTACTGTTTTATTTATTATATTTTGAAAAAGTATTTAATTTAATTATTAATAAACTAATATTTTCAATTTTTCTTAATACTCCTTTTTTAGCGAATCTTAATACTCCTAATCAATAATAAATTATATATCATTGCGTTTATTTTAACTCAAATTTTTATTAATTTTATCTTTTATGAATAATAGATAATATAAATATTATTATTTAAAAATATTATATTATAATAAAAAATTAATTTTTTAATTAAATTAAATTAATAAATCAAGTGGAATAATTTATTATTTTATTTAATATATTTAAAATATTTTTTTCCAAAAATTCTTAACAGATTGACATCATTTAAAAAAAATCAATAATAAAAATTAAAATTATACCAATAAACTAATTATGACTCTAAATATTTAAAATAAATTTTCCAATTATCTAAATAATTAAATTTTATAATTAATTATAAAAATGTGAAATATTTGAAAATATTTTCTATTGAAGGACAGAGAGTAGGTTTATTTCTCTAATTTGTAAAATAAAAAACAAAGAATAAAAGAAAGAAATTATGTTCATGTTTTGATTTATTACATAAATAATTGCATATGTCCTTTGTGTGCTAAGGAAGCAAATTTTTTTTATCATTTGTCATTTCAATGCTTTTTCTCATGTAATGCTTGGAGGGTTATTTATTTATGGTTGGACCAATATCTAACACTACTAGTCACAATTAATGAGCATTTTGATTGTCATATGAGAATGTATAAAGTCAAGAAAATACATTCTAGCTGGGCAACATTATGGTTGACAGGTGTATCATCTCTATGGCATAATATAAATACAACTGTCTTTAATGATGGTGAGGTCTCTTCACAAAAAACTTTTGATATAGCAATTGACAAGTCTTGAAAATGGATCACAACTAAATGTAATAGTGTATGTTTCTCCATATACCAATGACAGAATCATCCATTACTATGTTTAAAGGCGATTATTTGCCTAAGTGAATTCACGAATTTGTAGAGAGTTATTTTTTATGCCATATGTCTATTGTGATTTTTTTTTCTTTAGATATTATTCTTTTTGTTGTTTTGATTCAACCATTATGACATTCAATTGTATTTGCTTGACTTGTTTTATACTTGTGGCATGTATATAAGTCTTTTAATGATATGTTTTGTTTGGCCTTTAAAAAAACATAAATCAAATATAAAAATATTGTTATTTTTTAAAAAATAGAGTAAATTCAATTGTATTTGCTTGACTTGTTTTATACTTGTGGCAAGTATATAAGTCTTTTAATGATATATTTTGTTTGGCCTTTAAAAAAACATAAATTAAATATAAAAATATTGTTATTTTTTTAAAAATAGAGTAAACTCCAATATTATACATTTTAAATTTTTATAATCCATTTAATTTTAGTCTAATTTTTTAATCTACAAAGGCTTTTAATCTATGCAAACAATATATTTTCAAATAAAAAATACATTTAATTAAGAAATTATAAAGTTGAACATAAAAAAACATAGGAAAGGGAAATAGAAGTTGCATTAATGTTTTCGTTTTTCTAGTTGTTAAAAGGAATTTTGATTATTTTAAGTATTTACCAAATTTTATATTTTGTGGTAATCAAAACAATCAATTCAAGAAGAAAATTAAATCAATAAAGTAATCACTTAAACAGATTAATTTATTAATTATAATCAATAAATTAATTTTTAAGTAATGATTGATTTAATGAAATATGCATTAGTGATTTAATTAATTTATTTTACACAATAAGTTTATATATAGAGAGGGGAGGAGAGAGGGTAGAAACATCAAGTTTTCAACATTTGTAAATATTTTTTTAAGCATTTATTAGTTTGATGATTTTTTGTAACATGCTTTTAGTCAAGATACATACCTATACATATATATATATATATATATACAAATAATATCTTTATAATATCAATGCATTTCAATTTTTTTTATAAAATAACATTATATGAAGCTCACATCTTCATAAACATAATAAAAATAACTCAATTCAATAAGATAATTTGAAGGTAGAAACTTTTGAGAAACTTCAAGGTAATACAAAGTTGTATCAAATAAAATATTAATATTTTACCTCTTATTCAACACTATAATCATAAACTCATAGAGATTCACTTACAAGGCTAATATTAATATACCAAACACAAATCCAAACATGACAAACAAATGGGAAGTGAGGTACATTTTACCATATATGACAATTTAAAGGTTAAGAACATCTAGAAACATTCATATTCATCACATATAAGAGTTGACTTATAATCATATAGTTGCATACATTCTCATGGATGTGTATATATGCATGATGACTTAACTTAAAAATTGAATATGCACGTGATTTTAGTAAAACACTTGTAAAATAAATAAAAACATTTGAAGTATGTATATATAGTTAACGAATTTACATTATTTGACATTAACACTCTTAACCAAGATAATTTTGTTAGACAATATGTCGAGCCTCAACCTTGCAAGTATGGATACTCCAAACCATGCAACCAACACGAGTCACACAAAAATTTTAAGGTAGGTGAACCTTAAAGACCTCATGATCTCCTTTGTCAGTTCAAGAAGCATAACATCATATGATGCACTAGGCATGCATGCATGACAATCATGGATGGATTTACACATATATCATAACATAATTATCACTGTCCTACGTGAATTCAGGCCACATATTAATCTAAACACATGATCTTAAATTCTTAAAAACACTTGATCCAACTCATGCAGGTATACACATCACTATATAGTTTTAACACAAGCATAAAAGATAAAAATCCTAACAAATATCATACATAATAAACACGTACTTCAATTAAGAAAGTAACTCATTACTAATTCCATAAAAAGTATAACTGTTATAATAATTATTAATTAATGTTAGAGTTTAACACATATACATTATAAAATATTATTGATCACAACTCTTTATTTACATGACTAAAATATTAATTAATAAAGATAACAAACTTACCATATATAAAAAATTGTGAATTAGTGTAAAGGTTTTTACACTATGAATGTATAAGTGTTTTTCTCTTAATGTTATGATTCGCACAACATTTCTTAATCATTTGTTATTATATTTGTGTTTACTCACTAAAACAATTGGAATTCTAGATATCATTAGCAACCAGTTAGCCAACATCTAATTCTATCTTTTTCCTAATTCATAATTCATATCTAAACATGAATAAACACATACAACAACAAATCAGGTAAATTCAATTTCAACCATATCTAACTAGAAAAAGAACATGAAATTCAATCAATCTATTAAAATAATTAAAGTGCATCGGGTAGCATCAAGGTACTCACGTTCCATTCATAGAAATTATAAATACAAATTCGATGTTATAAGATTTGGATGAAAATCTTTTCTCTAATTTTGTGTTTTATTTAATGAATAATATAATAAATTAAAATATTATAAAACAGAAAATAAGACAAAAATTAAATAAAGGATTTTCATCCCATAAGAACTATCCATGACTTAATGCTATTATTTATGCAAAGAAAAAATAGAGAAAAACCTAAGAATAAACGCACGACACGAATCTTGTCCGACACGATCGTCATCATAACTCTTACAATGACAAATATTAGGTGTGATTTAAAACATTATCCCAAACACATTTTATTTAATAAAACTTTGTAATATTTGTCTTCGGGGTGGTACCCCTCGTTCCTACCTCGTTTTTAATTTTTTATATATGATCGTATGTGATTTGTCCATTAAAAATATTTAATAAAATTTGTACTATTTAACACTCCAAAAAAAAAAATAAAAATAAAAATACTATATTTAATAAAATTAATAAAGATTAATTCTCTTAAACTTACTGTAAAAAGTAAGTTTAAAAGAATTAATCTTTATCATAACCCTTCATTTTATTAAAATCTAATGATAAATATTAATTATTTATTACGACCGTTAGATTTTAGTAAAATAAATAATGAGATGGAGAATAAGTCTTTTAAATTTAGTAAATAAATCTTTTCCTATATATATAGGGAGGGGATCCACTTACTCCAAAAGTAAATATAAAAGACTTACATTTCATCTCCACTATTTATTTTCTTAAAATCTAATTCTTAAAATTAGTTATTCATTATCACCATTACATTTCAAGAAGAAAAATGAATGAATAGGATGAGGAGTAAGTCTTTTTATACTTACTTTTGGAGTAAGTAGATCTCATATATATATATATATATATATATATATATATATATATATATATATATATATATATAGAGAGAGAGAGAGAGAGAGAGAGAGAGAGAGGAGGGATCTACTTACTCCAAGAGCAAGTATAAAAGACTTACTCCACATCCTATTCATTCATTTTCTTAAAATCTAATTATTGTAATAAGTAACTAATCTTAACCATTAGATTTGAAAAAAATGAAGGGTAAGGATAAAAAGTAAGTCTTCTATACTTACTTTTGGATTGAGTAGATCCCTCTATGTATATATATATAAAGTTATTTTGTTTAATATGGACTTAAAGTGCTTTCATATATCGATTTACTTTGGGTTTTTTTTTTCTCAAAAGAAACTAATTTTGATTTTTAAAATATAGAATGAATTGTAGTTTTATCAATAAGTTTTTTTAATTTCACCTTAATGGAACGAGTATCACTCAACATATGACCTAAAATTATTTAAATATCTCAAATCAATAATTTTAATATGACAAATTTTCATAATTTATTTTCAATACTAAAAAATTTGGTATTAAATTTTTACTATTTTAGGGTTAAAAATACTAAAAATATTAACAACAATATATAATATCTCATATAAATCATTTATGACATAATTTTTTTGTCATTTTAATATGTGTAGGTGTGCGTGTGTACGTTCATGCATGAGTGTAGGTGCGCGTGTGTATGCATGGACATGGTGAGAAATAAGAAAATATAATAATAATCGTAGATGTAATAAATAGTTTAAATTTAGTTGTTAATTAAACAAATTCACATGATTGTATGACAAAAAGACCTCTCGCACAAAGGCCACCACCACCATTACCCCCACCGTCTTGCTCACTGATGTGCCACCCATGATAACCTGATATGCAGATTCACGACCTTTGTAGGACATAAGAAATTCTATTTACACATGTTTTCGGTGAAGCAAATCAACCAACAGATGTACTAGTTGGACATAATGTAAATATAGATGGGCAACGAATCATATATGATGATATTCAACTCTCTTCTCTCACCAAGTTCAGCCTCACTGAGGAGCTCCTCCACCTAGTGTCGTGTGCCTAGTACCAGCAATGGTGGTGACGATGGTGATGGTGTCACCCTCTATTGCCACCGCCATCACTGTTGGTACTGTCGCTGTCTTTCATGGGGTACCAATAGTGGTGGTTGTGGAGTGAGAGTGGTAGCAACATTGCAGAGGATTCCGTGAAAGTCACAAGTAAAAGAGGCGTGTTAAGCATTTGTGAGAGAGGTCTCCATGTGAGAGAAGCACATGAGTTTATTTAATTAATAACTCAATATGAATCGTTTATTGGAATCTTTCGGTGATTATTATGTTTTCTCATTTCTCACTTTAAACTTTTTTTCTCACCTATGATGTAATCTCTCTCTCTATATATATACACATATATATATATATATATATATATATTAAAATATCTATACCGAGGATGATCCTAGAGGCAAGACCAAACCTCATCAATAGAGTTGATAACAACTCGATAATAGATTGGGATGTATCATAAACCTCAATCAAAATCAAAGCGTCTGCAAGAAACTATTGACCTAAACGAAATGCCCAGATTGTCCTTCTATTAACCTCAAGAATTAAGCCAAAATGTCCTTTAAGGTTAAAAGCCTATTTAACAGGCCTAAACTCAAGGTAAAACAGTATAAAAGATAGTACTCACTCATTTTTGACTAACTGATATATATTAATTATTATTCTCTCTGACACATAATACCTTTAAATTGTGCTAACGTTGACTTAAGCGTCGAGAGTGTCATCCCTTAAAGACTTCATTGACAATCTCAATACCTAATTAAACACATATGTGCAGGTACAATACGTAAAAAAAATTAAATTAAAAAAATGTAGTTAATATTTTTAAGTTTTTCCAATAAAAAATAAAATAGTATACTTCGGTCTGATACTCTAATCATCCGTAGACCACAGTGCTTGAATGCTATTTGATAAGTTCCAAATTCCAATACAGCCTGCAACTTAATTACGTAAAAGACTTTTTGTATCAAACGATGCTCAAACAACAAAACGACCCATTCTTTTTCGTAAGAAATGCTAGTTTTCTTTTTTTTTTCCCTCTTTCCCTTCTTGAATACGAATGCTAATCCATTGAAGTTTTTAGTTATCAATTAATGAATGTAAACCGTTAAACAAAACAGCAGCTATATTTTTTGTTGTTTAACAAGATAATTTCGTTTGATTTTAGTCATTTAAAAAAGTTTATTGATTTTGATTCTTAAAATTAAAAAAAATGGTAAAATTCTTTTTTCACTTTAATTTTTGTAATATTTTCGTTAATTTGGTGATTTGTCACACATAGTTTTTGTCAATAACATTAGATAAATTAATAAATTATTAAAATAAAGTTTACCCAAAAAGTTAAAAGATATTTTTGTACAATTTTTTTTTTTTGCTGAATTGTTTGTAATCTCATATATGTTTCAACCGTTAATAATGTTTTAGGCAAGTGGATAAACTATACAAATAAAGTCTACTATAAAAATTGTATGTGATTATTCTATTACTCTCCCAAATAACAAAACAAGTCATTAGATTATTAATATCGCAGTTACGTTGTTAAATATTAAAAAAATTAGGGTGGAGACCAATTTCACTAAATTTCAATTTTTTAGAATAAAAATAATAAAAATTAAGGAATTGTAATTTAAAAGATTCTTTTCCAATAGAGGTTATTGAACCTTAGGGAGAAGAAAAATAACTCTATGAAGTAAAATCAAACTTACTTACTTCAGTAGCCATAATTAGGAACAATGGAAGTAATTTTCTTGGATTATGTTAATAAAAGGTTGAGCATGCAAGAAGAAAAGTGCACCACAGAGAGAGTTTGAAGAAGGTTGAGGAAGAAGATAGGAGAAAAGTGCACCACTAAATAGGCCCCCTTAAGTTTCATCCAAGGCATACCCCTCCTTTATTAATCCTAGCTTAATTTCTTGTTAGGGAATACATCAATACCTCAATTCAAAAAAAAAGAATATATATATATATATATATATATATATATATATATATGCACACACACACTTTGCCTTCTCACTTAAATAAACTTAACCACTTACATTTCATTATTTAATCCACTTAAATTCAACCATATTTATAATTAAATAACCACATTTTATCAAATAAAACATATATATATAAATACTTCAACCAAATATTTTATAATTAATTTACTAATTATGCTGAAATTAAATTTAATCTCTCTTTTATTTATTTCACAAACTTATAACATATTAGTATCTTACAATAAAGACTTACCCTACCAAAGTAGGGGCTTTTAAAATGTTCGGTTAAATCTTTTTGTCCAACAGTATATATTCTTGCTGCGATTTAGTAAATCTTACTCACACACTTAACCAGGTAATTTATATAAAACAATTCACTCAAAGTTTCATAGACATGTGCATGATGATAAGCTTATACAAAAATCAAGAGACTCCAAAATATCACATAATGCAAAAGTAGGATTCATACGTGGATACCAATTAGAAGCAATGCCTTAGGTATCAAGTAGATATCAATTATGTGTTATGCCAAATATCAATTGAATGTCAATTATATGCTAAGCCCTATGTATGAGATGAATGTCAAATAGGATTTATGTTATAGGTATCATAGTCAAATGTGAATGAGCATATCTTTCCAGGACATATCGGTAAGTTCACTAATTGCTATTCGAACCTGCTTTTTTATGAGTAATTTAAATTATGAATGATATATAGTAACGAAACGTGCACATTAAAATTAAAATTAAATTGTAGCATCAATAAATCATTCCTTTGAAATCCACTTGTACATATAACATGTGAAAACATAATCATAACAACTATAAAGATAAATTTGAACATATTGATTGAAACAAGTGGATGAGTCATTTTTGTGTTTGTAGCTAAAGACAATATGTATCAAAAAGCTAGCTTGAGGTACTAATGTACTATGTATGAGTATCCATGTATTGCTAACTTTATATAATAATTTGAGTACATATTATGTTTAAAAATATTGTACTTAATGTTATGAGATAATCAATTTTACTTATAATATGTTAAAGTTTCATTAATTTGAATTGAGAATTTCATTAAATTTAATAAATATATGAAAATTAATATTTATTATTTTTATTGTAGTTTAAAATAATTCCTTTGTTAAACATCATAATATAGAATAAATTAATGATCTTGGATAAATTGATAAATATATAAACACATCTTTTGCTATCTATAGTATCTAATTTGACGAGTTGAAATCATTTGTCCCAATTTTATGTCTCATTCCCTGTCTCAACTCCCAACTAATCAATAAATGTTACATAATTTAATGAGTTATATAAGATATAAAAAAATTTATAAAAGAAAATTCATTAAATGACATTTGGGACAGAGAAGAGACAGAAGATTTTCATCCCTAGTTTGACTAACATTGTTGTTCTCCAATTTGATATTCACAAACACTACCAATGGCTTTTGAAAAATTAATTCTATCCACAAAATTTAATGTATGATTATGCAATATTCATCTGGCTTGTTTTCAAATTTTGAAACAATGAAAAACTTTTTGTTGTTAAATTTTTAAAGAGGTGAGAAATTGTATATTTTTTCTCATTTTCAATTTTTTTTAAAGTTTCGAGAATAAAAATAAATGTTATTGTTTTTTAAAGTTTTGAAACATGACAACCTCTTTGTGTTCAAATTTTGAAATAAAAAACGTTTTTATTGTTTTGGTTTTTAAACTTGAAGCAGGGAAGAAAGATAAAATTTATTGTTTTGAAATGGAAGAGAAACTATTTTTTCTTATTTTAAAAATGTTACTGTTTAGGTTTTTAAATTGAAGTAGGGGAGAAAGATAAATTTTATTGTTTTTAAATTTTGAAATGGAAGCGAAATTTTGTTTGTTTTCAAAATTAAAATAAAATGCCAAGTCATTCATAATTTTAAACACATACATGTCCAAATTTAATAAAAGTGTAATATATTACTGTTGTTACATAAATGTTAGAATCTGTTTATAGTAGGAGTAGTAGCTGCAGGAGCGAGTTTTATAAGTTATAAATCGACAAATTATTAATTATAATTTAAAATAGATTATTATGTCTAGATTTTTTTAAAATAAAAAATTCAACTATCACATTTAATTTTAAAATATTTTTTATATATATTATAATTAATATTTAATAGTATATTTCATATTCAAAACTTTTTTTCATTGTATTTTTTTATGTATGAGTCAGTGACATCGTAGTGAAATATCCATAAACTTTATTAAAAATTAATATTTGTTAGTCAAAAGAGTTTAACTTTGGAACAAAGTCCATGTCTTGTAAACTTTTGACACATCTCTTGAATTTCTTTCAGACAAATAAAAAAACTAATATTTGTAAAAAAATTGAACTCAAACAGTGAAACCTTATTTAAGATATTGAACCTACTATTTTTTATTGTATATTATAGATTCTTTAAAAAAATTGTACATTATAGATTTTTATTTTTAATTATATATTATAGATTATAAATATCTATTTCTATCTTTTAAATTAAAAAAGAAAATCTAAAATCATCCTTTCATAAGTTAAGACTCTTTTTGGTATACAATATAAGGATAATTTTAAGTCTTTTTAAATTTAAAAAGAAAAATAAATTAAAAATATAAAATTAAAATAAAATACAAAAATTTAAAACTTAAATTAATATTTTATCCTTTCTATAGTTATCAAATTTGATTTCTTTTTTATTATTTATTATTCATAGCTTACTAAACACGGATAATGCCGACAGTGATTTGTATTTGTATCATGGCATAAATTATACGAGTTGGCCAAACAGAGAAAAACATATGATAATCAACCATACCCTCCTATATATAGCAGATTCAGATATTTATTATGATCCCTGTAAATAAAAAGTTTACATAATATTAAAATATTTATTTTATTCTTTAAAATATTTTATATTAAGGTATTTTTTTATGATTAAGATAGGACAGGACAATAAAAATAAGAAATATTCACATTATAACTTATAAAAAATAATTAGGTATATTATCAGGTTTTATTCTTCTGAAACTATGAATAAATTTTCTAAATTTTAATATACCTTTAAACCAGAAGGGTGCATATGTGATTGGGTAGAAAAATAAGAGAAGAAAAAGATAAAGTAAAAATGAGAAACGTTGTTGAAAGTTGAGGTCAAAGGAGAATAAAGCATTAGTCCATTGGATTGGAGAGTGAAGCAGTGATGTTTGTGTCAGCGGAAGCGTAGGACCGGAAAGAACCCAACAAACGAGGAGCAGAACATCACAAATTCAAGTTACCGACGCAACAACAACGCTCTGTCCTATTCTTATCACTCATCACATGATGTATAGACTTCGTACACCTCTCTATGAATAATTCATTTGTAAATCCCTTTACTTTTATATACTTTCTATATAATATAATCAATTATAAATTTAAATGATGTAGCTATTATTATTTTAATATATTTCTGCCTCTCCTTTTTAGAAAGGTTTTATACATTTTATTCTTATAACAGGCAAGAATAAAAATGTTTATACATTATTTAAAGACCTCGTTGAGGTAAAATAAGACCAGTTTTGGTACACATACAAAGACTTCTATTCAAAAGAAGAAGCAGAAATAGCAGTTCGGTTGGAAACAATCGATGAAAAAAAAATAAAGACTGCCTTACAATTTGAGTCTCATGCTCAAACACAAACATATGCTACTGCTGCTAGCAGTATCCCAGAACAAATGAATCCAAATATCCTTCTGGGTAAATTTGAGTTAATACAGGACTTTCTGTTTGAGGTCTATGCTGGAACAACAAATTACGATGAATTATTCGTAAAAATACAAACTTATTTCAATAACAGAAATCCATGTTTAGGATCTTCTGATTATTGTAAAACTGTTGACAAAGACTGCACTTGCTAGTTAAAATTTATCTTCAGACGAGCTCAAATTGATTTAAGTTCTTTCAAATCTCACTTATACAGGTATGTTCTGATAACTCCCATGATGCTACTAGAATTGGGTTGCCTTCACTCCTTGGCGATACCCCCCACAGATAGATTTTCTGCCCTCACTCCAGTATTAAACTCAGTCATAAATGATATTCAGGCTGAGCACATGCAACAAGTGGCTTTACAAATTACCACTTCTCCAAGAAGTGCATATAATCCTGATAGTTTAGCCACACATGTAATAAAATTATTTACTGAGACAAATCCAGAGATTCATAGTCTTACATTATTTGAGCATGATCCACTTAAAGGATTATCTCTAAATAAAGACAAATTATACCAATACAACCTCTGGAAGGCATACATTGAAGGATCCAACTGGAACTTCTCAAAAAGGGATTCCGAGATTTTTATGCTGTTAAAGGAAACCCAGAACACAAAATTATACTGGAAAAAGATTATGGGTAATAAATTCCACCCATTTCTAATTGAGGCAAACCTTTCTCTTGTGAAACATTTTGAAAAAGAAAGGTTACACAAAGAAATATACAAAGAAACTGGTTTTTATGGCCAGAACACACTGGGACTATCGTCTTTTCCATCTGATTGTGATGACACAGAAGATCCATGTCTTCATGAACAGATGAACGAAGAAACAACTGACTTAGACACACTAGCTCGAGTTCGAAGAGCAAATTAAAATTTTACCTGTGACACAATAATTTTATCTCTTATCGAGATAATAGACTGAAGGGTAAAATTTACCTACAAAACAGGTCGTCAGTCACAAAGTAACCTTTTCAGCAGGTTACCAGTCATAAGGTTACCTATAAAACCGGTTTCAGGTTATACAAATTTTCTATAAAAAGACCATAAGCCTCTTATGCTGAGCAGGTTCTAAATACACTCTCCTCCTTCTCTCTACACTCCCCCCTCTCTCTCTAAACCCCCTCTTTGATACTTGTAAAAATTTCTCCATCAATAAAATAAGAAGTTTTTTGCAACCCTTCCCTTCTCCTCCCTTTTTGTAAGTATTTCTTTAATAACTTTTGCATATTTTCTTTCAAAGTATGGAGTAGTTTTCTTATAAGGTATCTTCGGATGCCTTAAGCAATAAATATTTAGAGATGCGATGATCATTTAAAGGCTTATCATATGTTAATTAAATTTACTTTCCATCAAGTTTATAAGCTGATGTCTAACCGGCTCTGCCAGATTCAGTAGCTTATAAACTTGCCCTGTTATGTAGATAGTTGTACAGATTTAATTTTCTATCAAGATTATACGAAGATATCTAACCGGCTCTGCCAGATTTAGTATCGTATAATTTTGATTTAATCTTCTTGTATTCTCTCCTTCTTTCTCATCTTCTTCATCTCTCTCTCTCTTTCTTTTTCTACTCTCTCTTTCTTTTTCTTGGTATCAGAGCCATGTTCTTTCCAAGGCAAGTTGTTTTATCATGTACATCTTAATTTTCTGATTGAAGATATATCTGACAAAAGTGTATAGTGTTTGTTGGGATACCCTTGGTAGTTGAAGGGCAGTGATGGGCCAGTGGAGAGCCTTTGTAAGACCCTAGTTTCCTACCTTGATTGGTTGAGAAATACGTGCAGATTGCGACACTGAGTTCAGATATATATTTCATGAAGTTTAATTGCAAAAAAAAAAAGTTTTTTTTTTAAAATTTCTGGTAAGCCTTATGATCTTCTATATTCTTTAATATTTATTGCTTTATCGTGTATTCCGTGGATACCTTATTTTTCTGCTTCTGCTTATCCTCTGCTACTATCTCTACTGTTTTCACCTTCTTTTTGCTCATACTACTGCACTCTCATACTACTTTATAAACAAATTTTTACAAATAAATGGCTAATATACAACCTTTTAAAGGAACAGACTACAAAACAACTCTTTCGACGGTAGAATTTTTAACAAAATCCCCTCCAGTGGGATATACAAAACCTTCTACTGACGTAGATTTGGTTCACACAATTTTAATAGGACAAAATAATACAATAATAGCTTTGCTGGAAGAAGTTTCTAGAAAGTTATCTAAACTTATAGACACAAACAAAAATGAAAATATTTCAGAAGAAATAAATGATTTAGCAACCAAAGTTTCTAAACTTTCGATAGGAACAAATACACATACTAAAATAGTGTGCAAAAATACCCATAAATTTGTTAAAGTAACTACAAAGACAAACATAACTGAAACTAGTAATAAAATTCAATATAAACAAGAGGATAATACCTCTAACACAAATACAGTCGTTAGTTAAATATGAATTTAAGACAGAATAATATTTCACAAACACAATTAGAAGATATTTCTATGGATAGTATAACAATAAAAATCAAACAACAGAGAGGTTTCCAGGAATTTCTCGAAGATTAAGAGAACATAATACTAGGAGACAAGATCTCATACAGCATCCAGGAATCTTAGATAGACTTCTAAACAGAAGAAGAACTACTAATGTCAGAAGGCTAGAAGACTTAGTAGATATACACCAAAACACAGAAATAAGATCAAATTCAAGGATTGATTCTTTGAATCCTAGACAATTATACAATATAGGATGACTAAGTTCTGAAAGGACAAGCCTTTACAGATACAGGAGGATAGAAGATTTCCACCTCCCTGACAACACATATGAGATAATTCCTTTAATATCTCAACAAAAGCTACACAACTTATAAATCAACATGGAAGATATGTCCACATGGGATTGATTACTATAGGAGTCCGATCCCTAGCTAGACATATGATTGGTGCGAGAGCTTTGATAGTTCTCCATGATACAAGATTTCAAAACAATGATTCTCAAAGTATCATTGGAATCTTAGAGGTTGACTTAAATCATCCCATATCATTAATATATCTTGCTCCAAACTTTACACTCACCCTTCCAGACTTCGTTAATCACATTAGTCTAGAAGTACAAACTATAGGTTTTGGAACAAATTTGATAGGAGATAACCTACACCTAAATATTACTTTCATAGGAAGAATAAGTAATTATATTTCTTTTATGTATAGAATTAACACTAGACCATTAGAGGAAGAATAAGCTCTATTGGTACACAATTTTTGCCAGCTCAGGCATTTACAAGAAGAAATGAGGGCCATCTATGGAAAACTCATCTACAAAGGGAAGAACAAAATCCCATCACAAATCCAAATTTTGCTATTATACACAATAGATCTAGAGGCCTTAGTTTAAGCTTCACAGACTATAGAAATACCCCTTTTGTGGATTTAGAACAAAACAGAAGGTATAATACATCTACTACTCCCAATGATGATCATATTAGTATGATGAACATCATAGAAAGTGATGAAGAAGATGAGGACATAACTCATGAAGAATGGAATCATCATCATGCAAATATAGCTATGCTTAAGCAAGGAACTTTAGACAACATTCTAGACAACCCTTATTGGGAACCTTGAGATACTTTTCCCCCTGAGACAAATGAGATTATAAAACCTCAAGAAAATAAAGAGAATGATAAAATTGATGATATATTCAACACATGTTTAAACAAATTACAAATTGAAGAAAAAATTGAAGAAAGAGAATTTTCTTATCAATTTACAAATAATTTAGAAGATGAAGATGTTTTTTCCACAACATCAGGAAATACAAAGGTAGGACTCATAAATAAATATGAAGGATCTACATTTACAAATTATCAGCTAGATACTGCCGGTACACAAAATTATTCTCAAGGATTTCTTACTCAGGAAACTGTACAAAATATTGTACTTAGTGACAACAAATACGTGTCTCATGGCAAAAGATTATCAGTAGAACCAAACTTCCAAATCCCAAATTTACTTTTAAACATAGGAGGAATAAATCATCAACTCCTCCCAACATATATTGAACAATGGACTGCTGCTGTAATCCGTGATTATGGCATACATC